>JACMZG010001863.1:25006773-25104273 GCA_018340805.1 Microvelia longipes | reverse complement strand
TACTTGTTATAGACAAAAATAATAATATACTACTAATAATAATGCCCGTTTAGAACCTTGCAGCCTTTCAGTGAAAACCTTTACGCTTAAAGTTTAATCTATAGATGGCGATTCATTTGAACAACAACGTTATATAAACTGAGACCGATACCTGGGATGCGAAATCCAGACCACTGTGGTGTCAAAGCCAGAATAATAACTGACGTCTTAACGACCTCAACCACGGAGGCGGTTTAACAAAAAGGAAATACCACAATAATAAAACAGGAATATCACAATAATTTATTTTCCCTAATGGTAACAGGTTAGTGAAATGATAGCGTAATTACAAACCAACAGCAGGCAGGAGAAATGATGTGGACCCACTAATTGATAAACACAGGGAAAATGGGTATGCGCATTATTATTCCGAGAGATGTAAAGGAAACATGTTTGCATGCTTTAACATGGAAGTTAATTAATTCTCTCTCTCTGCTTTGATACAAGTGTTAAAAGCTCTTAAGATTATTAATTATAAAATATAGAAGTGACTAAATGAATCTAAAGCTATCTTATCTGTTTGTATTAAGTGGAGTTTCATTAAGTATGCAGGAAGGGGTGAGCGAGATGGAAAAATATAACTTTTAATATAATATACAATTTTATTTCATTCCGATTCTTCACTTGTTTATCTCATAATGAAATTATAACGTAATTATAGTTGATTGCTAAACTTATTTATAAAACATAAGACGTCATGGAAGGCATCGATATCAAACTTATTCCTCAATAAGTGTTACCTATACGATTCTTGGTTAAAACGTAGTCCTGAAACAATTGATCTTAAACCTGATTTTGAGTACAAAGATACCAGGCTTTGAGTACTTTAAGTGGTCGAATCGACTCCAGGCCATTTTAATTCAACTCACAGGTCCAAAAAACATCGAAAACGATTTCCCTCTTGGTATAAGCCTGGGGGTTTATCGGCCTTATTTTAGGTTTTCCGGTAATGGACCACCGTTTTTCGCTTTTTTTACTTATTTATTTAAGTTGTCCAATCGGCCCCTGAGCGGTATTATTCGAGTTAGCGCATAAATAACATTAAAACGACACTCCACTCAAAATTTAGTTTTATCGACCTTAATTTAATAATTTACCATGTTTTTTTCGACTTCATGGTCTCATAGAATGGTCGTATCGCCTTTGAAACGGTTTTATTCGATTTTTAACTGTAAAAACAATCTTGTTTTTAAAATGGTTTCTGTCTTTCCCTAGGCCTCTTATTGTACCAAGAAGCATCATTAAAGATATTTATTCGTTCAAAAGTATCGGTTTACACAAAAGTGCCTAGAAATACACACAATATATATAGAAATACATACATACACACACACACACACATATATATATATATATATATATATATATATATATATATATATATATATGTATGTATTTATTTATATATATATATATATATATTATATAATATATATATATTATATATATATATATTATATATATATATATATATATATATTGTGTGTGTGTGTTGTGCGTGTGTACAAGAAAAAATGCAACAAGAAACATTTTAAACCTTTCGAATGTAATGTAAGCAAAAAACTAGCTAAGAACGAGAGAAGTCACATGTTAATAATTGCAGGTATAAAACTTTAACAGAAAAAAGAACATTTTAGCGGCCGTATAAACCCTTACATTAGAGAGAGCAGATAGAGAACCATTTATTGCCACATAGTTGAACACAGTAAGGAAAGATAATGACCACTTTAGTAACTAAGAACTCGAGTAGAGTAAGCTAGGGTGATTTTAACCCAGAGTATCTAGGATCGTCACTAAGTCAAATCCCTCTTACTTTTAAATTGTCTACAACCTCTTTAATCCTGAAGAATGAGAGAAGTGAAAAAACATTAAGCCTTTAGTTAAAACCTTTTAAGTAAAGAGTAATAAGTAATTTAAAAGAATATGACATTTGTCAAGGAGTTTAAAAGAAATAAACGTAATTTAGAGAAAAAGTAAATTCAAAGCCCGAATAAAATTATTACTAAACAGAATCATGACTTTCAAATTCTAGAAAATTTATTCATAGATGATTTTTACTAAATATAACAATTATAAAAGCAGAAATGATAGAGACATAGCTTCTTGCTACCGTAAAATATTTAAAGTATTTTCATAAAATAATCTTGTCTGTTTCATGTAATAAAGTATAATTATTTTTACACAATCATTCCTACAGGTAATTATGTATGCTAATATTCCTAAAATAGCTCCAAATCTTCTGAAATACTGAACATTAAAAGCCAAAAAATAAAGTAGTGCTTCTAATTAAAATATTAATAGAATAAGATTAAAAAGACAATGGAATAGAAATTAAACAAACAGTAATACTAAAATTAGAATGTATAATAAAGAATTATAATTGTTTGGTGTTTTTGAATTTCCTTTACATTGTTTCTCTATTGTCTAGCTAAGATTACAATGCTTGTAGAGACAAAGCTGAGAAGGCTTACATGTAGTATATGTTTCACAAATGTTTAACTTTTTGTGATATACAATATTCATATAAGGAATGAACTTTACTGTAATATCTAATAATATGATTATAACCTAAGGTATTCTCGAACATAAATAAAATTCGAGAACTAATTATATGTATTAGTCTTGTATAAATGCATCATATGTGTTTGATGCATATGTATATAAGTCTTATTGAAGCAGATGTTTTGTTTTATATTTCCGATTTTAATTTTTTTTACCATGAAAATTTGAGGTATTTTCAGTACTGCTTAAAACGAAAAACACGCAGACCAAGAACTCTATAAGCAGAAAAACTTTCTCATATTTTACGAAAACATGAAAATCGACATAGATAAACAAATGGAAACAAAATATAATAATCTTAGGATAAAACTTGATAAACTTATCACAAAAACAAAAAAAAAAACAGGATTATTATATCCAACAGCAAGTATCGACGGTAGCTGATTCTTCAATTATTCTATATTATAAGCACTTTATACGTGTACATCTGAGTACAGTTTTAAGTCAGAAATTATCTGCTACAATAAATTCAGTAGAGATGTAGATCAGCGTTCGATAGTGAAGCCGTTGTCACCCATATTATAAGTTGAGTGGGTGTTTCTAACCGAATGATGAAATTCTTATACAGATGTAACTCTAGTTTTAAATTAGTGAAAGATAAAAACCTCTGAGTGAGATGTTAACTTTTGCCAACTACTTAGACTACTAGAAGAAACAATAAAAACCTATTTAATTTACGATGGGGTATTTTAATTTTAATTACAATAATTAAAATGCAAAATAAATTTACAATCATGGAGACTAACATAAAGTTTATAATAAAACCTAGTCCAGAATAATAGACAAGAAACCCATAGTAAAGGTAGAAGGTTCCTGCTTTGCTCAGTGATTCATGTAAATAATCCTACGGCCGCCACCGTTCAGTTGTTAATTAGCGAATTTTTAATCGTATTTGTCGAAATCCGTGTTTTTTCATAAAATTATTACGTCAAACGATAAAATTAAGACTAACTGATAATATTTTAATCTAACTACATATTTTCTCGTCAAAACAAGTTGTTATTGTGCAATAATACTTTCTTTACGCTCTAAATGCGTAAATAACTGTTGTCCTTAGATAAGACATAACTAACTATTTTCAGATTAGAGACATACGTATTATGAATATATAAATAAATGCCAGTTTAACAGCAATATAGACTAAAGCTATATCGGCAAGTATAAGTCAGTTAATTACTACTTTTTCAAATTTAATTTTAAAAAAATACATTCAAATTTTAAATAATATTTCTACATAGCAATAAAATTGAATAATTCATATTTGCTTTACTTTAAAAATATAATTGAAAAGCTCCTCCTAATTTGAAATACAAAAATAAATCAATAAACTAGAATATAAAGTGATTTCCAAAAATTGAGTTATTCTTCAATTGCATATGTTTGTTTATTACTGAAAATCTAAGCAAACTAATTTATTTAAACTCATTGCGTTTTACTTTCCTTCACATAATACAGTAAATAATTAAGAAGCATAATACATAAGGCCTTTTTACATTCAGAAGTGACACTATACCATTATGTTAGACATTAACATAGCTTTTTAGGCCAAATTTTTGAAAAACAAATACACAAAGCTAATTTTATTTTACATAGAAATGTAAGTTTTACTAAACATAATTTAAGGTAAGCAAAAAATATAGTTTTAACAAAAAGAAAGCAACAGAGATTAAATGCAAAAAAATATAGTTTTAACAAAAAGAAAGCAACAGAGAATAAATGCAAAAAATATAGTTTTAACAAAAAGAAAGCAACAGAGAATAAATGCAAAAAAATATAGTTTTAACAAAAAGGAAAAAACAGAGAATAAATGCAAAAAAAATATAGTTTTAAGAAAAAAAAAAGCATCAGAGAATAAATGCAAAAAATATATTTTTAACAAGAAGAAAGCAAGCGAGAATAAATGCAAAAAATATAGTTTTACCAAAAAGAAAACAACAGAGAATAAATGCAAAAGAATATAGTTTTAACAAAAAGAAAGCAACAGAGAATAAATGCAAAAAAAATAAAGTCTTAACAAAAAGAAAACAACAGAGAATAAATGCAAAAAAATATAGTTTTAACAAAAAGAAAGCAACAGAGAATACATGGAAAACCTTAAAATTTATCAAACAGTATTGATTTATGTTTTATTAAATCCTGAACCCATCATGCTGGATAACAACTGATTTTCGTAAAATAAAACATTTCCACTCACATGACCTTTTCATCAAACAATTGTCGCTTTAAACTTAAAATCTATTCGTAGCAACTCAACTGTTATAAATCTTTTGATTTCTACATCTCAAAAGAGTAAAAACTTTTTATTATTCTCCTAATGGTTGTAAAGCCATCTAAACTTTTATGAATTCTTTTTTGTGCCCTACCCCAAAAGCGACCTTAGTTTAGAATTTCTTTTTTTAGGGTTCGGTTCAGATTTTTTTCTACGAAAACCATGTTTCAGGTTTTACAGTCCATTTGATCAAATTTATGTAACAATTTTAATAAAATTTCAAAAAATGTAAAACGTATCAAATAATTCCCGAATAAGGTTTTGCTTTTCAATTTTTGAATGATGAAATAATTTCTGTTTGAATTCATTACCTTAGTCCAAATGATTAAAAAAACAGAGTATTATTACTGATATTGATACTGTATACATTTTTAATTTAAAAAAAAGATTTTAAAATTATATAAATAGATATTAAACAGTGTCAATTCAAAAAGAAATATATCAATACGAATAACTCAATCAATTATTTGCTGAATTTTAAAAATTAAATTTGAAACTACTTTTAATAAAAGACTCATTTTAACACATTCTTGAACAAGGAAAATATATAAGAAATACTTAAATATGGACATATCTATACTTAAATATGACAATATACATTATTAAATGCATACCTAAACATGAAATATTCTAATATTTTTAATAAATCGATATATAATTTATTTTAAAGGGTAAATTGTGAAAATACAAATATAAATAAAATATTTTGAAGAATAAATTTTAAAATTCAAATCTATAAGAAAGTGTTGCATATTGTCTGGACAAACAATACGTATCATTTTTTTATCTGATAAATTTCTTATACCTGCTGTCACGTAAATTTCGTCTGGCAAAACCCTTATTTTCTTTGGTTATTTTTTTCACTTTCTTCCTATGCAAAAATTGAACTTTTGAATTTATCTCAATAAACCATGACACAAATAAAAACCTTAGAATGTTCCTCTAAGGAATATATTCCAAACACACATTTTAAAAAGAGAATTTTTTTCTACAAGAACTTAAAATAATACTTTCTTTTTATTCACAGGTTTTTTTAATATAGAACTAATAAATTTTTAAAGTAAATTCCCAATAGATTACATGTCTAATAAAGAGAGAGAACACTGTATTAAATTATAAACTTGAGAATCTTGGCTGTAACGCGTCAACGGTTGACAGCCGTTGACGGCTGTCAACGGCTTTAGCGGTTGACTAAAGCCGCTTGGCGGACCATAGTCAACACAGTTGTTGGTATAGTACTTTTATAAGTGGCCAATTTTGAAATATTTTAGTGGAAATTATTTTATTAAGTATTACTATAATTTGTAGTAATTATTTGTTAGCATATAATTATATTAGTAAAAAATAAAAATAAAACAAATGCTAATAGTTAGAGTGTTATACGTAGATATAGTGTTTATCTCACATAGTAGTATGTGTTATATATTTCAGTTAGATGTAACTTTTTGAAGTTTTGTGAATTTTTGAAATTTTAACTTCATTTATATTTCATAAAAGGTCTCGAGACATCAATAGACCTCACTTTTGCACCAAGTATCATCCCGAACTCGAATGAAGCGTCCGTAAGTTATCGTGAGCCATAAAAACGTCTAAGAAGAAAATCTCGTAATTATATACATAAATACACACACACAAATATGTCCTTAAATATATATAAATCCTTACACCAACAGGACTAACATTAAATCCTTAGAAATGTATTAAAAACAAATCCTAGATTTTCAAAGTTCCTCTCTACCCAGAGTAAGCACTTTCTTGCGAGTTACAATTTAATTAAATTAATACTTTAATATTAAAAATATAAAAGTATTGAAGTCCTTATATTACAAATAAGTACAAAACCATAAATGAAATATATTAATTAAATCTACTAAAAAATAAAAATCAATATATTTGTTCAATAGCCACACATTTAGACCAAAAACAACAAAGAGAGGAAAAATATAAAATATTTTATTAATTAAATTTATTGCTTAAAGCGAAATAATACAATAATTGTTTTTCCACAAGAAAACAATTTCTAGTGTAGAAGTTAATATTATTAATAAAAATATTTTAAAAAATTGTAACAAAAATAATATCATAAACAACCGAATGTAATATAAAAATGCAAATTCAGTACTCTATACATTATAGTATGCTAAAAAGCCATATTGTTATTGTATTAAAGTATAATAAATCATAATATTATTAGTCTTTTTTACACAGCATTTTGTTAACAAAAAGTTAGTAAATATATAGTGATAAGTTATACACCCCACTTTAATATATTTAGAGGAGTTAAAAGATTTATGTGGTTCTAGATATCTCTCAGAACAATAAATAACTTTAAAGTCAACGTTAGAGGCAGGAGTGGGAGAGGCAGTGTGTGTAGATGTAAACAAGGACACCTAACTGAAACTCTTAACTAAATTTTATGCTAAATTTACACAAGGAAATATTGGTGGTAAAAACCGATAAATATGTGATAAATTTTAGATAATCCCTGTAAGTGGATTTGGACTTGCAGGTCTTAAATTTATTAGTTATAATAATTTCTCTCTCTCTCTTTCTCTCTCTTACTAATAGAAGATAAAGTGCTACATGTGATGCTACAAGGTATTTTCATTAAGGCAAATGACAATCGGCGTTCACAATCGTGTTTTTAAAAGAATAAAGTACACTCTAAGTATACCAAAAATAATCGAAAGACATCAGATTTAATTACCAGAAAACAGATAATAAAATTGTATTACAACTGTGTTCATAATCGTTTTAAACCAAAAGCTGATGCCCTATTTAACATACAATCCGCAACCGCTTTTTAAACTGACACGAGATGCACATATGAATTTCGTAAAAAAAGTCGTAGGACTTGAGATGGACCCGAGTGTGTGACCAAAATCCGTTTCAGAGGATAGTTTATATATATTTATATGTGTGTATTATGTATGTATTTCCAGCTAATTTTTGTGAACTCTCTACCTTGCGAACGGATACTTTTTATGAAACTTAAAACAAGAAAAGCAACTTGGTTTTTAAATGGATATTTGTCTTCCCTAATGCTTATTTTTGTTCCAAGTTTGATAAAAAGTATGAATCCTTTCGAAAGAAAGAGAGTTTACAAAAGTTCCCTGGCAATACATACTTATTAACTATAAACTATCCTCTGAAACGGATTTTGGTTACACACTCGGGTCCATCTCAAGTCATACGACTTATTTAGGAAATTCATAAAAAGGGTATATTCATGGAGCCGAGTGGTGTAGTACTGGCTTCACACGCGAGAGCCCTGCGATCGAATCTGTTCAGCACCGAAATTCTTGTTTTTAAATAAATCTTTAGTTCCGTTAAAAAAAATAAACGGAAGTAAGTATGGGCCGCCACTTAGTATCGGAGGTATTTTTCAGAATTAATATTTTAACTGTGCTGTTTTAGATTTTGCAGATTTTTAAATTAGATCCACCCTCCCTACTTTAGCGGTACTGCCTTAAGATATTTCGTGCACTTATTTAGTATTATCTATTTTTTTACCAAACATGAATCAATTTATTATGTATTTTTTACAGCATCAGTGAAACAGAGTAAGACGGAATATTATTCCGTTAAAGATCTACATAAAGGAATTTGATTTTACTATACAATTCAACATTCATTCGGGCTCAACTTAATTATGTACATTGTTAAGAAAAATGGATGTATTTTTATTGTAAGTAAATAATATAATATATTTCATAACAATTATTATCGTATTATGAATAATACAACAACATGAAGTTTTAATTAAAAAAAACAGTAAAAATACATTTCCTCAGTTTCAAAAGCTGTTTTAATTTGATCTGTTAATATTTTTTTTTATAATTTAATTAACAATTTTGAAACACAGCGGAAACAATGAAAATATAATGTGAATTTAAATGCATAAAATAACCTCATCTTAATTGCGTTCCAACTTAATATTCAAAGCAACTAAATAAATTACGTGGAATACATTCATAATAATAATTAACACAATAAAGCATACATATGTTAATTACTATAGATAAATCAATAGACACAATGAATATGCAATTTGTTAGTGTATTTCGATGATTCATTTCAGGGGTGGTGAGCCCTAAGGGAATTCAGACAAACAAAGGGATTGCAGGATTTTTCAACGACTCAAATAAAAATAATAGTCTATTTATTTCGAATTAGATACCACAGTGAGTAAGAAATAAATTAAATTCAAAGATTACAACAAACACGATGGCGATATTATTAGCGTAATTTATTAAAAATGTACTTAAAATAGAAAAGATAACTATGAGGAAATCATTATGAAGTGATATGCTCCTTAGGCAGACCAAAATTTTGTTAACAAAATATCACTAAAAATAAATAATAAAATGCCCGTTTAAGGGCCTTTTGGCCCATCAGGGTGTTCACCCTGCGGAAACTACATTAGGAGAGTTGCATCTACTATTCTATAAGTATTAATCAAAGTTGGCGAAATCGATTAAATACAAATACTATTCATATAGACCTACAGCATGCCCGGGCTGCGAACTCCGGACCTTCGGTGCACAAAATTGTCTCTAATAACATAAATAAATCTTATTTACTAATAAGGTTGTTCCAAATTAATCACGCGTCCGCAAATAGTGTCATCATTTTTATCACACATATCGAGTTACACATACTAAGCAACTCAAGCAATTCTGTCTCAGACTCAATCCCCAACCAAAAAGTGGAACAGCCACAACAACAAGGTCAGTTTTTACGTGTCATGCATACCCAGGTCTCATCTGGCTGGAGGGTTATTTCCATGACTAAATTATCCATAAAACAGGATTAGTTTTGTTCGAACATGTAAAAAATTTGCATCTCAATTGAGATTCTAATCATTTTATTTTTGGGTTTCAACAATATTCTTTTCGTCAAAGGATATTCAAGTCAGTACTTAGCTTTATCGGATAAATAAATTATACAAATATTAAAAAAAGAGAACCAACATAATTTGAAGCCAAAAGCACGTTTCTGCAATAAAGTCAATACAGTATTTTCAAATTCTCACATATCTGCAATATTTAGATATTATTATACAGCATTATCGTTCTTGCCGCATTAACTTAAGGTTAAGTCCAAGCCTTACTTACTAAACGACGTGTTATTCTTTCAAAACTACTTAAACGATTTGGATAAATCCCAAAAAATTAAAACTAAGCCAAACCATATTCATAGCTTGTAAAAAAGTACTATGTATTTTTATAAGGATGGGTTAAATCATGTGTCACTCTGAGGAAGGATTCTTTCTGTCTGCGAACAATAAGATTTTTTTAAAACAATAGGAAAAAAGCGGTAAGATAGCAAAAAGTATTTTGTATTCTTAAAAAGACAAATCTATTTAGCAAAAAAAGTTTGAAAGCCAAAAAGTTTTAAAACTGTATTTTTTCTTTTTTTTTTAAATGAAAACTTCTTTTACTTTCTATTGTAACTTTAATCGTTACAGTTTTTCTTTCCTTTCACTTACAAATATATCAAAAACTAAATACAATAGAAACGAAAATGCAGAACAAAAAGTAAATAAAAATAATTCAAGAAAAAAAATTACATTCATCTAAGGACATGATGACATATCTTAAAGTTAATGAAAAAGAAAATATTTATGAGCAATAACCTGGTTTAAAACATACAAATTTAAATTTAAGTTTATTATTAAAATCAGTCTTTCAGTTCTTATTTGCTAAGGAAATAAAGTGTATTCGAGTAATTACTATAGAACAGGACTGGAGAATAAAGAGTTATGTTTAGGTTTTTTGTTTAAACTGTTTCAAAACAATAATCAAGAAAGGGACATTATAGTAAATCTAATAGTTTTATAAGAAAATAATAAAAGTTTTTCAATACTTAAATTTTTTCTTTATTTGTTTGCCACTAGAAAGTTATTACAACTTTTTAGTTTAGGAGGTCACCTCTTTAACGTAAAATATCAGTCTTTATGACCCTTTGTACTCTATAAATACATATAAGAAAACTTTTCAGTTCAGACATTTTTTAAGTACATTATAACAATAAATTAAACATTTTTAACAATAATTACAATCAGCCAATACTAATATAAAATAGCTACAGATTAGCTATTATATATTTTTTATTAAAAACATTTTAACTATAAATTAAATAATTTTTCAACTTATTTAATATTAAAAATCGGTTATGGGGTACATCGGACCAAATCCTTAGCTTATTGGATTCCCTAAGCTCATTCTCACTTTTTCGGACTTGCTTCTACAAGTCCGACAAATTAAGAACAAATGTTCTTAATTTATTATTAAGTACATTTTAAGCTTCGCTTTGCACATACTCCGACAATAAAGGTCAATTTTAAGCCCAGCTACCACCAATCCACCTACTTACCAAGCTCGAATCTCCTTAATAAAAGTTATCTAAGAAATCGTAGATACACACTCTGTATTAAGATAAAACTTTACACACTTGTGTATTAAATAATGAAATACATTTACACTAAAGTTCAACTCAATTATTCATTTTTCTTATGTTATTTAATATAAATTGTTTCACGGAGAGCACAACTCAACCTAAAAATTGATTTTTAAAACAAGTGTCAACTCTTCAGCATATATACAATAAGAGCTGCGGTTATAACAGACACACACGCATACAGACAGGCAACTTACTATAAACAACAGGAGATCTTAAAAAAAAAACATTTGAAACAGATGATACAGGTAAAATACTGGTTATGAATTTTTAATTCAAACACAATACTTTTCCAACATACCTACGATATAAATGAGAAAAAAGTAAAAATTGCATGAAAAACGCTTAGAATATGTAATTCCTGTTCAAACTGACAAAATTCACTAAAAGGATTTGATAAAAATGGAGGGAGAAGATTAAATACAAAGACAGGATACTCCTTTTGTGTTTTCCTTAATTAAAGGAATAATTGTTTGAAAAAAATAGCATAATACAATAAAGAGTTTAGTTTCTGAATTTATAATTTTAAAAGCATATATATATATATATATATATATATATATATATATATATATATATATATATATATATATATATATATATATATCGTAAACACTATTATAGACCACTCAGGTCTTGTATTTTGTATATTTTATATATATATATATATAATATATATATATATATATATATATATATATATATATATATATATATATATAATATATATGTATATATATAAAATAAAAAACCTGAGTGGTCTCTAATAGTGTTTACGTCAGGATATTAATAGTTACCAAAATAGTCCAGCAAGGATCTTTTACTCTCTAGAAGAACATGTTATCCCGAAACCCTGCAAAATGTCTCTGAAGTCGTGTTTATAACACATCTTACTGAGTCGATTAGGATTCTAGACGAAAATGGCAACTGTGTTATTTAAACAGATCTGAAGAGTTAATTTAATTCTCTTTAGGCAAAGAGTAAAGTAGAGTGTCTAGGCCATTGTATCAGAACAATCATGATGGTTGCAGTGATAGAGGGGAAATTTTAAGAAAAAAGCAAAAAAGAGGTAGTATTTCCCCATCTCTCAAGTTATTCCTACTCGTTTAACAAATCGTAAGGAACTCCCTCAAAATCAAGTTGATAAGCTCGGCAGAGCTGCCATACTTTTATAAGTATGACAGTCCTATGCCGCCTTACAATACAAGTTAAAGTTGTACTTAAATACGACTTATAATGCAAAAAGTAAACGTATATCATAAGTTAATTAACAGAACTTACTTTTATTAAAGAAAAAAATCTACTTTCAATAAAATATTTACAAATTAAAAAAGGAAAGAGTAGAGTTCACCTTGACTTTATTTTAAGCTTAGAAATTTCACACAGAGTTACAAGAGTAATTTTAGCCCGCTCCCCCTAAAATGTTATCTTGATATTCAGTTTAAAATTTATATTGTTAGAAGTGGTTTTACAAGCCTAGAGGCTGCTAAGGGGGAAGGACTCCTGGAGAAAGACCCTTTCCCTAAGGAAAGCTAATTTTGTGTAAACTTACCACTCCTCTCGTATCTAAAACGGATTTATGTAATCGAGCTCTAATGACTTATTAAAGTTTAACAAAATATACAACAGCATTATGATAATTTTAAAGGAATAAATTTAAGATATACTTTGATTTAACACAAAGCCTAGCAATCTTTTATATATCTATCAAGAACATATTTCAACCAAAGCCATATAAAAAGCTGTAGTTTAACACGTGTCAATATTTTTAAATGAGTAAAAGAATAACTTTTTGTAGTAACTAGACTTCTTTAACGTATAGTCTCTCTTTATAACTAACTTAGTGTCTAAAACCATAGAAATCCTAACTTAAATTTATGTTAAGGGACAATTTAAAAATAAACAAGCACTCTAGGAGATTTATATATACTAGTTTCTTAGAACATACAGAGGGTGGGCATTAGTATACACTGAATTTGTAGCACTTTAAAAATGAGTCTATGAATATTTTTTAACTTAGTTTCCATAGATTAACCAAATTTAGACTTATTATACAGAGTTACATCTCAGACTATAGCGCGCCTAGATTTAACTTAAAATTCAGAATGTAAACTTTAGAGTTCTTCTAAAATGTTACTCATTTTTTTAAATGTAATATTCTTAATAGGTCATAGCGATATCTACAAGATCACATTCTGCTTTTCAATAATAAACATAAAATATTGAATATTTTTAAACAACAAAACACGTTGGGTAAAGAAAAGAATATTCAGTCAGAATATTAAAAAGATACGTGTTCACACATTTAACATTGTCTTTTACTATGGGAGCCATTCAAAAATCAAACAGAGCGGTGTTTTACCAAATAAATAGCTGATTTATACCTAAGACCAAGTGTCATACGGAGGTGACATCCCTATCAAAAAGACAGCTCACAAAATCATACGGTAAAAGCGACATTTCAGGGCAAACTTGTAAAGCGTCATTTTAATAAAAACTTGTCATAGATTGATCGAAGAATATTTAAGATGTTTTTCAGATTTTGATATCTTGTAAGATGCAAAAGTTTTTTTTATACACTTAGTTAAACTAACCATTGAAAGACGGCAGGAAAAAATATTTTCCAAATCAGCAGTTGAATGGAATATACAGTGAACCATAGACAGCATATTTCTTCAATTTCGCCACAGTTTGATATTGGCGCTTCTTCAATTTTCGTTTTGAAAAAAAACTTGTCATAGATCGATCGAAGAATATTAAAGATGCTTTTCAGATTTTGATTTTTTGTGAAATGCAATAATTTTTTGATACACTTAGTGAAACTACAGATTGGAAGATGGTAGAAAACAAATATTTTTTGCCGAAACCAGCAGTTGAATGGAATCTACTGTAAATTATAGGCTGCATATTTCATCAATTTCTACGCTTTACATCAGTATAATGAAGTAACCTACTAGCTAGGGCTTTCTAACTTTCTTAATTTATAACACCCAAAACTAACTTTTATAATACTTATTATAATACAATGTTTAGTTAACCTTTCTATTTAACCTTAAGTGAGTATTATATTGTACATAGTTTTCAGCCAACCAATACTTAAAATAATTTTAAAAATACGAGTGCAGAACTTTGTCTTTGCATGAACTAAACACACACGGATTCAGACTTGTCTCGGGCAAAATTCAACCCAGCATTTTCAAAACAGGCAACAGAAGCCTTATTACTATAATTATATACTTATTATTATAAGTATATAATAATAAGTAAAGCAAAGCTCTATTTTAAATTTCAAGTTAATAAGACTTATAAAAAACTAATGATTTCAGACTTTAGACTTTAAATGTTCTCAAACTGAGTTTCTATTTCAGCCTCCAAAACGATAAAAAGGCTTAGAATGAAAGGAATTCAAATTAAACAAAAAGTACTGTCTAAAATATAAGACAGTTCTTTGCTTAAAATAGAGCTATTTTAATTTTAGCTGATTTTACATCCTTTAATACAGAAGAGGTTTAAATAAATTGTTAAAAAACAAGGAAAATACATTAAAAATTTACAAAAAAATTAATATAATTAACTTAAAAAGAATTTAAGGTAAAGAACATTTTTCCAGTATTAAAACATGAAAAAAATATAAATAAATTACACGGTGAAGTCATAAATAATTCTACCTTACTGTTGATACACTCTAAGAGCTCATTAATTTAGAAAGCAGGGGAGTAAGAAGCCCAACCCATTAGAGATAAGATACAATTACGTTTACACTGCTTTTTTTATTACTTTATTTATGATTATATCCTGTAATAAAAATACTTAAAGAGTGCAGGGCAATAATAAATTAAATATCATGTCTTAAAAAAAGCAATCTTTTATTAGTATAAACTGTCTTAAACTAATTAAATTATAACTTTTTAATAGTAATAGAAAAATAGAGCTCTTGAAAGAGTATCTCTTATTATCTGCGCTGATGATAGTATCTTGTTAGGCTGAAATCGCTCGAGACGAAGCCTTATTAAAGAGATCTATTATCTATCTTTATTAAAGAGATTAAAGAAATCCATAACTAAATTACTTAATGTTTGAGAATGAGCATAAATGGAGTCCATCGTAATAGAACGAAAGAATAAAAAGTCTCTCCACAGTTAAACTGTGTTTAACTGTGGAGAGACTTTTTATTCTTTCGTTCTATTAAATTACTTAAGTTTTATTATTTATTTTTTGAGTATTCTTTTAAATATTTGACCTTTATAAAAGGCAAACTATTAGTGACAAAAAAATCAAATAGCAAACTAGTAATTGTGGAATATACATATGAAAGAAGAGATATGGGATCCAATTTGAAATTTCAAAGTCAGGTATCGCAGGGCGTCATTAGGTGCTGCGCCCAAGTTCACATTTTGGTTTAATGCTTCATAATGCTTCAAAGTTAGGCAAGAGGAAGACTTTTCAACAACCCTGTATTATTTTAAATCTAAATTGGCATTTAGATTAAAATATAATTAAATTTATATTTTATTAAAATTACAATTATATTTTAAAAAAAGGGAATTAAACGCGTCTTTAATACCTCTAAAATAAAAATATCACTTTACGCCACTGTTTTACGCCAAATTAGAACTATTATTTTTTTTTTTTGGATTGTTAATATCAAACAAAGAATAAAAAATTATAATTTTCATTAATGATAATAAATTGAGCGTCAAATACCAACTCTTAATTCTTAATAAAATTATACCCTACAAAAAGCAAAAAAAACTTCCTTTTAAAAAATCTAAAGTCTTAAATAATAAACCTTTTAACACATTATTTTAGACCAACGTGTAAAAACAACTTTTAAATACTTGTTTTAATCCGCACTGGATTCTATAAATAAAGAGAAATGGAAAGAAAAAACCAAAGTTATATTGGAGGAGATGAAGGCTAAAATATACACAAGGTGATGTTTATAAGTAGAATTTGTACGAAGCAACATAGCAACATAATCCTGATATATACGTAGGAACGAGGTATAACTAAACATAAAGCTTAGCACATTATCTTCTTTCTCACTTTCTTTCCTTTACTAGCCTCTTTCTCTCATCTATTAACTTTCCTCTTACTCTCATCTACTGAGGTCTACCTCTCTCTCTTTCTTTCTCATCTACTTATGTCTAATGGCTCTCTCTCACACTCTCATCTACAAGTTCATAAAACAACCAGTTTACTTGTATTTAACACATTATATGAAATAAAACAGTTTTTAAACTTCATATATTTTTAGTAATTTCATCTCTATATAATACGATTAAAACATTCTTAAGATAAAGAATATACATTAAAGACATTTTCAAAAAGTAATGATAGAATTAGTGTAAATGAGCATGCTCAAATTTTAGTAGTGGTCATCTAAAATATATGGTCTAAAAATACCAAATAAAGTTTTAAAAAATTCCTTAAATTAGAATTCTGGCCTAAATTCTTTGGAAAATTTAACCAAGAACTTGTTACGATATAAAGCTAATTTAGTAATGAAAACGTAATTATAAAACGATTAAGTACATAAACCTTTCAATGGATTAAATTAATTTTTATTCAGAATGTTTTATTTGGATAATCATTTTTAATTTTAGCAAGTTCTTTAAAAAATTTAATAATTTATTATATCAACGTACACAGGTACGTACGTACTAGTAAAGTAATAAAGTATGTAATAAAAGTAAGTAAGTAATAAAGTATGTAATAAAAGTAAGTAAGTAATAAAGCATGTAATAAAAGTAAGTAAGTAATGAAGTATGTAATAAAAGTAAGTAAGTGATAAAGTATGTAATAAAAGTAAATAAGTGATAAAGTATGTAATAAAAGTAAGTAAGTGATAAAGTATGTAATAAAAGTAAGTAAGTAATAAAGTATGTAATAAAAGTAAATAAGCAATAAAGTAAGTCATAAAGTATGTAATTAAAGTAATTAAGCAAAAAAGTTAAAATATGGCTCCGGTATACACAAAATAAATATTGTATATTTCTTTTGCCAATAAAGAACTTGTTTAAAAAAAGCAATAAAGTTAGTAATAAAGTATTATTACTTTATTATTACTTATTACTTTAAGTATTGTGAGTTATTTAAGTTTAAAAAGTTTGGAAAATTATTTCCCGAATAGCACAATTACAGGTAGACTTATTTTTGTACAAAGTTTCAACTCTCTAGCATAAATACTCTGGGAGCGATAATAACATACGCACACACACACACATACTGACAGAAAACTTTTTGAAAACCACTTAGGAGGCATTAAAAACACCTGAAACGGATAATTCGGTGACATCCCGGTTTCGGATTTTTCGCAAACACAATACTTTCTTTTATACCTATAGTATAAATGAGGAAAGGTAAAAATTGTTTTAAAAATGATTAATTTAGATCAAATGTTATGTTTTCCAAAAATGCTTTAATTTTCCTAATCTGCAAGGGTGTAAATAAAAATAACATTTCTTCGAAAGTCAAAACACCTTTAATTTACAGGTTTACATTTTTAACTTAAAACTACATAAAAAGACTAGTCGAACCGTTTTTTCGTAGTTGCATATTAAATTATTTAATTTCATACATCCACACAATCAAATTTCTTTAATTAACAAAATAAAAACGCTAAGACCACAATTTTTCACGCGTCTACATTAAATATTTAAGTAGGTTTGACTGCTTGCTTATATCATAAATCTCAACCTTTTATACATCTCATACTTTTACATTAATTTTTGCAATATATTTTACTATATTCTTATTGTTAATATTGTAGTTATTTATTTATTTTTTCATCTTAAATTTTCATACCCTTTATTTTTCAGCGTAAAAAGCTTTTTTTTATTTTTCCCCTTTACGCTATTTTTTTCTCTAGTTAATATTTTCTTATTTTTGTTTTCTTGTGAAGGCTTTTAAACCGGAAAACTCAAGGGAATTCATGTTTGAAATGAGCTGCTTCCGAAGAGTACCTTAGTGTTTTACGTACTTTATTTTTTCTGGTTTTTATTTGCTATTAAAGCATTTAATCTTCTTTTTGCTTTAGGTTCGTTTTTAATATTAAGTATTCTTATAGGCTTTCGAACGTATTTTTCTATTTTATTCAATATTGTTTTTTTTTTACTTTTAAGATTATTTATCCATTTTAGCAATAACTGTAATAATGAAATAAAGAGTGATGTGAAATGATATTGTACTTCAATTTCTTTAGGAAGATCGAGAGATATTTTTTGAATAATAAAATTGTTACAAAAAATTATACATAGTTGTTTTGGCATCGCCTCTAGGATGACACAATATAGTTGCTTCGGCCATGGGAACAACAAAAAAGGAGTAATGCTTGTGTTTTCCTGGTGGTGCGTTAATACATAAATACTTAATTTCTAATAACGAATGTCTCCTCAAGGTTCATATCTGAACCTATGTTTTTTAGGTCTTACAGGAAAATACAAAATATTAAACATCTCAATAGAAATAAATGCATCAATTTAATTAATCTGTAAATACAGACATGGGATTAATATATACAGGTATTCCTTTTCTACATGCAATTTATTATTAAATTACAGAAACAGTAAATGAGCTGATTGGAGAATGTTTCGAAGTAGAATTTACTAGCAATGAATGAAACAAAAAAAATTTAAAAGATCAATTTGAATAATTTAAACCCCAATCGGAAAAAGATAAATGAAAAAAAATATCAAAGGGTTTCTAGAGGAAAAATAATTTAAAATCAACAAATACAGAAACTTAGAATAGAGAACCAATTTTAGAGACGAGTTAAAAATAGGGAAAATATATTTTTATTTCTTTGATAAGAACTAGATACGTGAAAAACGACAGCAATTGTGAAAACAAATGAGGCGAAATGATGAAAAGTATTCGCCCACATAAAAGGTTGCTAATAGTTAACAGCGCCCACACGAGTCCATTTTCAACATACATACAAATATTGCAGAAAAAAATTAAGCATAGAAAATAATCAAATTATTAAATATAACAAATAATAAATGAAAAGAAACTTATGAATCCCCATCACTAATTACTAAAAGCTACTAACAAAAATTTATCGCAAAAAGTATAAATTAAGTGCGGCACAGACATACTCTGGAAAATAAGCAACAGGAAACTATCAGGAGGTAAGTTTGCCTCTAAATTAAGAACCTGTGCATTTTACCAAGCATGCGCAGTGTGTTTTGTGATAGATTCTTCTCTATTTTTACTTCTTAAATGGTTCACTTTGTTAAACAGAAAATGGACTAAGTGTGTCGCCCTCTTTATTCAAGATCCTTGGTTTTGACAATTTATTCGTAAAATATTACTTGTTTTATACTTTTCAGGTATATTATAAATAAGAACTAATTAGTTCAATTAAAAAATCAACTAAACACTTCGATGTAATAAAGCAGCTTAATTGTAGTATTACGAAGTACTCAACGATAAATTTATTATAAAATAAAAACAAAATTTTATTCTAAGAAAAAATTCTCATTTAGTATTTGATTAATAAACTATTTTATTAACTCTAGTCTAAAACTTAACCTTCAACTTAAATAGACTTATATTAAATAATTGTTTTAATTTAAAAAATAATTAAAATCATTACAAAATAAATACTAGGAAATTTCTAATATATTGATAAAATACTAAAATAAAAGCAATTAAAGTTATGAAATAAATTGAGTGATTTTTAGAGTAAATATTTGATCAAAATTACCAACTAACAACTTAAACAAGTTTTCAAGCTTCTTGTAGAGTGCTATTTGTGTAAAATTAAAGAAAGTAAGGCAAAGTGAGTCTTTTAAGTAAGAAACAAGCCACAAATAATTTCGTGTTTTTAATATAGAAAAACGCACTGAAATCTTTTCAGTAATGGAGGGAAGAAAGCTTTATAATCTTCTTATTCAACAAAAGATTTAAGTTGAGGAGGTGCTCAAGTTAAAACTGAGAGTATACAGCCGAAAAGAATGTGTTGCGCCATTAATAAGACATTTAAAATGTATGCCTTATAAATACCTCATTAGGGAATTCTTCAATAGAAATTAGCGCTTATGAGGTGGGACGCATAGATAAAGAAGGATGGGGAGAGTGGGAGGGATCCATACCGCTTGAACACCTGATTCTAAATATAAATAATAATATATATATATAATATATAATATATTATATATATATATATATATATTATATATATATATATATTAATGTGTTTATTATATTTGTATATTTATTATATATTTTATTTAGGGGTATACTTGTAGGTGTACTTTTGTGTACATAAGATGCCTTAGACGTTTCGTTGTCCGACTATATTTTTCGACAAATTTCTTAGATCAAGGCAAAATATTCCGCAAAACTCAAGCTCATTAACACCTTAGAACCCATTGTTTATTTGACGATAAACCAATTTTAAAATAGAAAGGAATTTATGTATTGTCAAGATAAGTATGCTAATTTTGATTTTTTCTCCTTCTGCTATAAAGCCTGGTTTCAGCTTAATGTATTTATATAAATAAAATTGTCAGGTTATTTAACACAGTTCGATTGGTTTTTCCGTAACTTAATATTGTTTTGACTCCAGGCCGACTTTATTTTACACCTTACTCCAACTTTAATGTTTAAAATAATTAAAAGCATTAAAAATAATAAGCAATTAAAGTTATTTAAGTTTTCTGGTCATTTACCACGGAATTTTTGATATTTTTTATTTGCAGTAGTTACATCGACACTGGACCATTATTATCTGATTTAGCGACCAAAAAACTATAATTAAATACTATTGTGACCGCCGAAACATTAATCATCAGAAAATGACGCTTATTAGGTTTTATTTTATATAAACCAAACCTATTTTTCATAATTTGAGACCTCTGAAACAGCCAAGTTAAACATTGGCCAAAGTTTAACTTCCGCCAAGCTGCCTATCCTGTAAGCTTTTTTTCCGAGGGAAACTCGTTAAAAATAGTTTTCATGCTTAGCTAACAAACGGAGACAACAAAATACCTGCATCTTGTAATTGGATTTTACATTTTTTGTTTACCCGGATAAGGTTATGAAAAACCCGTGTTTTGGTTTCATAGCTCTTTTACTCGGTAAAAAAATATTTACATTATTTTTTTTTTAACAACCTAGATAGAAATTGTTATTAGTAATAAATGGAATTTAAAGAATTCTTTCGTTTCAGAGCCTATGTCTAAAACAAATTAAAATAAAGGTTAGCGTATAAGATAAATATTTGAATAAAAAATAACATTTTACAGGTTAAAAACCAAAGGCTCGTACAATTAATGCGGGACTAACAATAAAAAATTGCGAAGTTTAATTAAAAGAAAAAAAGTGAGGTTTCCATTTTAAGAAGTTTTTTAAGTTTTAAACAAAAAAATATTACAAAACGGTAACGTTAATATAAGTTTTTACTTTATTTTACAATTGAATGGAAGGAGGTTATAATATACTATAACGAGCATTTCGAAAAGAAGATAACCTTTTTTTAGTCTTATACCTATATAACACGACATTTTATTTATTATTATTATTATTTACACTTGTTTATTTATAAGAATAAAAATTTATTTTCATAACTTCGGAAAATTTAAACAGGATTTTAAATCTAAAACCAAACTTGCTTTATTTTAAAGATTTTTTTTTCCAATAGTTTTAACAGGAATATTAAGAACCCTTAAAAGGGAAAATAGAATTCATTGCTTTTTGATACTATCGAGACAAAGTGCTGCTGATTAAAGTCTTTATAGTCTCGAAGTAGTCTCTATTCTTTGTATTTTATAGCCTTTTTATGGGATTTCACAGCATAAATTAGCTTAACTTAAATTCTTTTAAAGACAAAAGAATAAAAATCTTTTGTTATAGGTCAAAAAGAAATATAGATAAAATTATCAAGTAGACTTGTAAATCTGACCCAATAATATAAATCTAACCTATCTAACCTTTTTAAAACATAAGATAACACATACAAACGACTATAACCCTGACTGAAAGACAATTTTCTGCAAAAAAAAATGTAGCACACAAACGACTCTACATCTGACCAAATGCTCTTTTGTTGTACAAAATTTGCTAATACTAACAATGAACACAAACCTTTATAATCTTAAAGAGAGTAGACAAAATGATGATATCCTCTTAAACAGAGTAGACACCATGAAGTAATCATCTTAAATATAGTTTGTCTGCTCTGTTTATGACGATTGCATCATGTTGTCACATGATGTTATCATCTTAAAAAAACAACATGATGTTATCCTCTTAAACAGATTACACAACATGATGTAATCATCTTAAATAGAGTAGACACCATGGAGTAATCATCTTACATAGAATATGTCTACTCTGTTTAAGATGATTGCATAATTTTGTCTAATCTGTTTAAGATGATAACATCATGTGACAACATGATGTCATCGTCTTAAACAGAGTAGACAACATGAAAAAACAATTTTTATACATGATTACAAAAATATAACTCACAATATGATGAATAATTTGTAATAACCACATACCTGTAACAAAAATAAAAACAAAAAACTTATAAAAATTGTTTTTTTATGGTGTCTACTTTTAAAAAAAGCTACTTAATAGTGTCTTATATTATAAGACACCAAATATAAGAAAATATTTTCTTATTAATAAAACATAAAACTAAATAACTACAGACAACTAATCGACTAATAAACTCGTAATAATACGTTTTACTAAGTAGGTAATGAATTATTGCTACTACACTTTATTAATATAATTTTATTTTACTGTATTTATAAAACAAAATATAATAACTACACTTAATTATTACAAAAAAATATATAAAATCATTTCCCAAGAAATTGTATAAAAGGATTTGTTAATTGAAATATTCCTTTAGTCCTTTGTTAACCAAAAAATATACAAAAAAAGGGAAATTAATTATCAAAATAGTACCCTGTGGTGAAAGACGCGAGGTAATTAATATGGTAATTTTCTCGTCAAAAAGTTTTCTACAGGGTTTTCACAGTTATTTAGAACAGGGCCGAAACTCGGCCAAGTCTTATAAAGCTAAGACTAAGATGACACTGAGAACTTGACATAAATTACAAACTACCCTGTCTTCGAGTTAAAAAAAGTTAAATATTAATTGCATAATTAGTTAATTAAAAAAAATCAGTCCTTTAACAACTCCAAACAAAAGTTTCGAGTTCATAAAGTGGGTTATATAAAAAAATAGTTCAAGTTCGAGGAAATTTAAATAACACTAAAATAATGCAAAGAAAAACTAATTATTTTTAAACAATTTTCTTATAAAAGAAATATTAATAATTAAGAAAAAGCATTACTAACTAAAGCTAAAAAAACAAACTTATGCAACTTTTTAAATTCTTTTTATTATAAAAGTTTTTGATAGTTAATTAATTTGATGGTAAATTATTTATGGTTCAATAGTTAGTTAATTAATTTAGATGCTAAATTCTATTATAACTGAACAAAATTAAAACAAAATTTATACTTAAAAAGTAAAACCAAATAAAAATTGCTAATAAAAAATTTAATGAATAAATAAATTTAATAAATACATAATTGTTAATAATGGTTCATTTCATTGAGATAGGTAGTAGCAGATAGGAAGGATAATTTTATATAAGGTCCTCCATCGGCTGGTTGTGAACCTACGACCTCCAGGTTGTAAGGCGAGCGTTCTACCACTAACCTACACATCCACGGCCATTATTGATGTTAACAACTAGAAGATTTAATCCCTGGAAGAGGGATTAAATTAAAAGTGTCTCCTTTTTTTAAATACTCTATAATGAAAGAATCCAGTAACAAACATAATGAAGTAGTCCAAACCTGGAAATCAACCTCGTTATTAATTTAAAACTTAATTTACAACGAAAATTTTTTAAATTATTTTTTTACAACTTTACTTTGTAATGGCGAAGAGCAAACTAGAAACAATCTAAAGCAGTAAGAGCTGATATATTTTATTTTAGTGAAACACTATTCTATTTGTACTTAAAAGGATGTTACCCCTCCTTTAATTTTATATATTTTCTATAGAAACATTTATAAATGAACAACAGCAATAAAGTAATACTTAAAAAAAAAAATAACTTAGTTTAACATAAAGACTATATTAAAATGATTTAAAAGCAATAATTCTGCTTCAGTGCAAAAATGACGTTATCGTTATAGAACACTATGACCATTTATTACGCTAAGAGGGGGATTATCAGTGAAGTCGCTTCAGTTTTCTGAAAAAGGATACCCGACATTAGAAATAGCTGACACGGCTACCTGAAGACCCTTGTAACCTAGTTTTCTATGCAAATTAACCTTTTCACAAGCCGTCCCAAATGCCTTACAATTCTTACGAGCCAATAGAAACCATTATATTTCTTAAGGGATTGTACTTAGGAAATACTGTTACCAAAAGGGATTTGAAGTTGTATATACCAAGTAGCTTATTTTTAGAAGCAAAATAGTTAAGCTAGAGTTAGTTAAGAAAATGTTTAAGAGATGACAAACATAAGATATAATAACATGATTTAAAAAAAATATTTATACAGTTTCATCAAACTACAAATTCCGTCTTTTCCACAAGAATATCTATATTTAAATAGCAGAGCCGGCTTTTGGCTTTCGCCATCAACTGTGCCTAACATAGCAAAATGAAAAAAACAAAGGTAAAATCATAATAAAAAGTTAAAAGATTAAAAAATAAAGGTACAAGAAATGTTAAAATTTTAATTCAAAAAGATGCACTTCGCCCCAAAAGGAGGTAAACTTAATTCCCTTGAAAACCTAGAAATAAGACGTATCCAACATGAACAGCCTAATAACTCTCTTAATAAAAAGAATGAGGGAGGGGGATCTGCTATTCTTTATCCATTGATCGACAAGGTTAGTAGATCAGTCTGCTCCAAGCCCTTAACGGAGATTTTGGACAACATATTAAGACTCGCCTTTCCGGTACGTCTGGCATCTCTCCTTACTAATATTTTTATATTTTATTGTTTTTAAAATTTTTAATGGTTTTGTCTATCTTTTTTTATATTTTTATTTTTTTGTATTTAAATTTTAACATTTCTTGTACCTTTATTTTTTAATCTTTTAACTTTTTATTATGATTTTAATTTTGTTTTTTTTTTCATTTTGCTATGTTAGGCACAGTTGATGGCGAAAGCCGGCTCTGCTATTTAAATATAGATATTCTTATGGAAAAGACGGAATTTGTAGTTTGATGTTATGAGTAATCCACAGCGTAGTAACGTACCAATTATACAGTTTATTTTCTATTTATTAAGGTCCTTATTAATAAATCTCTGTGGACATCTTCAGGCTTTAAAACATAAATCTTAAGAACTATACATATCACAATCAACTAAAATTAGAAAAACACAAACATTATACAACATTTAAAATACGGGCCTTCGGCCCGTAGCCGCTACGCGGCCTCGGCGCTTCGTGCCTCGTCCGCTTCGCGGCGTCGGCCCACCGGGCCGCTTCGCAGCCCGGGGGCCTCCCTGTGGCCGCTTTGCGGCCACATTGTTGTTGTTTTGTATTATGTGTTTTCATTATTGTTCTTGTTACATGGCATTTTGCCATGTATCTAGCGAATTTTCACAGCCTCTCACACAGGCCCGCTTCGCGGGCCTGAGTGGCTTTCTCACAAACTTAATTTTACTAATTGAGATTTTATTAATACTCTATTATTAATAGTATGCTATAATATTAAAATTAAGAAACATTATAAACAAAAATAGATTATTCATGATTTTTGTTTTTAAATAAAAATACCGTTTCCGTCACTAAAGATTGTCTGATTGAGCTGAAACCGGTCGCAATGGTTTTAGAATGACTTCAACCATATAAAGACAACTTCAACACTTACTTACATTTATGATTGTTTATAAAATTAAAAGAAAAATGTCAATTTTTTTTTTGTAAACAAATTGTTTTTGAGTAAAATCTTAAGGTTGAAAAAATATATTCATGATTATTTTAAAATAAAAATACCGTTTGCGTCACTTAGGATTGTCCGATTGAGCTGAAACTGGTCGCATTCGTTTTAGAATAACTTCGACCATATAAAGACTACTACTTTGATGTTCTTCCTCTTACGGGTCTGCTTAGCTCGGCGTGGTTCAGTGGAAGCCATTTTTGCCCTGTCTCTCTGGGACAGTAGGCTTACCATGATGGAGCAAGAGGTAGAGGTCTCTCTTTTATACTATATCCCACCCTCTAACACTACTGAACCCAACAGATATCGTACGAGTCTTTGACCTAGACGTATACATATATACAAGATTATATATATATGTATACCAATTGCGCCATTTGTGATGGTTCGATTGAGCTGAAATTGGTCTTAATCGATTCAGCTAGCCGTCTACCTAAATACTAGATACCTTGTTTTAAAGCCATTTTAAGTTTTCAAAAAAATTTTTTTCATGACGTCATAACTTTGGTTGATGACGTCATAATGTTTTTATAAACAATAGCCTCGTAACCTCCTCAACATCTCGCGATTTGCAAAGTTTCGTTTCAATTTGAGAACGCCTTCGAGAGTTATCGTTCGCCATACGAAAGGGTAGAAACTCTTTACATACATATATTATATATATATATATATATATATATATATAAATATATATATAATATATATATATATATATATATATATATATATATATATATATTATATATATATATATATATTATATATATATATATATATATATATATATACATATATATATAAACTTTTTTCGGACATATATTTTTGTTACCAGGAAGCCAATAGGAACCGATTCCACTCACTCCCACCCTTAACTTCCGTCATCCGAACAACCTCATAAGCGTCATTTTCATTATGAAAATTCGCTAAAAGGCTAAAGAATAAAACTATTAAACGTTAACAGAAATTAACTCGGTCTGACTAGAAAAAACGCACGCATATTTGTCATTAATGAAGATGAAACACTGTAATACTTATCTGTGGGAACAACAAGATCCCTAACGAATAAATCAGTCACATTAAAATTTAATTAATCCCACTTAATTAATAATCCCACTTTTTCAAAAAGTAAAATTAAAATTGGATAAAACACAAAAAAATATACAGAGTAATTTGTACTAAAATTGAAAAGGAGAATGGCTTAAAACCTCAGGATAAATCAGATTTCTATTTTCACAGGTGATGTGAAATTAGCTTTGTAGGTTCAGATTAACACTTGTAATGCAAAGCTTAAATCGTTACACAATCATTAATCAAGAGTGGTAAATGAGTTTTTAACCTTAAGTGGAGCACAGGAATACTTTTAACATAAAACAGTGGTAAAACTTTCATTTTAAATCCAAGCTAAATGTAGGTTTTTACTTTAATTATGCATAAAATATTTCAAGCAAAAAAACTCTTAGGTTAGGTTCGGCTTAAAATTTCTTTACTAAGCTTCCTACGGAGTTATAACTAAATCTCGGACTGGAGTCTAAGTAACCAAATAATGTTTTTAAAGAATCTCACTAACAAGCTAACTTATATTGCATCAAACTAGTTGACTAAGTAAGTATGATTGTTTAGACTCTATATAAACATTATACAACTTTTAACAGGAATCAAACATCATGATCAAACTTATTTGACAAACTTGACAAATCAAGTAAGTTCAGCAAATAGAGTTGTCAAAACCATATAAAAAAGAAAAACAAGAAAGTTACTTCTAACTTATAACTCTAGAAATTAAAAGATTTTAACGACGTTAAAATATATAACTCTTAACAATTAATTTATCTTAAAAAAAGAACAACGTATCTCTCCATCTATCATTGTAATAATGAGAACAATTTTTCTCGAATTTTCTTCCAGTCTACTTTTCTTTTATGATATAATAGCAAAGTTTTTGAAGCTTAAGAATGGCAGTAAGGAGTTTCAAATAAAAACCCACTTCCTAACACATTCTACCAAAAAAAACTTGAGTTGAGCGATACAATTCTCTGCGTCATTGTTGTTGATCAAAACAGGGTTAAAGTTTTCTTATAACATCTTTTTGTACGATACACAAAGCGTTAAGAAAAACGATAACAGATACGACTGACGATTAAATCTTTACTTTATATCTTCCATATGTTAACATTTTATGGAAAAATACGTCTCTTTTTAAAGAATTTTTTGAGCGTAAGTAATATCTAGAATTCATGATTTTAAATTTTGTACAGCACACAACCGCTAATCTTACTAACTTCCACTTTTTTTGTTTTAAGACAAAATATAATTGAAAAGCTAAGTTAATAAACTTAAGAGTAATGAAATAGATTAAGTTTTGTAATAGTATCAATCTAATGTTAAACCAAAATCCGACGTAATTTTAGTAAAAGTAATCTTCACGTATGTACACAATAACAAATCATGCCAATCCGGTAGCAGTGCAAACAGTCGAAAAATGTACCCTTTATTAAGTATATCACATTGGTAGCTTAATTTAATGGTTATTTACGTATAAGAATGGAGGAAAAAAAATCATTACGCTCCGGTTTTTGTTTTCAAAGGCGTGGTTGAAAGGTTTAAAAGGTTGCTTCCTGAGGCCTAGCCGAGGAAACTATTAAGTTTTAAACAAAGGCGTCGCCGAGTGGTTTATAAGGTATCTTCCTGAGGCGCAGCCACGGAAACTATTTAGTTTTATACCGAGGCGTCGCCGATAGGTTTATAAGGTATCTTCCTGGGGTGCAGCCGAGGGAACCAGGAAGTATAATACCAAGGCGTAGCCGACGAAGTTAATTAAAGAGCAAAAGAGTTTAAAAAGTTATAAATTTTTAATATTTTTTTTACATTTTTTGTCAAATAAACATTATTGTCAACTTAATCTTCAATTTTAGGTTAAAGACAACTCTGATTTTTTTTAAAAAAAACGAATGTCTGCCGAGTTATAAAAACAAGAATCAAGAATTAATATAAAAATTGTCACTGTCATAATTGATCTTTTTGCTTGGTAATTCATAAAATAAAAACTTAAGAGTCAAAGTATAAATACAGCACTGTAGAACAAAACTATTTTATACACTAATATAATAATTATTACTAGAAGAAACCAATTGTTCGTTAACTAGTTTAGTTGGTTTACTTTTGAATTAATAAAAGTTAAATAAATTTAAAATGAGCAAATTTTCTTTATTTCTTCTATAATAATGGCCAACATTATAATTGTTGATCAAGCAACTTCGTTGTTTACCTGAATGACGATACGAAGGTAGGGTTAGAAAGACGATGACGCCCTTTTAATTAATATTGTATTTAAGTAAAACTAAAAAAATTTTTCTAGTTCAGACATTATGATTTTATTAAAACCCAATTTTAGTAAAACAATGAAAATAAAGTCACCAAAAAATGTTAAAAAAAGAATACAGCAACCCAAAACAGTTGAGATTCAACTACCAGCTTCAACCAGGAACCTGGTTGTCATAGAGGAAAAAGATTTTATTAAATGATAAACGATCAAACTTACGCTTAAAACTACAGAAAAACCCAACATAATAGAAAAAAAGTGTAAAAATGATAGGAGTTATCAAAACTGAAGGTAACGTAAGACTTGTTAAAATAAAAGTCACTTTATATGTTAACTTATAATAACATAAGACTCTTGTTAAAATAAGAGTCCCTTTTTATGTTACCTTATAATAACATAAGACTCTTGTTAAAATAAGAGTCCCTTTTATTTTAACTTATAATAACATAAGACTCTTGTTAAAATAGAGTCCCTTTTATGTTCCTTATATATATAAGACTCTTGTTAAAATAAGAGTCTCTTTTTATGTTACTTAATAATAACATAAGACTTTTGTTAAAATAAGTCTCTTGTTATGTTACCTAATGGTAACATACGATGACATAACTCAACCCTGATGACGACCAGTATTCCTGGTGAAAAGCTCTGGAGTTGAATCTCAACATTATGAACGACTGTCTTCTTTTTAGTAAACCTTTCTTTCCTCACTTAATTTACTATCCATTAATATCTCTTAATCCTTGGATGAAAAAAGGTTCCCAAGTTAGAATCGAAGAATGAATCTCAATGAAGATTTCCAGGCAAGTATCAAACCGTTTTTTCGTTCCGAATTAATTGATATTTGTATTCTCTCTCTTATTTTCACACATAAGCCATAATAATTGTCTTTCCTCCCCAAAGACAAGGGTGGGAAGTTAATTTAATCTCTCTTCTAGAGAAAAATGTTTTTCACTTATCTAAAATAGTTTATAAGAACATGGTGCAGAATAAAAGGAAATATTTCCTCCTTTTGCACTAACTTCATTTTCACCAACAAACGTATACAAGTACAGAAAATGTTAAGATATTCTTGTAAAATAGATAGAATATTGATTGACCCCCAAATATATCTTTTGGTTCGCAAAATAATATTGTTAAAATCCTCTTATTTTATTTTAGACTTATAAAAAAATAAACTTTGTTAACTAAAAACATAAAACCTGATATTTATAAAAGAATTTTTTGTCTCCCTCTTAGACCTTTTATAAAAAATATATTTCAAGGAAAGACATGATTAATTAAAAAATATCTGTTACACGTTCTGTGAAATATCACAAAGGGCGTACGGTTATAATGGAAATGTTTTGTCACAATACATTACTATTTAATGAAATAATGAAGTAAAAAATCTTTTAATTCAGAACTATACGAGTGTGGCTTGGTATTTTACTATGGTTAGATATAACTTATAGACCGGATGACAAAAATTAATCATAATGCGAATAAAATTTAAACCTAAAAACAATTCGGTTCTATACAGTGAGAAGAAGAAAATATAAGAGACACGTAAAGAGTAAGTTCCCTCATATTTTTGTTAGCAAACCATTTTGCAGTCACTTTTCCCCTGGACACACGCGTATCTTTCTTTCTCTCCACTCGATTTAAACACCCAGAGTCATCCTCTAAAAGAAAAACCTGGCCATCATAAATCTTTTAGTTAAAGAAGCGAATGTGGTAGAAGGGCAAAATACTAGGTTATTTCTAATGGATTTATTCTAGAGGTTGAAGAAAAACTAAAACACTTTGTGTGAAAAATTATGGGATCTTTATCAAATAAAAAGTTGATTGTTTTTATCCAAAACAATACAGATGTGTTTTATCGGTACAACACCTGACTATAGTCAATATTTCCAAAACAATAAGTAGCAAAACTTTAAAGCTTTTCCGCCTCATAAACTGTATAGTAAAAGTAGAAATCGCAGATAATCTTAGAATTAAAAAAAATTCTTAGTCAGAAGTATTTCTGACTAGACAGTCGATTGCCAGTTAGATTTAGAATGAAAGGCATAATTTGATTTCAAAATATGCTTTTATTACAACCATTAATACGCTTTGAAACCAACAAAATGTATTTTGCCAAAAACAAAGCAGTCAAAGAATTAAGTTCAACAGTCTATTGTGATCTAAAACCTAACAAGAGAAATTTATCGTTAGCGTCCATAAGTGTACAGTCATATAATACATAATTTATCTACTATAAGCACTAAGATACAATCTACTATTATATAAAATAGAGGATACATACAAACATCTTACAAGATGCATTAATTAATCTACATTTAAGTTACATTAATTATTGTAAAATTGGATGGGAATCATTAAAACAGTTCATGAGGTGCAAGCTCGATTATACAAGCCCTCCTTTGTAAAATCATTAATTTTGAAGGGTGTCTTAGCAAATTTATTACTTTATAATAACAATATGATAAAATTATTATTATCTTAGGACCTAGGTCAACAAATCTTCAAGGTATCTAAAGAGTAGAAGAGCTTCTTTAATGCATTTATATGTTTCTCAAACAGGCTAAAATGAGAACTAAAAGGAGAATCACGATTTAGATCAAGAACCAAAAGCAGACAGCTCAACTTAAACAAGAAAGAATCAATACACTACGAAGGTGACAATTTAATATAAAAACTAACAATTAAAAAAAGCAAATTGATGAAAAGAAAAAGAGGACGAACAAGAAAACTCTAATTGATTTCGTTAATAAGGAAAAATCTATGGGGAAAGAAGTAATTAATTTAATGGTTATTCATAATAATTAAGTTTAACCACTACAACTTATAACAATAATTTATTACGATTATAATTAATTGATACTAATTAAACCTAACGAACACTAAATAAAGAAATAATGACATAATTTTTTTTTTTTTTTGTTTCTCACCTAGTGCCGTAGGTAAAAAGAAAAATTATTATGATTACCCTAAAAATCTAAAATTTAGATTTCATCATAATTATTTATTTGAGCATTTGGAGTTTTTTTATAGGTATATAAGTTGTTCGGAGTGGTATTCATCAAGCTGTCCGGGTATCTGTCCGGAAGGTAATATTCTTTAGAACAATTTAACCTATTTTGCATAGTTATCAAAAATTTGAAAAATCGACCATCTGATTAATCGAGTTTGCATATAAGGCAAACCTAGCACTGTAAGTAACAAATAGATCAATATTAAATTCCATTTTAATATTGATCGCTGAAAAAAGAAAATGACTTTCTAATTTTAAAAAAGCTAAAACGCGAAAAGCATAAAAGTGCTAGTGGGAAAGTTTGAAGGGTTTATTACTAATGGTTTAAAAGTTATCGACGAAAAACATATTTATTAGAGAGACGCTTAAAATAAATCCAAAAGTTTGTTCACATCAGTCAAAAATTGAAGTTTCGACGTAAAAATTTTAAATAAAGAAAATACATAATATTATGTATTTAAAGGATTAAAATAAAAACTATAAGCCACCGAGCACGACCACGGGTCATGCTTTAGTGAACATAGGAACAGTTTTTGTACAACATGATTGGATGGCTATCTACTGTAATACAGTAAAGATTTAATTAACCTTAAGTTATAACTCCCTAGACATTCGATTAATTTAATATGCTCAGAACGAGTGCAGGGAGGTCGAAAAATACCTCTTTGAGGTTTGGGTAAGCACTACATTCTATGAACGACCAAAGCGAGTCCGAAGTTTAAAACCCCTCAGACCGGATAATGTTAGATCGGATTTTTTGATTTATTCTGAAGTCGAGCGTAGGATGACCGAAGTTATGCCGCCTCAAGCTTTAGGTAAACACTTCACTCTAAGGACAATAAATAAGCAAGTCCGGATTTATGAGGGAAAATACCGAGGTACCACGTACCAGATTTTTATTTTTTTAGATTAAATAACTAGAAATTTGTTATTTATAAAAATAACTTTAAAAAATATAAAAAATGTAACGCTTTTATATTTTTGCTTAATAAAGGTTTTATTGAGCAATTGTTGTTAATTCATTAATAAATTGAACGATCTCTATATTTATTGAAATTTTTAGATAACATAAAATTAGGTCTCATATGACAGAGTAATGTATTTATATGCAACACGCATCTTCCATATCAATTTCATAGTATAAGAAGGGATATTTGCACGCAGTAAAACTTTTTACAGTTTATAATAAAATTAAATTGAAGCTGGGAATTAAATCAATAGTACAAATTTTACTCGCTGTAGAGGCATAAAAATATAGGGTATTAAAGAATTCTCGATGCTATTTAATACTAGTAAGAGCCTCTTATCTTTCCAAGAAATGTGAGAAAAAGAGAAAAGTATAGAGAAAAGAGAAAAAGATACAAGAAAGTGGAATTATAAAGGAAAGGGACAAAAAAGGATTGAATTGAAAGAGAAATATAAGAAAGAGTGAAAAACAAGGAAGCGAAAGGGAGGAAATTAGAAAGAAGATAGATAGGAATACAAAGAAGAGAAGAGGCATACAGAAATCTTTAGAAAAGAGAAAAAGCAATTGGGCTCTTTCTATATATTGATGAACAGATATATCATTCATACATGCCTGATAGTATGATGTCTAGCGAAGAATTCTTAAAGTATATCACAAATTATCAATTTTATTGTTAATGTCCCTAATGAGAATCATCAGTGGGGAAGAGAAGATAGAGAAAAAAAAATACACAGAAAAAATATTGAAGAAGTGTTAGCAGCAATGCGATTACCGCTGGATTGGAATCACTTTCCAGGCTTTTTCAAAATTTACTGTTAAGGATGCTGGTAAACTGTTAACTAACTAGTTCAAAACTCCCTTTCACGACCAAAAGGTAACCTACCTTTTGGTTCTCATTCAAGTTTATTTAATATTTAATTTATTCAGTGAATTGTTTTTATTATCAATTTGTTATGTCATATTTATATTTGTCATAAGTGTAATAAGTAATTTGTCAGATAAATAATTTGTCAATAATAAATATAATTTCAATCAAGTGAAGTGATTATTCCATCCAACAAGGCTTGTGGGGTCCTTTTTCTCCTTTTTTTAAAAAAAGAATACATATTTTTAATGAACTTAAATCATTTGCACTTTTTGTGATTTTATCATTATTGGGAAACTTGACGAGTATAATACCATTTAACGATATAAGTCATCGTGGGCACATTATATACTTAGTTCAAGTCTAATACAAGTTATAAATTGATAACCCATTTAAACAATAAATTAAAAGTAGTAACGAATATTGCCTAAGTTAATATTCTTTACAGCTTAATAAATATTTTCACATTGATTTATTCAAAACAGTTAAAAATACGTACATTATAATAAAATCAAGATAAGTATACTAATTAACAAAATTTGGGTTTTAAATTAATACTAAATGAAAAATCCTAGAAACAAATAGAAAAAAAATAGACACAATATAAAAAGCAGCTAACAACAGGACATATAAATTAAATAAAAATAATAAATAACAAAAGCAATTTTGTTATTTCTACGTCGAATTATTTAATTTATTCAAAAAAATATTCACAAAAAGCTTATAAATATAATAGTAAAAAAGATTACAAAATAACATGAAACAAAAAACATTTAAAAAATTGGATACAGGGTAGCTCGGAACTTTCCGCGTCTCATCAGATTGACCACGCTCGTCCTCCCTGCATTGGACTCGCTTCGCTCGTCCTCAGAATATACGTCGTTAAATTTATACTGTAACATGTATGGACTCGAATCGCTCGTCATATTCGCTTCCGTTTCATTCCCAGCGATCACCCGTCCAGGCAATATCTACACTCTAAAAATGCTTATGGACCAAAAACATCATGAATATGCTTTTCGTATTGAAACGAATCTTGGTGTACTTATTTACTACGTAAAGGTATATATATACGTTAATACCTTTTTCCAATTTAAAAAAAAGTACACATGTCATATGATGTATATGAACTAATATTAATAAATAGATGAAATTTAGCAGATATTTTAGTCTTATACATGGCTAAATACGTGCCAAATATTAATCAGATCACAACGTTTTTATCGCGTTTTTGATTTTTAAAATTTTCTCCGACATTATTGTGGGTGAATGACGTCATAAAAAAGTATTTTCCGGGTTAAGAAAACCACACTTCTTGACTGATTTTAGCATAAGTTGGGAGCTAAGATGATAACAAACACACACATATATAAACACACACATACAGACAGACAATTTTGTGAAAACCCCTCAAGAGGCCTTAAAAACACCTGAAACGAATAATTTCGGTGACATCCCGGTTTCGGATTTTTTGCAAATACAATACTTTTCTTATATATCTACGGTATAAATAATAATAATAATAATAATATATTTATTTGTCTTAAAACACATACATGTTTTTTACAAAGGGGCGTCGAATACAAATTCAAAAATATAAATGAGAAAAAGTAAAACTAAGCAACAGGAATTTGAAAGAAATGCAAAGATACAAACGTAAACATAAAAACATAACACACACATGAAATAAATTAAAATTTGTTTAATAGAATAGACTAATATTTAATAAAGGTTAAAATGAATCAGAGAAGAATTCATTATAGTTATAAATAATGAAAATAATTACATGTGAGAATAAGAAGACCAGAAGGTACTAAAGATATTGAAGAGTGAATTTTGAGAGAGATGAGCAATCTTCAAGGCATTTAAATTAATTTGTATGCACTTTACACCAAAACACCAAAAGTGGATTTTGTTATAAAAAAATTCTCACTTTTTAGGTTCACAAGACACCATATATTGTGTTTTTACTTAGAAATATTATCACAAAGTATATAATGATAACAAGTTTATCACTAATGTTTAAGAAAAGACGTGAATACCCGAAAAAAAATATTTTGGAGTACTTTTAAGAGTTGCGAACTGGCCTGAGAGGCAGCAAGATGCAGAGTGTAGATTCAGGGGGGCGCCCTCACAGAACTAGGTGTCCCCTCTCAATTCCTACCCCACAATTTTCTATCTCTTTAACCCCTTTTATGGCACATTTATTTACTTTATAGTGGCTAAAATATGGGTAAAACTTTTAAGAGAAAAAAATATTTATGGAAAGGTTAATATGTAAAAGATGATAAACGCTGGGAAGATAAATGACCAACACTTTTTAAATACCTGAAAAACTAAAATAAAAGTCATCATTATACGAAATCATAAATTATTACCCTTAAAGTAATTTTAGTTAAAACAAGTATAAAGCTTAGAACAGGACTTTACATCTCGGTATAGGTGCTAAGGTAAGGAATAAAAATTTTAGAAAAACAAAAAAACAAGTATTAACGACATAAAAATGCATTAACATTAACGAAATTTTAGCCCAGTAACTCAGACAGACTTAAACTTTTACAAATCTACAAATAACATAAATCACGTAAAACATAGACAATAGATAAGTTTTTACACCTAAAAATAAAAATTGCATAGCAGCTGACTGTTATAATTCATATAAAAGAAATCGAAAAAGACTTTTAATGGACTTATGTTTGTTTTTTTCAAAAGTAAAAAAGCCACGTATTTTCCAAAATTTCTAAAGTGAAAACAGGTCCTCACCGGGATACCGAAGCACCCCGTGCAAAATTTTTATCTGGTTTTTTTTTTTACTTAAGGTAATATTTAGGGATATTAAATTAAATTAAATAAGAATAATTCCTTTGGTAATAACGTAATGGTAAGTAAGTAATAATACAAAATGTATATCGTTGAAATTAAGTATGTACTTCATATCATAGAATACCTATATAAAGGACTTCAAGTATGTGTAAGATAGTTTAACAAAACAAATAAGAACATGTCATGAAACTAGAGTTGAGCAAAGGAAGGCTACATGGCAATTACCAAGTAATTTTCTTTAATGACTATTGGCAGGCCTGCGTGGTACTTAGCTTTATTAGAGTATTCTCAAGTTTCTTCAAGTAATAAAATATTGTTGCTTTTGAGGTAAATGTTCATTTAGTAACAAGATAGAGAACAATTATATAATATAGAACCAAGTCGATCCAGTCAATTTTCTGTAATTTAATTAAGTCGAATCTAACCAGAGAAACATTGCGAAAAAATACATTTCTTGAAGAATTTTGTTTTAATTTTATTTCATTTTCGTAATGAAAATAAAAATTAATAGAAATTGTCACCGTAACGTTTAATTAAAATTGTAAAACATAAATGGTTTTAACAATTAAGCAATGAAATACATGATTTAAAATATTTATGGAGTTCAAAAAAGTATTTAGAAAATATCTTTAAGCTCGAGAGAGCCCATAATTAACTCAAATGTATAACAAGATAACAAAAATTATTATAAAGAAGCTTCAACAAATATACAAAATAAAGATTTAGTGTTTTGGGAAGAGGCTTTTATATCTAATTTAGATGTAACCATTCGCGTACAAAATTATATCATAAAAATTATGTGTAAAAACAAGTTAAATTTGCCTGTATACAACCATTTGATATAATGCATTTATAAGATCTAATTAACAATACTGATGTTTGAAAATTTTGGACACGAAGATTCGCAAGCCTGTCTAATTTTCATTTAAATGTGCGCTTCTTTGGTTTACTAATTATATCTTGCTTAAATGCTCAGAAATACGACTATTTATCCAACAGGTTATACAAAACTATTGTTATAATTCAAAATTTGCAAATGCGGAGGCTTATTTGTATGGATCAATATTATTTTCATTTACTTGTGCTCTGTCTTGACTTAGTTCTTACAATAACTTGTATAGGCTATGTATAAGTAGATTACTCATAACATCAAACAGCTAATTCACAAATTGCTAAATAATGCAATGTATTACTATAAACTTATTTTTAACAGGGTATAGTCCATAAAATTTAACATCACAACAAAATTTAACATCGACAATATTTCACATAGAAAAAAATAAAACTAGTTTTATAAAGTTTGCAAGAGAAAAGTAACGTTCTTATTAAGTTTTAAAATTGGAAACTATATAAACTCAGAAAATTGAAGCATATTTAAAGTGAAAATTACTGAACTGAAAAATATAGTGTTGATTGGAGCAACGTTGGACAAAGTGTTTTAAAGCGAAATATTACACTACAAAAATTAAGTTACAGATATGGAAACAATGACGCTGGACTAGAAATATATAAACCATTTCTAACTCATTATAATACGGACAAAACATATTTCATACTAACTTAAACTATAAATAAAGAGCAAAACCTTTTTATCAGTGTAGGTCTCAAAATTCATCTATGCCCTACTTCATTAAAATAAGAATATGTTTTCTAATTAGAAAACATATAAAGTCTACCCTATACATGCATAATATAATGAAATATATATAGCATACCACTGAATTACTAACAAAAATATTGCGCAAACTATTGAATATTGTTAGTAAAATCAAATATAAGAGACTGCAAATTCATAAGTATAAAATAAAATATGAGAAGTTTAACCACAATAAAATTCTAGCTCTTGATAATACAAAGCATCCGTCATCGAAATCCTTAAGAATGTCTTCAATCATTGACTATATAAGGCAGAGAGTCTCTCCCCTCTATAATAGAAGGGAGAGTCAAGAAATTGAAAACCTTTTTAATTTCTAGGTTTGAATACTAGGAACCAAGCTAGTTCTCTTTAATGCCTGGGGTTTTGCATTTAATTAGGATTCACAACCATTATAGGCTGACTATTGCATGACTAACTCTTCACTTTCTGATGTTCTGCCTTAATTTAGACTTCACGATTATCAGTATAGGTTGAATATATGACTAGTAGTCTTCATGATGTTCTGCCTTAATTTAGACTCACGTTATCAGATAGGTTGACTATTGATATGACTAGTACTTTATCTTATCTGCTTAATGTTCTTCCGATTATCAGTTAGGTTGACTATTGATATTATACCTTCATTTTCTGATGTTCTGCCTTAATTTAGACTTCACGAATATCAGTATAGGTTGACTATTGATATGACTAGTACTTCATTTTCTTCATTTTCTAATGTTCATTATTTAACTAAAACCCACGATAACTTGTAAAGGTTCACTGTTGCTATGATTAATACTTCACATTAAGAGAGACTTTTGATTCTTTCGATTGCGTTTATGTTTTATGTACGACTAACCATCCCAAAAAAATATTCTCTATAAGACTTCCTCTTGATTTTATAAAACACCCCCAGAAGCTAAATCTAATGTTGAAGTAACAACTTATCCCAGACAAAACAAGAACACATCTGTCCTCACATACTTCAACTTGTTTCCTCTTCTTTCATTTGTCATTTATAAAGTTAAAAAAAAAACTTTTTAACAAAACCGTGTTTCTAGCTTTTTCAATTCTGCATGTTTCAACTATTTCCTAGATTTTTTTCTACAATCTGATTCTATGTCATGACAGAAAATATGCAAGGAATAATTTAATAAAGAATGCAAAAGCTTAGAGGCAAAAACAAATATAAAAAAGAATTGTCAATTAAAAGAAAAAAAATCTTTAATCAACATAGAACTAGGTAAATGAAATGTTAACATGAATAATATATTAATTGCAAAAAAATAATTTGGCAAATTAGAGAAAATGCAATAAGAAATTAAACCTAACTGGATAAAAACTTTAGTTTTAGTGACTTTTCAAAAAAGAACTATTGAAACTATTCATATCGTGTAACTCAAGAATACATTTTCACACGTTATACATGTTTATTATATATATAATATATATATATATATATATATATATATATATATATATATATATTGTGTGTGTAGAGGTGTATGTATGTTATCGATTAATAGTATAAGTTTTAAGTATACATCGATGATTATATACGCTACCTTTCCTCTTAGAGAGCTCGCAAAACTTTTAGCTTGGGGTAACAAATCAATTATCAAGGAAGCACTAGTTCCTTGCTTTTAACTAGTTTTTACCAGAAAATTACGCTTATGAGGTGGCTCTCATATGAGTTTTATAAATTAATTTAAAATTTTAATTTGCCTAATTATATATTTGCGTACACATTTACTAAAACATTCACGACTAGATTTCAAAACTTACCTAATAAGGCAACAAAAGACTTGAAATTGTCGCAAAAAAGACTAGACGTTGCGTTTTTGTTTTTACATTTAAAATATTAAAGAAACAAGCATGAATTTAGCATATAAACTAAATTAATAATTAATGATAATTAACTCCCTTGGTTTCGCCTCGGAAGTTAACTAAATGAAGTCCATGCCTTAGAAACTAACTAAATAAATTCCTCAGCAATCCTCGGGATTTAAAAATAATGATCCTTTGACTTATCTCAGGTACCAACTTAACTGCCAAAACTATTTATTCCATTGGTAAGTTAATAAGTACAAATAAATGATCATATTAATATTTAAAACGAAAACGTCTAATTCTTGAAAATTGAAACCATCAGCTAAGACTCTTCTAAGTTAAGAAAAATAAAAAACCCTCTGTGATACCATGAACTACTTCAACATGCATAAGTAATTTATGCATACATTAGTAAATTAATAAGAAGTAATACATTAGAAAAGTAAATATTAAAACAATATTTAAGACAATACGTTTCCTCATATTTCGATTTGAATAAAAACTCATATTTTACTTTAAATGCATAAAAGGAAAACAAAGTGCATAAAGTCTTGAGTTTCATGTTGTTCAGCATAAATCTTTTTAGCGTTTAATTTCACACTTCGATACCTCGTTTTCCTCGGTTCTCTTTTTCAAAGATTTTCCATTTTAGACACCTAAAGAGACTTAAAGAGGGAATATTTAATATAATCTTCTTTACACAAATAGAAGAGTGTACAAGGTTACATATTGTGTAATCTTTGAAAAACAGATCGAAAAAAAGGAATAAGTTGGAGAACAAGAAACAAGAAAGAACCGAAAAGAGGTTATAGTATGTAAAAGAGATTTACATAGAGAATTTAAAATACTTTAGTAATGTACGGATCTGTTGCATATGGAAAATTATAAACGATTTTAACGATATTCATACGGTATTTTACATATTTGAAAATGTATGAAATATTAACCTATAGAGTAGAGTATATAACATCCATTGATTGTAAAATCATATGATATGAAAAATCGGGTGCGAGATACCTTTGCCAAACAACATCGGATTCTCTACACTCAACTAGTTAATTGTAGTTTTAAGAATAGCGTTTTTGGACTCGTTTCCCTCGTCCTAAGACAGGAAATACATTCGTTTTATTAACAGCGGTCACCCACCATAATCTAAAAACAGTGAATACATTATTTTCATTGAAACATAACTTAGTAAAAATTATTTATTACATAAAGGGATACATTTGCACCGAATTTAAACTCAATTGAAACAAAACTATTTAACTTAAAAGGTAATTACTAGTAAACTTATTTATTACGTAAATGGCACTAGTAAACTAATTTATTACATAAATGGTACTGGTGAACTTATTTATTCCGTAAATGACACATGTAAACTTATTTATTACGTGAAAGGAACTTTTAACAAATTTTAACTTTATTGGATTATAATTCTATTTTTAAGTCATTCAATAAAAATTGAACTAATGCTGATAATAAAATGAAACTTGGTTCATTTGTTGGTCCCATATAGCTACATGCGTACTAAATTTCAAACTATTCGAAAAGTGTTCGTCTTTTATGATTTATAAAATTTTTGCTAAGTCATTAAAGACGGTTAATGACATTATAAAAAAAATATTTGCCTGATATTACAACTAGACTTAAAGATTAAATTTTGTACAAATTTTTAACTCTTAAGCATAAATACACTGGGAGCTACCTAATTTGACTGACAGTCAAACTAGAAGGATTTGTCACAAGAGGGGACAAAAAGAAACAAACCCTAACACTCCAAAAGGAGCTAGTTATCTCAAGAAGGATACAGAGACACAGAAATTCCCTTGAGAACCTTCAAACCTTAGATAAACTGTCAAATAAAAGAGGAAAACCAGGGAACAACTCAAGGAAAGAAAAAAAGCAACAATAGATTAGAAACTGATATAAAGAAATAAATTTTACTAATATAAGGGAAATCCGCTAAAGAACTAGAGAAAAATACCTCTAAAAAGGTAACGAAATCCATTCAAAGGCACAATAAAATATAACACAATGAAAAGAAATAAAGGATTATATACAAAACCTTTACTATAGAAACTATTTAGGACTTGGGCCTCTCAGCCAGTATGCGGCGTCAGCGCTGGAGGCCGCATCAGGGCCATATGGTTGCTGTCCTGAAGCAGTTAGTGGTACAAGTAGGTTTTTAGGTATAATATCACAACATAAAGCAACGATAAAATTATAATAATGGCCATGGTTAATGATACAATTTATCTCCATGAATACGAGTATGCATATGTGTATGTGTCGTGTATATGCAAATACGATTTCAGCCCGATCGAATAACTTTACTACTTGGTACTCATTTTTCATAGGAAACGTGCATATCCATACCATAGTTCATGCAAAATTAATCTTACGTTTTTCCAGGGGTTTTCAACTTTTTGGTTACATAGAATAAAAATAAAGTAAATGAATAATTTAAAGGAATAAAAATAAAAGAAGTGAATAAAGTTGAGGGAATAAAACAAAAATAGGTATAAGAGGTCCACTAATAAAATGGTGGGAAAGCTACCTAAAAGATAGATCACAAGTGGTACATTTCAACGGAACACGTAGTGTAAATAGTTCGGACTTCTCTATACCGTAAGGAACGGTCCATGGATTATTGTACTTTTTAATCTAAACTTTAGATTTTATTAAACTTAACTTAAATGGCAGACTCATTGGTTTTTGTGGGACGACTTAACAATGCTAGACACTGGTATAACTTGGGATCAATCTAGTCAACAATTAGAGAGTGACTTGATAAGGGTGAAGAGGTGGCTAGACCAAAACATTTTAACACTAAATGTATTACATTCTCCCTTGACGTTAGAGGACAACCCGACATCAAAGAAATTAGTATTAAAAATGGAGTCAATTGTCTAATTTTTTCCTAACAATTGTTTTTTCCTAAAATAGAAAGAGTTGAATTTACCAAATATTTAGGAATTCATAAGGATGCCTTTCTAAAATAGAAACAGCGTAAACATAAATTACAAAACCAAATAGATAAGCTATCTATATAATGTTAAGAGCTAGAGGTTCCCTTACTATAGATCAGAGAAGAACTCTATACTATGCTTTAGCAGACAATTATAAGATATGGTTTAATTGGTTGGGGTGCGGCTCAATTGACAATCAGACAAACATTACTTTACAAAAAGTAATGGTCACAGTTATGTGTTATAAGGAAAGAAATCAAAGATCTGGCCTTCTTTAAAAAGATCTAAATATACTAAAATTGGATTATATTTTTGAAATGATATGTGTGTTACAATTATATTAACGTAATTTATAACTGCCAAGAATTATAGGCAAACAAGATCAGATCAAAAAGAAATGTTATTTGAACTTTTCATAAAAAAACTATAAGTCAAAGACAACCGAAGTTAATACATTATATTAATATTAGCATATCACCACATAAACTATTCATCTCATTTGATCCAAAGATTACATTTGAATATAAAATAAAAACAAAACAAAAGGAAATCGATTACAAGCATAAATATATCACTTGCATAATCGACAAGCATGAAATATATCACTTGCATAATCGACAAGCATGAAATATATCACTTGCATAATCGACAAGCATAAATATATCACTTGCATAATCTTATCATAAGTATATAATACAAGGTACCTTACAATTATAAATTTACGGTATTATATATAGTTAATTTATAGTTCATTTTATGGGTTAATTCTTTTATTGAGTTTAAACAGTTTTATTAGTTTATATACAATTATAAAAAAAACTATAAACAGATAGACATAATAAAAATAAACATGATTCCACAAAAAATAATAAAAACACTTTACAAATGTAAGAGTAAGTACACGGTATACATATTTTAGAGTGATGTTTTGAGTACATTGAGTGTAGTTAATTAATCACAGATAACCCTTACACAAATCAGGGCACTTCGTCTTTAAAGTGGAAGATTATATCATAGGCATAGTGATACCACAACCACTAAATGGTAACCATAGAGTAAATGGTGAATTTTTATATAAATTTGATGTTTACGGCATTTCATTAGTTTAGTATAATGACCCCTTAGTTTTTTTCTATTTACCTTTATCATGTATTAATTATGTGAATTATAAGGTGGTTATTTCTGAATTTTAAAGAAAAGGGTCATCTAATTTAAAGTGACATATTTAATAAATAATAAGTAATTATTTTTGTTATTTATTTAATTTTATTGTGAATTAGTATTGGTACACATTGCAAATAAATAAATTAAAATAATAATGTATTAAATAAATAAAGTAAGAAATAAAACAAGCTAAATAATATAACTATAAAATTACAAGTCAGATATCTAACTACCATTTATCCTACCCATGCCAATCACATAACTATTACACCGAAAGAAAACTCTCTTGTTTTCAAAAACTAAAACAATCCTACCAACTTCAACATCAATAAGGATTTTCTACACAACATAAACTATTCATTCAGCCTTTACTAATTTCCTTCATTAATACAATAAGCTTTTCTAATAACATTTTCAAATGTATTGTTCTTCTTTCAAAAGCAGTAAATGGGAGTTAACTTTCATGTAACCAAAATCCAAAGTCCCTTTTTAATAAAAGGCTTTAAAAGCGATGAATAAAGTGAAACATGTTTTCAATTAACTGCCTCCACTTTATATTTTTTTAAATTTAAATTGTTTCTCCAACAAAGCATAAATTTAACATTTAAGAAAATTCCAAGTGATATTTTCTTTGCAAATTAATTTGCTTAAAAAAAGTTACAAAATTTTCTTTTAGTTATTTTCTTTATTATTGCCTTTTTGTATTTTCTTTTTAGTTTTTCTTACTTAAACCGTCTTTTTTTAGTGTAGATATATACAAAAGTAATGTGGGTGCACTGAAAATCTGAAACCGAGATTCTCACAATTCTAGGTGTTCTTATCATTGTGTTCTTATTATTGACTTAACTTTATTAGTCTTATTATTAACTTATTATTGACTTATAGAAAAATAATTCTCCATATTAAAAAACAAAACCTAAAGATTTTTGTACCAAGGTTCAACAATCTATGATTTTGAATGAGCACCAGTAAAGTTGTTCATAATTAAGGGAACGAATAAAAGAGTCTCTCTACAAAACAATAATTTATTCAAAGCGCTTTCAACCTAACATGAGGCCATCATCAGTGCCAGATATAATAGAAAGAATAAACGGCTAAGAGAAAGACATTAAAGGTAAATACAAATCAAACTGTGGAATTCACAGTTTTCATTCTCTTCTTTTTGTACTCACCGACATCGTCGAGTAGAAAAAGAAGACGAAAACTGCGAATTCCACAGTTTGATCTGTATTTACTTGAAATGATAAGATGCGGAAAAATGTTTTAGCAAATTGAAATTTAGCACGCAGTTTTTGTGTCTTCCTTTATTCCATAGATAAGTATATTGTCATTCAATATGGCAATTATGTATACGTTTTTTATCGGATCAGTAATGTTAACTAGTATCGAGCGAGATCAGTTCCTGGATGGGTGATCGCTGATTTATTAAATAGCTGTTTTTACTGTGTGTAGAAGAGCGTAGCGAATCCGACCTGACGATAAGCGAAGTGAATTCGATAACGTGAGGAAGTTCTGAGTTACCTTGTACCTGATTGTTTTAATTCAAAATCTGAATTAAATCGACGTCTGTATTTGGAACAATACAGCTTGTATCTTGTAACAGCTACTTACAAGATATAATTTTTCCTCATTTATACTGTAGGTAGAGGAAAGTATTGTGTTTGCAAAAAAATCCTATGTCAGCGGGATGTCCTTGGAATAATCCGTTTCAGGTGCTTTTAAGAATCTGTTCAAATTCTAAAAAGCACCTGAAACGGATTATTTCAAGGACATCCCGCTGACATAGGATTTTTCGCAAACACAATACTTCCTCTACCAACAGTATAAAGGAGGAAAAATTATATCTTGTAAGTAGCTGTTGATAAGAATTGAACTAATGCTGATAATAAGATGAAACATGTAGCTAAACCTTTCTTTTAAAAAAATGGAAAAGTACATGATATAAAACAAATAATAATTTTAGCTAAGATTTGAGAAACAATCATTTTTATTTAACAATAAAACAATAAAAATTTAAAATAATAAAACATATTGATATTTTTATTTTGTCATTAAATTAGAATAACACAGAAATATTGACAACTAGACCTTAAAAATGAATAAATAAGACATTTGAATATTTTCATCAAGTTATACATAGAAAAACATGCAATCCATTAATATAGCAATGCATGTTATTTTTCAATACAAAACATATTGAAATCTAAATAGGAAAAAAGGTTGATATTGTTTCAATATTATTTTTTATTTGCTCATTTCATTTTAACTTGAGTTATATAAAACTTATATGGAACAAGTGTTAATAAAGTTTTTTTATTCCTGTCAAACGATATCAAGAATTTCCAGGGTATCTGATGGAAAACTCCTTTACCAGCCTGTTGTGCTTGTCAACTCTTAGAAATAAAATATCATAAAAAACAACTTTTAGAAAAAATGTAGAGATTTAATATTTTTTCTTAAAAATGTCGAAAGATCAAAAATAAAGGAAAGAATCAACTCGAACTCTATGGCATTAAAAATGAACAAATACATTTTTTACCTTCCAAATTATACCGTAGGTAAATAGGATAAGTATTGCGTTTGCAAAAATAATCAAGACTAGGATGTCAACGGAATTATCTATTTCAGGTGTTTTTAAGGTTTGAAGGTTTTTTAAGACTTCCTGTGTAGTTTTAACAAAGTTTTCTGTCTGTGTGTGTGTCTATTATCATCGTATCTTCCAGTTTATCTAGACTAGAGACTTGAAACTTACACTAATTAACCTTTAGGTCTAGTTGAGGTATCCCGAAAATATTTTTTATGGCGTCACTAACCCGGAATAATGACTCTGCAAAAATTTCGAAAAATCGAAATATTATAAGGATTCAAAGTATGAGCGCTAGAGGAGTTCATCGTGATCAGAAAAATAAAATATGATTTATTTTAAATAAATAATACATCAGAGGAGAGATTTATTTTATTTTTCTGAAAATATTATAATTTGTTGATCGGTTAAAGATTTGGCACGCAAGTAAATAAAACGATAAAAAAAAAATTGCGATACCAAGATTCGAACATGGAAGTGCCAGGTGTTTTGGTTTCTTAAAGTGGTTGTATCGGCTTTGGGCCGATTTCCAAAAAGAAACACATAAAGAACTTTTATTCAGCCCTTAAATAGACAGATTTTTTTAAATTTTGATGACTCAGAAAACTAAGTTAATGGCGAATTTTCAAAGGTAATTTGCTAAAAATATAATAAATAACCAAGAAAGTACCAACCCTGAATATTAAAAAAAAAATTTACAAAATGTTGCTTTATACGATTTTGTTAAATAACAAATAAATCAAAATTTGTTACTAAGCCAAACTGGTAAAATACTAGAAATAAGGACACATATATAGGTTTGAAATAGAAGCACGTTTTAAAAAGTAAATAGGCAACGGGAAGATATTTTTGTTTTTTAAATTGATGCACGTAGTGCTAGAGTTTTGTAAAACCCCAATAAGATTCTTGTCTCTCCATAACCAAATGATAATTTATAATCAAAAATATAATTAATTGAAGCAAATAAAATTTTTTTGAAGCAAAACAATTATTAAATAGCTTTGAGATAACAGAATTAAAAAGTTTTTAACTTTAGTTTAGGTAGTCAGAAAAGAAAAGGAAGAGCTAACACACTGTTCTAAACGGTAAGCCCTCTTAATATTCTAAAGAGTACATTTAACAAGTACAGTGTACCAATTCAGTTTGCATCATTACTTTTCATTGTTATTTAATAATTAGTATCTAAAAAAATCCATAAAATTAAATAGGGTTTGAAATAAAAATCTTATTAAAAAAAAGGCCTACATAAAGGAAAGGCTAAAATTAATTGAATAGATTAACCCTTTATACAAGCAAAACAGTACCTAAAAATTTGAATGGAAAATAAAATATATACAAACCATTTACTAGAAAAAGATATAGAAATAAATGTAAATTTTATTCCATTATTTTTAGAAACTATAATTAAAGTTTTTTTTATAAAAAAAATCTTTATGTAAAATAAACGAAAGAGAATCCTCATTACGTTAAAAGGCAAAAAATACAAACTAATTTAAAAATGGAAAAACCGAAAACTTAAGAATGAAATAATAATAACTTTACCTGCATTTTTAAAAAGTTCAAGAACAAGAAAAAAATACCAGGTCAAGAAAAATTTAAGATTCAATTTTATAAATTAAACATTTTCTTATAAATAAAGATGGTCTAATCTAAAAGGCTTGTTTCTATTTTTACTTATCTATAAGAAATTAGAATTGATAAAAGCTGGTTTTAAATTACTAGCCCTTATATTATTATGTCCTTATATAAACTAAACTTAATATGCATTTGTGATTAAGGACACAACACCTTCATGAAATAAGAAGAGTTGCAAATTTTGACTTATAGTGAGTACAATAACAATAAAATACATTAATGTAATCAGATCCCCCCCCCCATTAGCGATACCCTAATGCATTAGGTATTACCCTACAGATTGACAGATTACCCTCCGTCAATCTGTCAATCTCATAAGAAAGATAGTCTATAACAATTCGCTAACATAAATTAATTTTTGTAATAAAATGTTTGGTTAATGTCATAAAAATAAATACGCACATGGTATGATAAAAATTATAATAAAGAAAAATATTAAAGGTTTTTTAAATGCTATAAAAAGACAATCATAATACAAAAGCGCATTTTAAAAAGAAAACTCATTGGACAAAAAAATTCTTTTGTTTTGTTTTTAAGGTTAATAATTCAAGAATACTACAATAACAACGTGATTAAAAGGGTCAGTCAGGAGACTATTGCCAGACAATAGAAGAGTAATAATTAAACATTTAAAAAATAATTTTACCTAACAAAAGAAAATAAATATGAATTCAAAAACAATTAGGTACTTGATAATCTAAAGTTGTAAAAATAAAACATCACAGGGAAAAGAAAGGAAAAATATGTAAAAATGCATTCTTTTATATGCTAATCTAATATATTTGGCTTAAAAATATTAATTGATAGGAGAATGAAACATTACAGAAAATATATTTAAAGAAATGCATAATCCAAAGAAAAATATAATACAGATAAGGCATTTTAAAAATTATAAACTATAGCAATGATATAAATAAAAAATAAGAGAAATAGAAAGGAAAAAAGGAAAAGATAAAACGAAAAGCCTTGTAACCACGGTATGTCTTTTAAAACTCTCAACATTTTAAGTAACACTAAAAGACAAACCAAGTAATATTTACATAACAAACACCATTTACAACATATACGGCTAAACGCCATCTAATATGTAAACATGAAAGAAAATCTTAACCACACACACGTGTTAAGGTAGTAAAAAACCACACGCGGATATGGAATAACTAAAAGAAAATAAAGCCCGCAATACACGTGTGTCATGTGGATAGTGGAACGTGTAACTAAAAATATGTTTTGGCCTATTTTTTTTCGTTGTAAAACAAACAATTTACATCAGTGTAAATATTTTGAGTGGATTTTCATAGTATGTTTGACATACTTCAAAACACAACAAAAAATATACTTCCACACATAAAAGTATATCGTGGAAAAAGTTTTAACTGTTTTATTTGTTAATTTTAAATTAATTTTTAAGCACTTAAATTGTACGCACTGACCCTGAACTCACCCCGGTCAATGCTTTTTAACACTTAAAACCCGAATATAAAACCTAAATAAAAGATTTGAAATAATACAATTTGTAACCTTAATAAAATTAGTTCAAATAATATTAATTTAAAGAAAAAGACTCACAAACTAAAAATGTAAATGACGAATGAATCCATACCTGAAACAAATAAAAAATAATAAAGTTATTACGTTAGTTGAATATTAATAACTTTAACGAATACATTTTATTAATGCTGCTAACAGGTTCAATTGAGAAACTTAATTTTATAAAACTATTCAGTAGATCAGGTGCGTAAAATATAGGGGTGACTTATGTGGTGAGATCCTTTTTCCACCAGTAACAAACTGAGCTTAATACATTTTTGTAACACACAAAAAATACTTAAAAACACACTCGGTGTGAAAACGGAATTATTTCTATGGCCCATGAAAAATAAAATCTTCTCTACTGAAGTAGATATTACAGAAATAAAGGAAAGTAAGTAATATGGCAGCATAGAATCAACCCGTAATAAAAGCAACAGGCTTATTACCAATTTTTTTCCAGCGAAAATTAAGGGAAGTAAGTAAAACGTTGAGTATATCTAACAACCAACCCTTAATAGACGCAACAGTCTTTACAAAATGCATATAATTTAAAAAAAATAAAACTGATTATATAAAAGTATGAAATGTATAGTAATAATTAAAATGATCACAATTATATATTTTTAAATAATTAAATGTTAAATATATTTTTGTAGAACTAAATATGATAGGAAATAAATGCGGTTAAAACTTCTAACTATTATCAGAAAAGGACAAAAGAACGTTAGAAAAACAAAGGAGAAAATATTGCAACTTAACTCGAACTTACTTTAATACTTTGGAAATAAGTATAAAAAAACTGTAACCAATTTTTAGATTTAATCAACAATGAAACATAAAACAAAAGCAACAACTCTTGTCACTCAATACAACCCCTGGAGGTCTAAGTTTTTACAAGAAAATAGGGATTTTTTAAAGGACGTAAAAAGAATAAGGATAAGGATCTTCATCTTTGAAGTTTCCTATCTAATATCCTCTTTAATAACAACCAACTTCTAAAATTTTCTTATTTTTTATCCTTTTAAACCTAAGGAAGAGAAAGCTCGTTTAGGGAAAGAAAAAAAAATCAAAAAAGAAGAGTTTTTTATGACAAACAGAATGTAGTGGAATTTGTTCTACTTAGAAAAATGTGTGCCCAGAGGAAAATTTTGTTTTAAGTATAACCTTTATCTTTAATACTTTCTTTATAAAGGATAGTGACGCAAAGTGAACTTAACATTTCTATCTTTTCCCTTCTTATACTCTCTTTATCTTTTTTATTTATTTATTTGATAATATGATTAGAGTTATATTAAAATAACAATTTTTACTATAAAAAAATTAGATAAAAAAGCAGCTTAAAATAGGAGTAAGCTTTTTCTAAAATAACACAGGATGTTAGTGAAAAACATATTTTTACGTTCTGTCCTAATCACAAAAGTTATAAAAATTAAATAGATGCTCAAAAATATTTTTAATGAGGTGACTCATAATAATAATTGTAGAAAAAAATAATATAATAGAAATAATAAGAAAAAAATTTACTCAATCCGCACCACCCTTTATCCACTGGATACTCAATGATTAGTATAATTTAAAAAAAATGATAACTTTATTTTAACACGCTACCATATAAATTAATGAGAGCTTTAAAATTTCATGTCCCTGTCAATTTCGTTGATTCTACTTCTATCAGACATTGGCAAAGCCTAAACTACTCTGAGCATTACTTAAAATTTAAAAACATAAATTGAAATCATCACAGACAATAGGGATTCTCTTGCCGCCAAAAAACTTTGCAAGTAAAACATTATTAATTTATTAAAATTGAGATTTTAAGAACACGAACAGTCAGTCGCACAGTTTTATAACACAAACGATACTTCTACATCAAATAGACCTATAGTAATACACATTGTTATAATAAGTTGATAGCGTGGGAAAATAATGCGAATGAGCCAATGAGGTCAGTCCTGGAGGTTAAAACACGTCCACAATTCCATATCAGGCCAACATCATTGGTTCCTTAACAATATTTTCCCACGCTGTCAACTGATAATAACGGTAAGTAAAAATATAAAAATCAATTACTTGTAAGTAATATACGTGTATAACGCAAAAATAAAATCAATTTGAATGCCTAAAGGATAATAATACCTTCCTTCCAACCGAACCGGAAAAACTAACCCAGGTAAAAAGGAAGTATCAAGAGGAATGGAAATCCGGAAAAACCACTGATAACAATAATCAGGGCTTTTACCGACTAAAACTCGATCCCTTTTGTTTTCTTTACGCATTATTAAGTATACATCCCCAAAAAATATTTATGTCTACTCAAAAAGCAGAGAAGTAATATTATCATCAATAACTCTCACAGTAAGGATTATACATTTAGGTCCCGCTAAGAAATCTCTTATGATTGGCCTAGACATTAGATTAGCATTTCAGAACTTAATTTATGATCTGTGCAAATAATAACACCGGGAATTAACAATAGTTTAACAAATAAAAATAGATTTTAATTTAATATTATCATACTTTGGAAGCATAACTTATTATGTCAATTTTCTACATAACAGTAGAAAATTAAAAAAAAATAAACTGCTATTATCTAAAATTATTTAAAAACAAACTAATTAGTCAATAAACAACAGTAAAGCAGATTTATTTCAAACAGATTTCATTCAAAAGGAGAAGAACCACTAAAGTAAGCTAAAACACATATTTACTCAAGGAGTTCAAATAGTTAAGATTATCCTCAACTTAAACTCTGCTAATGATTTCAAAACAAACTCAAGTAACAATACTTGAAAATCAAGTTAACAAGGACCTAAAGTTTACACAAAGTTTAAAAGAGCAAAATGAAGAGTATTCTAAAACAATTAGAGAAGAAGAAAGTAAGAAAAACAATACTCAATCAATTTCAAACTTGGTGTTGTAAAGATTTTGAATTAAATATAATAAATACTCCCATGCTTCGATTTGTATATTAAAATTTATTTTATTTAAATTATTATTTTGTAATAAACATAATAAATGGATTACTTACTCACTATTATTTTATATGTTGAATATATAACATACATACATAAAATCATACACACAACAGACAAATATATATATATATATATATATATATATATATATATATATATATATATATATATATATATGTATATATATATATATATTATATATAAATATATATATATATATATATATATATATATATATTATATATATATATATATATATATATATATATATATATATATATATATATATATATATATATATATATATATATATATATATAATATATATATATATATATATATATATTATATATATATATATATAATTATTATATTATATAATATATATATATATATATATATACATTAAAAACATATAAAACATAATCAATAAGTTTGTCGCTATTATTCTTTTTAAAAATTAAAAATTAATAAGCATTAGGTTGCTAAGTATGAACGCTAGTATGTTTAAGGCTTTCTTAGACAAAGAAACGTAGTTCTCGTATTACATGATTTTGAAATTTGGTTACCTAATAATTATGTCGACGAGCGTAACGAAACCGAAGAGACACCATCCTAAGCTTTGGTAACATTCAGAGAACGAACGAAGATAGTACAAAGAGTCAATACCCTATAGACCAGGGATCTTCAAACAGGGGTACGCGATACTCTAACTGGGGGTACGCCAAAAATAAGTTAATACATTTAGCAAATATTAATATTAATAAAAAATATAAATATTTACTAAAAGTGATCAAATTATAACAAATGTGTAAAGGGATCAAAGAAGGTGGTAAAAGATAAATAATGTTCAAACTAAAAAGTATAATAAATCAGAAACCCTAAAATCAAAGCCGCCAAATTACAGGATGTAATTAAGGTGTAAATAAGATATGAATATTCCTTTTTAGTGTCGCCTTTTGTTACTTCTTTAATTCTTATCATCAAACATCTAACTCAATATTGATAACTGATACTTTACTTTGATAACGATTAAGTCTTCATTTTACTGTCCTGCTGTTAAAACGTGATTATTTTGCTCCAGAGTATTTTACAGCTTTACAGTAACCTATTTGCATAATTTTTCTTGAGCTAACGATTACATTTGTACCCAATTTTAAGAGGTTACTAATATTTTGTTTAGTTTTCCATAAAAATGGAAATATTTATAAATCATAACAAAAAGCTTGGGGGGGGGCGCGTAAATGTTGGTCTACTTTAGGAGTAATCAACAAAAAAGTTTGGAGACCCCTGCTATAGACTTTGATTTTATATTTTGTTCTAAGGTCCCAAGCAACAAAACCACAAAGCTTTGGTGTCCGAATCATCAAAATCATATCCTCAAAATGTCATGATAATTAATGTCAGAATCATGAGGATCATTTGGATCAGAATCATGTCCTCAGAATGTCATGATAATAAATGTCAGAATCATGAGGATCATTTGGATCAGAATCATGTCTCAGAATGTCATGATAATAAATGTCAGAATCATGAGGATCATTTGGATCAGAATCATGTCCTCAGAATGTCATGACAATAAATGTCAGAATCATGAGGATCATTTGGATCAGAATCATGTCCTCAGAATGTCATGATAATGGCATTATGAGGACGAACGAAGAGTCCGAAATTGCGAGGAAAAATAACGAGCTACCCTATAGCCGTGTATTTACACTAGCAATGGCTCTTTGTTTGCTAAAAAGAACACGTATTGTATCTAGTTAGCTTCCAGATGGATAATTTATCGTTTAGCTGTTGTTGGTCTGACATTCCTAGCCAATAAGTAGACAAATAAGAAGCTTCTAAGAAACATTTAAGGATTTTAAGACAAATAGAGCCCTTTAAACATTTATCACTGAGCCAATTTAAACTTTTTTCGCGCTCATTTTCAAACTAATCTTTCAAAGTTTTTCCTTTATCCTTTTCTTATTTTTCACGCTCGATTAGTTTCAGTAATATTACGATTTTTCTCTTTAGTCCTGCCATTACTTCTTAAATTAAAAGATTTTTTTTCTCCTCCGGTACGTTTCAAGAAAAATAATATTCAAAGGGGATTTCACCAAAAATAATCTAAACAAAAAAAGTATGATTTTTTTTTAAATTGTTTCAAAGTTAATGATTTTTTCTACTTTTTTTATGGCTCAGTAATTTCTAAACACCGTTTTCACCCTTTTTCCTTTAACTTTTTGTTCTACTTTTCTTGAAGTTATGTGTCCACCATTTCTATGCTCAACATTTTTATAAAATTGTCAAAAACGGCAAGAAAAAGTTTTTAAAATACTTTCATAAGTCTGGAAAAATGACTGAACTACTGTTTTAGGATATTCTATAGCTAACAGAAAATTTAATAAAATTTCCTTTTATAAATGTTAAATTTACAAATTTAATCTCCTTTTACACATTTCAACTTAATTCACTTTTTCAATTTATTTCAATTTATAAATTTGGAAAACATACTAGAAGAAAAATTATCATATAATATTAATATGTATATAAATATATATATATATATATATATATATATATATATATATATTATATATATATAATATATATATAAAAATATATAAATATATATATATATATATATATATATATATATATATATATATAACTTTAAGAAGGTATTTAAGGACCTATAAATAAGTATAAATAAATAAGTAAGTCTATCAATAGAATCAAGTCTCACTTAATCTTATTCAACAAAATTTAATTTTATATACTAGTAAATCACAGAGTTTTAAGAGAACCCCACTGTAGATAATAAAATATAACATTTTTAATATCGAAATCATTTTATTTAAAGATACAATATCTTAACAAGAGACAGTAAACTATAGAGCAATAACACTTAATTTTATCCCTGCTTCATTCATTCGAAGCCCATGCGTATAAAAAATTTTCTAAGATGGCATCAGGTTTAGAATTTAAATTCAGCTCATCTCATCTGTCATGAAATGTCTAAACAACTCAATCCCTCCCAACTAAGGAAACTTTACTAAGTTTTAGGGTTTAATCAAAACCAGGGCTCTAGAAGATTTCAAAATGTTTTTGAACAGATTATACCCCTAAAGAGCTCAGCAACTTTCAAGAGATCATATAGATTTTTTGAACTTAGAAAACTTTATAAGCAACAATATTTTTTCCAACTAAGTAAAATACATAAAATAAAAACTAAACTTTATTTACAATTTAAAATATAAAAGGATCGCGTCCTGATACAGAGAATCGCTAAAACACACATCGTAGAGTGATCATTCTTGTGACAACAATATACAAATAAGTCTAAAAAATTAAGTTTTGTATTTTAACAATAAGTCTAAAAACATTTGTATTTTAACTTAAATAAATTTAAATAAAATTAAATAAACATAGAATACATTATGTTTGTTTAATAAAATAATTTAAAAAAAACTATCAGCTGAGGTGTAAATTAAGTTTTCAATTTCTTCAATGCTCTTCTTCGTGTATGATTTTTGCATTACTCCATTCCATTCGATAGAATGGACTAGACATATACGTCAATATACATCACACCATTCTAACAGCATAAACGTGGGAATATTCAAGTGTCTTCACCAAGAAGAAGAAGAAGAGCGCCTGAAAATCACTATGAAAAAAACGGGTATCTCGCCAAAGCAATGAAATCGATATTCATGCCAAGACCAGAAAGACTCGAACCTGAAGAACCAGCAACCCACAAAGCCTCAATAGTACCACACGACAAAGAACTGACTCAAGACAAAGGACTCAGGATTAGAAAAATAGCACATACGAAATACCGTACGAGTTTGGAAGCGTCTACAACGGAGAATCTGACAGACCACTAGATGTTTAAATTAAGGAACATAAAGGATACGTCTGATAGCTCGACTTATCAGAAATAGCAGCTCATAAAAAGAATAATGACGACCGAATGAAATAGAGTAATGCAAGTTAAAAAAATTGTTTTGTACATCAGGTTTATTTAATAAAATAGCACTTAAGGAAATAATGTTTTTTTTAAAAATACAATTACTTAGTCGTAGTAATTGTATTTTTATTTTTTAGAAGTGCAAATTAATTATTAGTTAATTTGGAAAAAATAATACATTTTTGCAGCATTAATTTTGTGGTAGTATTTGTAGCAAAATAATTTAATTAATACTTAGAGGATTGTGGACGCAATCCATCCGAGGGCGTTCCCGCAGGGTGAATACCCAGATGGACTTAAATGTCCTAGAACGGGCATTTTTTTATTTATTATAGACAGATACTATTAAAAGAACAAATACAAAGGGTTACTAACAATACACTGTAATTTATGAAGAGGATTCGCATCTGATATACTGATATACACAACTACTAATACACTACTCGCTGATACGCACACAAACTAGAACGTTTTTACAAAACTTAATAATAGTTTTAATGAGAATTAATTACTTTATATAAACGTATTTAACTATTAAAACCATGACAATAAACTAATCAGCTGATTCATGAAACTAAAATTAACTGTTACAAATAATTCATTCATAATTTACTTTTTTCTAATCTTTATAAAATTAAATTGATGATTGTTAAAAAGCAAAAACACAAAAAAGTTTAAACAAAGGAAGGAGGTTACCTTTTTAATTAGTACGAATTTTATTTCATTCATTAAATAATTAAAAAAATTCAATATCAAAAGAAATTATAATTACTTAATTAATAAAAAATTTAAAATATTAATTAAGTTCAAGAGAATAGGTTCAAAATAAATAAAAAGCAAGAATCCCTGCAAACTTTAAATAATAATTTAAAATAAGAGGTCCCTATAAAGTTTTTTCATTTTAAAATAATAACAAATACATATTGAAATATATTTCATAAAATAATAATTTGAGAAAGAATAAATCCTTTTATCAGGAACAAAACTGTACAAACCGAATGATTGAAAAACGTATTTACTTTTCCTCATTTATACAAGGAAAAGTATCCATAGGAATAGGTATAGAGGAAAAGTATGGTGTTTACAAAAATTCCAAAACCGGGATACACCGAAATTATCCGTTTTAGGTGTTTTTAAGATCTCCTGAGTAGTTTTCATATAGTTGTCTGTATATGTGTGTGAGTGTTATCATAGTGTATTTATGCTAGAGAAATGAAACTTTGTGCAAAAATCAGTCTTAAGTTTAGTTGTTATGTCCGGAAAAAATGTGTTATGACGTCATTAACCCGGCTCTGTGTAACCTCTATGAAACCTCCTCGAAGAGTGAGTTGAGGTTATAATAAATCATTTGTTTTCGGCTTCACGCGCATTTTTATTTGAATTTTTAGCATTGTCCTATAAATGTTATTCTAATTTTGTACTGATTATTTGATTGTATTTATAATCGAAAGTGTTCAGGTTACTTTTTCGATGTTTCACAATTTAATCTATAAAATCCCTCTAGTAATAATTCTCTATGATGATAAAAGCTCTAGTATCCACGCTCTTGAAGTGTAAGTCTCTGTCCACCATGAACCAACAACGACAACTAACTCTTTTAAAATTTATAATTTAAAAACCCAAAAAGCATCAACCATATGGTTAACAAGTAGTTTTAAATTCCTAATCAATCAATATAGAAACTCGTACTCTAAAACCCCTAAAAAGCAACCAATATAGTCCATACACTTTTCGTATTATTTTCATAAAACTTTCATTTTTGTATACTCATAACAGCATTAAATATAATCATATGAAAACGTCTAAAGCTGTAAAAATAAGAGAAAGATTAATTCTAAACGACACGGGACCAAAAGTTAGACATGTGAAAGTTTCCCCGGCTCTAAAATTCAGGAGCCTCAAGAGAACCCAAAACCCTCATATTTATTCACGTATAAAGCTCTTAAAATAATGGATCCTCATGTTTCATACTAAAGTATACAACAAACTTATCCGCATTTTTATTTTATTTCGGAAAATAATAAATTGCCCATAAGTTCTATACTTACCACAAAAAATATATCAATTAATTTAAACAAAAAGATTTGTTTGATGTCAACCAGCAATAAACCACATTATGTTACAATTTACAATCTTGCTAACTCGCACTGTAAATGCTATTTCCCTCCCAAGGGAGTGAAAGCAGCAACATACAGCACAGGCAGGCATAAGTCAGATTAATATTGAGATCGGTTAAACATGGAATCAAAGCAAAAATGGTGCGATACTTTTGTCAGTGTAACTTAACCAGTATACACCTCCGCAGACTGGTCTAGCTAAATATTTGCATACAATATTAATTACTTTAATAAATTCATCAAATGCTAATGTCAATAAATATTTAAAATGTGTTTCCTATAAGATACGGATTCAATTAAAATTGAATATTATCTTTTTTTATAAAATTAATTTGTAGACTTTACTTGACTTGACTTGTAGACTGTTTTATTTGAATTGAAGAAAATAAAGTTTATTATATCAATAGAGTTGGAAGATTCCGGCTCTCGTGTTTTCGTTCTCGGCAGGGAATCGCATTTTTACGTAAAAAAATTTCTAAATAGAAAACTTTGAAAATATTTAAAATGACGCTCATTGTTAACTATAGCTTAACAACGGTTAAAAATCAACAAAGCGGGAGGGATGTAAGAACAAGTGGCGCTAACTTGCGGGATAGTAGTTGAACTAGACTCCCCTTAATAGAAATCAGGTTCATCTCACCTATAGAGAGAGTTGAAGTCGGAACACTGTATCAACCGCTGACCTCTCAGTATCACACCACTGTAATATAAATGTTTTTAGTTTAAACCTCAATAACGACGGCAAAAAACAACTCTATACTTCTATAGTATTTAATAAAATAAAATTGAAGGAATTTAATTAAAAACTTACAGGTTTGTAATAACAACTACATTTACATAAGAATACACAACTCTAACGATTGATTTCAATTAAACAAATTCTAAATAGACTGGACATTCGATTATCAAGCGAGACATCTAATTTACACAAACAGATAAAATCCAAAGGCTACTTAAAACAATTAGATGACCCGTTTTTTACCTTCCCTAAATAAAAATAATATAAGAATATTCAATATTTATACCCGAGATATATTTTGAAACTAAATTATAATGTCAACTTACTCAACATAAAACTAAAATATTCAACCAACAAATTTGAAAACTATTACAAAACAAATCTTTTATTATTCAGATAAACTTTGAAATCATAACTACTAATTTAAATTCAAGAAAAACTTTGTTTTTCCGAATAACTTCGCGAAACATTTTCCCTTCTTCATCCCCCTACTTAAAGATACATAGCTTATCTATCTTAAAAAGACAGATTAATCGACTTAAAGGTACAAAAACATAGCTATAAATAACAAACTAAACAAGAAAAGCAAAACTAAGGAAACTCCCTAACTGAGAAACTTGGGAGTTAAAGTTTTCTTTCAATGCCTCATAGATTACAGAATCTTAGATCTCATATTACTTTAATAACAAATACTAACTCAAGAAAATCTTTTTAATCAACACATCCTCAGGAAATGTATTTTAAATTTAATTTTCACGCATTAAACATTTACGTTACTAAAAAGTAATTAAAGGATTTAGAAAGTTCAAAGTTCTTTAAAGGAACTAAACACTAAAATTGAAAGTTAATTAAATAAGGATCATTAAATAAGCTAAAGCAATAAAATGAATACTTTATACACTTAATACGTATTTTATAAATAATAATTCTACCACAGAGGTCCGCAAGTCGGGCGAATTTTCTTTGAAAGGGACACTTTTTTGTATATCAATACAATTTTGCTTAAATTTTTTATACATATTTAATAACCAGAGAAGTAGGGTCAAACCTCCTAAATTATTTTTTTAGAATTTTTAAAAGAAAATGCACATTTTTACAAGAAAATTCACATGCACATTTATCCCATAGATTATACACTACACGGCACAGCATTATTTGCACGCATTTGAAGCTCAGTTTATGCTAATAATAGTGCATTATATACTGGGTTGTAAATTTTAAATACATCATCTGATTACTCAGCAGCTATAGCGACTACTCCTACAAAGTCGACCACTGGGAGTTTAAATACCTAACAGCTTATTTTTGGTAATCGTCTCATATGTATCTGTATTAATGTAATCTAATTAACAAAATGTGCTTTTCTATGGTAACTTTATAAATAAAAGTTTAAACTGGATCATACCATTGTATGGATCATTTGAAACTGAACACAATATATGACACTGAAAATGTGTCATTCATATCTTGGACAATTTAATGCCAATATCGCTGAATTCCGATGTTTTTTTCCAGATGTTTCTCCATTTAGAAATGGTGAATGCCGGTTTACCAGTAAGCTTATTTTTAATTATAAATGGGCAAAAGTACTTATGATAGCTCGATAATACAAACGATATCTTAGGGGAAAATTACCAGAATTGATTATATTGGTTTTAAATTGATTGGTATATGACCCAGTTTCTAAAACAATTTATATAAATGTATACTCCAATTTAACTTTTTAAAGTTCCCGAAATAAATAAAAAATTTGGAAATTAGATAACCATACATGCCAGTCGATTATCGAACATATTTGAACTTCTAGAGGTCAATTTAGAGAGGGTAGATACCAATTTTATTGCGCCAGCTCCACTCGAAGCTGAGTTACTCAGGGTGATATATTTGAAATGTATCACCCCTGTATACAGGGGTTTGTTACTGCCATTAAGGCCTAATAGTTTATATTTTGGTTTACAGCTAACTTTGCTTTTTATGTATGTAATAATCCTTATAATTTCCTTCACACAAGTAGAAGTCTCTGGGTGTCTATATGTTCCCATACTAATATCCCGTAGTAGATCCAACTCACTCCTATAGATATATACAAAGATTTATGTGTATTGGAAAGAATTTTTTAAATTTCTAAATATATTATTTTAAGTCTAAAAGATATTTTATTTTAAAGTGATTCTAAATGTGGTTTCCATGATAGACTTGAGACTATCATTATTCCCAGATTATCAATGTTAGTCACTTTTTGTTTTGATTTAAGACTCATTCATTTTAAGTTTGTCTAACATAATAGATAAATTTATTTTCTATCAAAAGATAATTTTTAAATTACTAACATTCATTACTAAAAAAATATTATTACCATATCCAATTAACCTTTATCCAATTAAACAGAAAGGAAAAAAGATAAGAATTGGAAAACGATTAAATACCTAGAAACTTATATCCCTATTTAAGGAATTCTAAGGAAAAATCCTTATCAGTTTATTTTAAATGAATCAAACGTAAAAATAAACTTCTAGAAATTTTCATCTTATTCAAAAGAAAAAGAGATAAATATTTTATATATTTTTCCTTACGGCAAATGTAACGCCTAGCAAAAAATACTACTTCGAGAAAAAGAAAATAAATGAAAAATAAGAGAGATTGAAATAAGAAAATCTAAAAGACACTTCAAGTAACAAGACGTAGATTTAAAAGAAAATATGCTGAAGGAAGTTTTTACACTTTTTTGTTTTCAAAATCAGTTCGTTTGATAATCAAGCAAGGACCAAGCGTATAGTTGTATAAAATTAAATCAGGTACGCGATACATCGAAAACTTTCTCTCTCTCTTACACACACAAATATGTACAAAATAAATAATTTTATAAATATAATATATATAATATATATATAATATATATATATATATTTATTTATTTATATTTATTTATGTGTACCCTTGTGTATAGTAATAAAGCAACAACTAATTCAAAACAACACTGATATAAGAACTGTGCTTCTTTTAATAATGCAGAAATTCGAGACAGAAGTACTTCGAAGGTATTCGACTTATAAGTATTTGATACAGAGGAAATTCGGTATATTATAGGTATGCAATTTAGAGGAATTCGGAAGGTATTCGATTTAGAGGAATTTCATAACGGAGGTATTTTATAGGCATTCGATTAAGAGAAACTTTGTGACAGAGGTCGATACAAAGGAAATTTGAGACAGAGGTATTCGATACAAAGGAAATTTGAGACGAGGTATTCGATACAAAAAATACGAGACAGAGGTATTCGATACAAAGGAAATACGAGACAGAGGTAATCGATACAAAGGAAATTTGAGACAGAGGTATTCGATACAAAGGAATTGAGACAGAGGTATTCGATACAAAGGAAATTTGAGACAGAGGTATTCGATACAAAGAAAATACGAGACAGAGGTATTCGATACAAAGAAAATACGAGACAGAGGTACTTCATACTGAGGACAGTGAAATTTTTGATTTACTGCGTTATTTTCTTTCTGTATGACTAAGCATTTAATAAAATTTCGATCAAAAGTTATAAGTAAAAAAATTTAATTGAATTCGGCACAAGTTTATCTTTTATAATAATAAGCAAGTTTTATTTTAATACGAATAGTAAATTCAATATATGTCGGACCACTTTTAGTAAGTACAATTAAAAGTGGTAAGTACGTAGATGGGGTTACCACTGGGTATATAATGGGTATTTTACACTACAAAGAAGAGGGAAGCGAGTCTGGAAATAGCAAAATAATGTTGTCAAATATTGCTACAGCTACAAAATCAATTAGCTGATTGTCGTACTCTGAGAATAAGCGTAGGGATCTGATATAGAGAGCAGAAGTTCCTCACACACAAATATATATATATATCATACGTTACCCAAGCAACTTTTATTTTATTTATCTTAAATTGGCTAAAAAAAGCATTACACACGAAATAACAAAACAAACAGCATACATTTCATAAATCGACCTGATGTATTCAAGTTATAAATGTTTATTTCCCATACATTTTAAACCTCAAAAACCAATAAAATTTAACTCTACATAAACAAAAATGTATTTCAAAACATAAACATTAAAAAATAACTGAAATATATTATACAGAAGGGAAAACTTACAAATAAAACAAATCCCAAGGAAATTTCCAATCTCCTGTAGAGAATATTGAAAACTAAAACGGATATTATAACCTTGTCAAATAACTTAACATGTCGACAAAAATAATATCGGCAATAACAATAAAACAAAAATAATGTAACAAATTGATCTTTTATCATGAAATAAAATTCATTCTGAAAGTGCGATACAAATTTCAAAATTGAATTTCTTCAATAAAATAAAAGAAAATTACAAGTTATAAAGTTTTATTTAATTTAAATATTTTAATAAAACTTGTCGATTGTTTCATTAAGAGTATAAGTCGATTATTTTTAAGTACCAATAAAATGAAATACAAGTCAAAAGTTTCTTTCAATATAAATAAATTAAAATTATTTTTATTGACTTGATCTCAAGATATTCATTGAATAAATTTTATCTATGCTTAGAAATTACAAAAGAAATTAGACGTGAAAGTTTGTGACAATGGTGCATTATGAGTAAAATTAGTTGGACGTAATCCATTGTCAGTACTATTTACAATTAACGACGTTTCGGGAGCAGGTACTTCTCCCATCATCAGGTTCGTCTTGAGAAAGACGGTGTGTAAGTCAAGTGTTGGGTGTTAGGACTTTAACCTAATTTCGTAGGCAGGTATCAACGACTTGTTATGCACTTTGAAACCTTGTCTACGATGGGGCCTTCCCCGGTCTATATAGGGATTAGGGTTCCTTATATACCTCCTAGCTACCTGCGAATACGTATTATCGAGATCTTTCAAGTTCTAATACTGCCTTCCTAGACATTCTAGTGGACCGTAGCAGTAACACTATCAAGACATCAGTGTATAGAAAACCAACCCACACTGACAGATACCTGGATTATACTTCCCACCATTCCAACAGCATTAAAGTGGGTATATTCAAGTGCCTTCATCAAAGAGCTAAAGCCATCTGCTCGGACCCAGACAAACTGAAAGAAGAAGAGGAACACTTGAAAACCACGATGAAAAGAAACGGGTACCCCGTAAAAGCAATTAAATCGGTATTCACACCAAGACCGGAAAGACTCGAACCTGAAGAACCTACAACGGTCAAGGCCTCAGTAGTAATACCATACTACAAAGGACTATCCGAAAGATAAGACGAATAGGAAGCAAATATAAGATCAGGACAACATTCAAGTCTAAAAAAACCTTAAGGAAGACCCTGACTAAGACAAGGCCAAAGAACGATTTCTCAGGATTCGAAAAATAGTATATACGCAATACCGTGCGAGTGTGGGCAAGTAATACGGAGAATCTGGAAGACCTCTAGATACCAGGGTTCAAGAACATAAAGGATACGTACGAAGGGGAGAACTTGAGAATCAAAAATAGCAAGCTCATGTATGGAGAATGACCCCGAATGCAATGGAATGAAGCAAAAATCATTCATAAAGAGGAGCATTGGAAACCGGAAAAATTAAAGAAGCAGCCTATATGGCGACGTCCGAGAACCCACCCATAAGCCAAACAAGCATCAAATATCGAATCCGATATGGATCCCAATGCTGAAGAAGGAGCTAAAAAGGCAGTATTAGAACTTGAAAGATCTCGATAATACGTATTCGCAGGTAGCTGAATATAAGGGAACCCTATCCATATAGACCGGGAAGGCCCCATCGTAGACAAGGTTTCAAAGTGCATAACAAGTCGTTGATACCTGCCTACGAAATTAGGTTAAAGTCCTAACACCCAACACTTGACTTACACACCGTCTTTCTCAAGACGAACCTGATGATGGAGAAGTACTGCTCCCGAACGTCGTTTTGTAAATAGTACTGACAATGGATTACGTCCAACTAATTTACTCAAAAGAAATTAGTAAATAGGTAGAATAAAAATTAAAAAATGTTAGCCTTTAAGTAAGAGAGCCGGTCGACTCCATAAAGTCAAGAAAAATCATATCCATTTTAATTCATTAAAAATAAAAGAAGTTGCACATAACTTAGCATTGGGACATCAAGTAAAACAAGTGGGATAAGGATACAGAACCAAAAATTGTAATGAGACGAAATCATGAAACATAAGGTTAATAGATAAAAAAGGGTTTCGCTTAGAAAGGTTAGGTTACAACTAGTCCTAAGCCTCTTAAGTCCTATTTTCCTTTAGATTACTATATGCTATTGATAAGCGTATTACTTCTCAGAGTAACCTAGATATACTAGCTCTTCAGCTATAACTAAAGGATCAAAAATTAATTAATTACAAACAACTACAAAAATATTCCAACGCTATGCAAACAACGCAGTGAAAACTGGAGTACAAGTAGTCGACACCACAGATATGAGAAGATATCCTTTTCAGAAAATTAAACCTTTGAAGTCATAGATTTAAAATTGAGGCATTCTTAGAATACTTAAATCAATTAAGTCAAGCACGCCAACAACTTCAATCATTATGATTAAATTCGCTCTGACACAAAAACGCGACGTACTTATAAGCTGTTCTCAATTTAAATTAGCTTTAGGTAAAATATTTCTAACAATACATCAACAACTAAGAATTTAAGATCTTTTGACTAAGATATAATTCAGATACAAACCATTGAGAGAGGTCATAAATCTGCGTTATAAATCAATTAGTACATAAACTAACTTTTATTTGAATGCTAGCAATAAAAACCATCTACTTCGATTCTAAGACTATAGGAGTGCAATAAAAGATAATCTAAAACAATAAAAGAAGCATCAGAACAACTATCACTATTATGATGGCAAGTCGCTCTCAAAATATAAAAACGTGAGTAGTAGTAGTAATAGGGTTGGGAGCCAAACCCAGGCATATGCCACGTAGTTGGGCCCTTTCAAGAATCTCTTAGAAAGATTATTATATACAGGGGATATCTCTCCAATTAAGAAAAGCAAGCATACTCCTATACTATACTACTATACTATACTTGGTGTATACTTATACTATATAAGGAGTATAAGTTAATTTATCACCCTACTATACATCTTGAGAACACTATGTTCCCTAAGGCAAAGCTTGCTGAGGATAATGAGATAATTTGTATTCTTTACAATTGGCCCTGTAATTAACGTTTTCATTACAAATATCTAGGGTATTTATACAAATTCAGTTAAAAACCCTGTTATGCCAAAACTGCTACCTGTTAGCTTAACAGGTAGACATCAGCAATATCTGATATCTATTATAGGGAGGATGTTAGAATATATAGAACGTTATTACTAAGTTATGTATAAGTTTCTGCTTTTCTACACATCTTAACTCTACCGGTCCTTCAAAAATTGAAGCATAAAAAACCCGATAGTAAGATAAAAATCAATAACTAGCATATTGAGTACTGGATTTAGGGTTTAGAAAATTAGCAAGAGGAATTTAGACCTAACCCTTTGGTCAGTTCAAATCTACTAAATACGTTAAGTAAGTAACCTGTAACACAGGATAGAATACTAACTAACTTTTTAAATTTCCCAAAGAATTGGCTTGATAATGCTTTACCTACGCTACTGCAAGTACAAAATCGACAAAAGATTTATCAAGTTCTACCCTACTGGAATAAATACACGATGTATTACCAAGCCTATCATAACAATAAATTAATCAGACGGAGTTTGTGACAAGTTTTAGGAATGTAAGTCAAAACAGTCTAAGTGTAAATAGATTTATGTTTAAATTTCTCTATATACTGCAAGCCTATCGTATAGAGATACATCTATACTTCAACTCTATATTATAGAGATAGGATACAATCATTTTCTCTAGCCCCTTCCTCGGGAAAAGCCATTCATCAATTTACTAAAGGAAAGACCCCTCAACTATTTGAGAAGAAAGTTAAAATACAATTTTTTAGACGAAAAAACATTTTCGTAAGTAAGTTATAGTTTAAAGTAAAAATAAAATGTTTACCCTGATACTCGTATCTGGTGTAAAAAATATCTCGCAACTGGCGTTAAGAAAACATAAAAAGCGCGTTGAGAACAACATTTTTCAAAAACAGTTAAGATTTTATTTTAGATGTTAAGTTATTTTTTACACATTTGCAGTTTGTAATTACCTTAATTTGCTTGATATCGAAAACTAAACAGGCTACTTTTTTTCGAAAACTTCTTTAAGCAAGGATAGTCTATGCTCAAACTCTGCTCGTGAGATGAATTTCTAAACAATCAATTTATAATTTTCATCATTTATACCGCAGGTATATAGAAAAAGTATTGCGTTTGCACTTCCGAAACCGGAATTTCATTTGAATTATCCCTTTCTGGTGTTTTTAAGACCTAGTGAGGGGTTTCTTCGAAGTTGTCACTTTGTATGTATGTGTGTGTTATAGTAGCCATTGTGTTGTGTTTATGCTAGAGAGTTGCAACTTGGTATAAAATTCAACCTTTACGTCTAGTAGTGTAGACCTAACACATGTAGTCTACATAACAAGCACGTAGACAAACAAATGCGCCAAATTTCATCTTATTATCAGCATTGGTTCAATTTTAATCGAATGACATGACTACGTTTTTGAAAAAAAATTATTAAAAACCTAGAAGTACTTGTGTTGAGTAGACATTTTGTACAAGTGTACCACATTATGTAAGAAATAAGTATACTAAGTTTCAGTTCAGAGAGAAGCGAGTTTGAAATTTCAAGGATGATCGTAGCGAATCCTATATGGAAAGGGAAAATTCTCAACCCCGCCCCCGTACCCATAATGAGGCATGTTATTATCAACATTTGGATTGTTAAAGTACAAAGTAAGTTGACACTTCCACTTTATTCCAATTAACAAAAAAGAAATATATGAAAGTACAAAAATGTTCACGCTGATAACTCTTAACTAACAAGGAAAAAGTTCAATTCAATGCAGATAGGAAAGCCAAATAATTAATTAATCACAATTAAAAATATGTTATTGTGTGGGATGGGATGACATTAACATTTTAATTTATTTTTTTAATCGCACTTTGTTAACATTATTTCAACCAGCGTTTTGCTTCTAATTAAATTCTACTTGTAAATTAATTAAGTATTTTTTTTATAATTTCGTTTATTTTCCTATTTGATAGTATTTTCTTTATATCATTGAAAAACTATTATTGCTTTAATACAATATTTTCTCACAGCGTATTTAACAAGTGCTCTTATCGCATTCAATGCTTTGGTCTATAGGAGCGGTATCTAATAAGAAGATGTTATAACTAAACCCGCAAAACATTCTATTAATTTGGTCTTACTACGCTTGGCCTCAAAATAAAAGTGATACAAAGTTTTCGGTAAAAGATGTTATGTCTTTGGTCTAAAAGGTATTATATCTGCAGTCTAAAAGGTGTTATGTTTTTGGTCTAAAAGATGTTATGCCTTCGGTCTAAAAAGTGTTATGACTTCGGTCTAAAAGGTGTTATGTCTTCGGTCTTGCAACGCTCGACCTCAATGTCTGTACAGGGTCTAACAACTTAAGGTTATCAAAATCTTAGGTTAAAATAAACATCTTCAACTTCTCTTAAATTGAGGTATTCTATATTTATTCTAGTATTTACAGCCAAGATAGTCAAACAAATAAAGAAAATTAAATGTATAGTTTTATAAATAAATTTTAAAGGTAAAAAATGGGCGCACTAATGCTGTTAATTTTACATTAATATTTTCACGTATTATTTATCCTAATTTACCTCGCATTGAAATAAATAATCGGATAATAAAGTGGAATCATAAATAAATTTATAAAATTTTATAAAAGTCAAAAGTCACTAGAGAAGTATTTTTTAAAATGCATATTATATTTCTCTGAATACTTGGAGCGTTTTTCCTTTATATATTTCTCTTCTTGTTAGAAACCGTGTGGGTTCTATATTTCCTTATTTTCCATAAATAACTTACATCTCTAGGATAATGATCTGGAAGCGTCCGTATGGCAGCTCTGCGGATCTTGAAACTCAGTCCGTGTTTCCATCTTAATACAGTAAGGGTTAACTTTTTCTTTAACTTTTGATTCCGTTTTATAACTCGTGGAAATAAAGGAAATTGTTAATGCTACAGACAACCCACGCTTTACACTTAACACATTTAAAAAAACTTAAATGCGAAAAAATACTTATTATTCAAAGAAATGTTTACTCTTTAAATATAAAGAGGTTATAATACGATCAGTAGTGAATAAAGATGCTCTTAAATATGAATCAATGTTTAAATTTTAACTTTGAATTGCATTGGATATTAAGGGCAAGAAGGAGGAAAAAAAAAATATTTTTAGAAATTACATTTTAGCACATTGTTCAATTTGATCAGTCATCCTGGTTGAAACTGGTAGAATGCTGATTTCCTTAAGATTTAGGGTTAGAAAAAATCAATAAAATTACTTCCTCATTAGTTAATGACAGACTGTCACTTGAGCAAAACCATTAATGGTGGTTTTTTATGATATTTTAATCCCGCTGACGTTATTACTAATACAGGTTGATCCTAGAGTAAAGATATGTAATTGTTTAGGATCTTCGTTATTTAAACTGAATTTAATTAGGATCATAAGTTAAAAAAATCAAGATCAGCCCTTTAATTTGTTTTATTATGTAAAACGCATAGAAAACAAGTACTAGAGAAAGATTTTATTTCAAAGGGGGGGCAAATTACTGTATTTGTACATAACTAATTCTTAAATTAAATAATAATAAATACCAAATTATAAATGTAGCTTATACAAAAAAATTGTATAAGCTTATATGTAATATATATTTTATACATATATAATAAGTTTTATAAAAAGATATATATAAGCAAAAAAGTTTATATTATAAAGCAAGATTTGCGTACAAAAAAGAAAGATAGATTCGAAGAAGTTTTTTTATAAGATATAACTAAGTTATGTAACTAATTTATTTTTAAATAAAATACTAAAATCAAACGTGAAAATATTGTATTTGATAAAATATTTTAATATTATTCCTTCATGTTTTTGAGTAAGAAAAAATAATAAGTCAAGTAAAAATAAGCGAACTATCATAACCTCTACACGAGGAAGCATTATGACCAAAATGCCTGACAGCATTTTTATATGAATCCAAGGAATAATAATATAAAAAGGTTTATACACTATCCATAAGGGAGAAATAAAGCTTTCGCACCATTTATTCCTAAAACCCATGTGAACCAGGGACTTATTATTTGACCCAATTTCTCTTCTCTTTACATTATCATAATCTCATGGAGCATAAATGTACTTTATCTACAATTAAATCCTTTAGTTTTAATTCCTTAAATAATTGGGCCTCATAAGTTTTTTTTTATAACTTAAAATAATTTACGGAAACTTATTATAAATTTGTGATTCACTCTTTAAAAAAAAGTAAATGTTTAATAATTTCAAATTTAAAATTTTTTTTTTTTCTAGTTGTTGGAAATATTTTTTGACTGTATTTCTCAAACATGTTTCTGTAATTTTTGATTTGATCAAAATGGATTTGCTTTAGGATGGTTGAACAATTAGTTTACAATAGGTGCATTTTGACCTCAAAGTATTTTAAATAAGCCCACTTGGGAGTCTAGTATGAAATTTATGATACCTTAAGATTAAAAACCATTGAACAATCACAGCTCTTTTATTACAAGAAAAACTCACATTCCATCACTAGAACAAAGACAAAAAAGCTAATTTTTCTGTAAGGAATTCACTAAAACGCGACGGGGTCTACTTATTTAGGCTTTATAAGTTATTTCACTTTTATTATCACATTAAATAACTGCACCACCAATTATACTTCGATAATACGAAAAAGAACGAGAATGAAAGAGGAAGTCCTTAACTAGAAATAACAATTGCAGCCAACAACAAAAGTGAAGAAACGACTTTAATAGAAAACGAAAAATGACAACGAAATGTAAAGAATTACACCGTATTCGGACAGACAAAAGAAGAGTTTGCTACCGCAATTCGGGTTCCTAAAAGAAAAGTGTTCAAAAATAAATCCTTTAAAGTGCATTTGAAGACTATAGAAAATCTATATAAGAAAAATTAAGAAAAAGAAAAAAAGCCAGCAACTTTTATAATTAAGCTTACATAACTACGCGGAAAATGTATAAGGGCTCACTAACCTTTAAAGAGAAAGTAAATAAGTACTATCTATTAACTCATGTATTTGTAGCCTTAAATGAGAGGAAATTTATAACAGATATCACGGTGTGTTTAAACTGAACTTAATATATTAAATGTATAGAATGATCAACAAAATAATTCGTCAGAGAATTATATCAATACTAAAATATAAAAAATAAAATTTAATATTTTCCTTTAAAAAAAATCAGTAAATTCTTATAAAAACATCCGATTGATGTTACTAACATAGATATGATACAAATTAAAAAAAAATCCTTGGAATTATTTTTTATATACACACGTTTGGCTTTAATTTAGGCTCTAGAAGGAAAAACTTTATTTAATGGAATAGCTCTTTTGGTGAATCGAACCGTGATACGAAAATCTCATGGCCAGCTTCATAGGCCTACCACCGAATTGAAAACGTGTAAAAAAATAACTAATTTAGAAATAAAAAATGAAATGCCAACCCCAAACACGAATGTTCAACATCGCATTGATAAAAAAAAGTTAAAACTTTCAAAAAGATCGAATATGTTTGCTCTTAAATTTAGGTTGGTCTATTTTCGGAAATAAATATTATGTCTTTTTCCTCTTACATTTTTTATACATTTTTTTTTAATCTAACGATGTTAAAGTGATTGACAGTACAAGGATTGTTTTTAATCTTTCACTTATGGGTCACACTTTTTAGTGTTTGAATTATTAATGTTTTGATGCTGTACAACAGGGATGGTATATTAAATATTTTATAAGATTATCGTGAAAATCGAACAGAGTAAAGTGGATTTACTATTCTGTAATCATTACATGGCAAATATAAGCTTTACGTAGTAACAAACTAATTAAAAAATTTAGGTTTATCCAAATAATACTGTTATTTATCAACATAAGAGACCGTCATTAATGCCGTTGAGAGATTAGTAGTTAACAAAAAAACAATACATCAGGGGTGAGAAACGTAAAAAATGTTAGCCAGCTATAATACTTATATCTGATCTACAGTAGTCACTTACAAGATATATCTGACCTAACTTATTTAGTACAAGCTATATCTAACCTTAATTAGTTATATAAGACTTATATCTAACCTATATTAGCTATATAAGATTTATATCTGACCTAAATCTGTTAGCTATATAATACTTATATCAGACCAAAATATTAAGATTAAGATTAAGATTTATTTATTATTTTAAAAGCATACATACAGTATAATATAGATATCAGCATAAAACATTTATAAGTAATATAATAATAATAATAAAGTCTATTTGACAATGGAATAGTCAATGAAACTATGAAAATAATAAATTTTAATAGCCGCATAAGCTTGCTTGTGCGCGGCTTATATTTTTTATTATTTGTTTTTCTTATAATTTATAGATAGTATTTGTTTTTTATAATGTTAATCATTTATGATAATTTATTTACAATATTTTGTTAATTTATAAATTTAATTACATTTCAAAGGTGAAAATTCATGCATTTTGGTTAATTAAACAAAACATTCTTTTTTCCTTTCATTTTTTAAATAGAAAATATATACATATTATACAAAAATAAAAACTAAGTATTTTAAAAGTAGATGGATTTAGGTTAGTTAAATATAAATATAAGTTTTAAGTTTAGTAGGTGGCGGATTTAGCCACAGTATAACAATCTTTTTTGTACTCTTTGAAGTAAGATAAGATTTAATATGGTTAGGTAATTGATAAAAAATAATAGGACCTCTTGCTGCAGCGTGACGTTGCATGAGGGATGTTCTACATCTGTAAGTTTCACAAGTCTATTTTGTATTTCTAGTGCTTAAATCATAGCTTATAGTTTTTTGTTTCGTTAAAATATTTTAATAATACTTGATTGAGCTTACTTAATATCAAAATAAGTCAGCTATATAAGTCTTAAACGGAATTAAATTATTTATATAAGATTTATATCTGAAGTAATTAGTTCATGTATAATTACTTAGATCTGACCTATCTGACTTATATATAACACCTATATAATACAGCTATATAATATCTATATCCGGCCTATGTTAGTCAGCTATATAAGAATTATATCTAACCTAAATTAGTCAGCTATATAAGATATATGGCTAGATATGAGACCTAAATTAGTTAACTATTTGACTTATACAATAACTATAAATCAGATTACAAAAATTAATCAGGTATTGTCTTATATTTAAATAAAAATCCCTATTACTTAATTTCTCATTTTTTTACATGATTTTCTACGTTACTCATTGGCTAAGCAATGATATAATACTTTACTTAACAAATTTTACTGCAGCAAAGTGGCTTCTAAAAAATAAGCTTTGAAATAATATAAAACAAAGCAATAGATGTAATTATTTTCTATTTCTCCTCTTTTTAGGACGATAACATTAAAATTCATTCAAGCCTAACACATTTTATCATACATACGTTTCATATTTTTAATTTTTTTGTAAAATAATCCAAGGGATATTGTAGCTAACATAGAGCATCCTTTTGACCCTTTTGCAGAGAAATATGACTTTTTAATGTCTTTTCGTTCCCTGTATCATCCTTTTACGAGTACCTACGTGTTACTTCTGAATCAAAGAAACAAAAAGGTTATATCCAAGAAAGTCTAACGCATAGTTATTAAATAGAAAGTAAAACACGTTTTAATTTAACAACAAATTACACATTAAGTCCCAACATTTTAGGATCCAAGCACTGAAATGTGGAAAAATTGTTTTATTCCAGTATATTTTATTGACAATAATAAAATAAAATGTATTTGAAAAACTGATAAAAATCTATTTATTAAAAGTCTATTTTAGAAGTCAACGTCTAAATACTAAGGATATTTGTCTAAATTTAGTTGTCGACCAACACTAATTGTTATTTGTTTAAATTTAAAAATTTATAGTCTTTAAGGTATAAATATTTCGAGAAGTATTTAAAACAAATGAATTAAAAATGAACAAAAGACGTGTTGATAGCTACTTCCACGAAAGGGGTAAATATTATCCGACAATTTTTTTTAAGTGCTAAGAGGCCGAGAGGAATTAAATTATAGAGATAATTTGATATCCCATGTAGTTTTGCGTGATAAAATGCTATTATACGAGATCGCTTATTTGCGAGAACAACTTATTACATAATATTTCTTGACATATTCCATAAATAAGAAATTAATAGTTATTTACTATTATGATTTATATATTTTTACAATAAATTTTTATGGGACATATTTTATGTAAATGAAATATGAATTGAAGACTTGTGCTATGCTTAACTGAGATATATTTTTACAATACATAAACATAGAAGCAAATATCCAACTAACTTCTAGCATAATCATAAAGAACGGAAATTAGCATTTCAGGCAAGTAATAAAGAAGCATTTTCAATAAGACCAAAAATAATACATGAAAGAGAAATAAAACGAGAAAACAGTTATTAAAACTTGATAAGGAGTACATTTAAGGATCGAAAAATTTAGATTTGTTTATAGTAGTTATCAAAAACAGCTAATCAGCTGATCTATAATTTACTGTTACATTTAATCATTTGTTAGGAATAACCCTAAAAAACTACAAGAAAATAAGGAGATTTTTTTTAGGTTAATGATAAAATTATGCAATTTTTGAAACATATTTCTTACACCCTAATGTTTTTACAGCTAAGTGAAAAATAGTTAAAAACTGTAACAGTAATTCCACAAAAACGAAATTTCAATTAATTATTTAAGATTGTTATAACACAGATAAAACTGAATCACAGCGATAAGAAGTGTTGCCAACGGATGTCCTTAAAGAGTTGTAAAAGATCTTAACTTAAGATTATATAGTATTTCCAGAAATCCGGTTGGTAAAGCTGTTTCAAACCAAGTTTATCTAACTAGATCACAATAGTATATAAATATTATATAAAATTGCAATACAGCTATAAAGACAAAAATATAGAATACATTTTATAATTATAGGTTGAGCATTGAATAAACGTTAACGGTGTTTTTTGAAAGTATTTTGTGTGGTTATATTTATCGGTTGTCATTGATATTTCTTTAGATGGTTACAATAACCAATATGTTTAAAGCAAGTGATACACGAAAGCCTATATAATGAGTAAGAATTAAGCATCTGATGTCCTTTAGGGTTTTCAATGGTCACGTAACCCACATTGGCACAAAAACCTCATTCAATTTTATAGCGAGCTTTCTGATTTGTTGGGAAAGGGTTGTTTTCCAACAATATACCCAAATAAAACTTTTTGACCGATAAAATGTTTTTATCTGAAAAACCTTAATAAAATCTAATTGAATTTGTATGTAGAATACTTTATTCAACATTTATAAAGTAAATATATTAATCAATAATCAATAATGACATAATTAAATTTTTAAAATATAATTAAAAAGAAAATGAGAACGTTAGAGAATGTCAATATTTACTTTGGCGAATCAAAAAAATCCCAGTTATATTATGAATCCCTTATTTATTATTCGTCCCTTATTTTATAAATCCCTACTTCATTGACAGAAAACCAAGCAGTGGAATTAACACAGTTTACTGATAACAACACCAAAATCTCTCCACAGAACCTTTATTTAAACCAGAGCCGTCCAAATGCATTACTCATCCCTTATTAATTACTCATCCCTTATTTTATGAATCAATTATTCATATTTTATTATATAAATCCATGCTATTATGACTTCCTTATTCATTACTCATCTCTTATTTTATGAATCACTTACGCATCCCTTACATTATGAACCACTAATACTCATCTTATTTTATGAATACTTCATCCTTAATTTGAACCATAATTCATTACTATCTTTATTTTATGAATCATTACGCATCCCTTACATTATGAACCACTAATTCATTAATCATCTCTTATTTACTCTTATTACTCATTACTCATCTCTTATTTTATGAATCACTTATTCATACATTATCCCTTATTTTAAATTTCCATTACTCATTAATTATCCATTATTTTATAAATCCATTTTATTTTATGAATCCATAATTCATGGATTCATTCATAATTCATGGACTACTTAAAATTACGAAAAAGACGAAAAAACGGAAAGAAATGGAAGAATAGATTGTTAAGCATGGAAACACGCATTTCAAAGGACATTCGCTCAGCATGCGGACAACCGCGTCAGAAATTTTTAAAACCTGGATTGTTTGTTTATATCTTGAGGCAGAACTGATTCATGAAAATCGAAACTCGATCATGCATACGACGGGACTTAACCATAACCTTTGATTACAATCCTACTTGTGATGAAGCTAGCGGTTAAAGTTGTTGGTTTATATCTTCTCAGGTAAACCCATAGAGTTATAATATAATACTGTTTAAACTAATTTTTTAAACAGCAAACTAAAATAAAATAATATTTATGCTAGTATTATTTCTATTCTTATCTAAGAATAAATTTAGTATTTTTTTCCTTACGGCTGGCTAGAAAGTCAAGAAAAAGATAACCTTCTAACATAATAAGAAAATAAATATAAAATGAAAGAAGCGAGATATTTCCTACCTTGTTAGACAGGAAACAGTCTACTTCAATAAATAAGACAACCACAGTACTACCAACCAAACTTTTCAGATAGCAGAAAAAGAGCGTCGATTTCTCAAAACGACCAGTTCTATATTTTTTAACAAACTAAATATGTTAACCAAAATAAACAGACCAAATTATATTTAAATTTGGCTGATGAAAAGACGTTAAATTACACTTTTCAAAATCAATAATTGAAAAAAACTGAAAAAAATATCTAAGCCTATTTTACTCTTGATATATATATATATATTATATATATATATATATATTTATATTTATATATTTATATTTATATATATATATATATATATTATATATATTATATATATATATAATATATATATATATTATATACATAATGTCATTATGAAATGCGCTAAAAAATAATAAGAGAAACACAAAATAAATATTGTGTGCCAAGTGCCAAACTGAGATAAGCAATAAACGCAGAAAGGTTAATGATTAGAATAAGTTTCAGATTGATGGAGGGGGTACTAGAATGATAGAGGTCCGCCAAGAACTATTTATCTTAAATTGGGGGTCCGCGTGGCTTTAATGCTTGCGTAACCCTGCTTTACGCTAAATGACAATACGTTGTACACCAAGTAATAGTAAGAAGGTTAAAAGTTTGGAAATTTGAAGTCAATATTTTCAGCTTAATCGGCAAAAAAATCTTAAAAGTCTGTTAAAGACCAATCATAATGCCATAAAAGAGTCAAAAATAATGATCATGATGGAAACCCCAGTTTTGGACTTTTAGGGTAAACACATTACTTTTCCTATAAACCTTCATATGTAATAGGTGAAGAAAAGTAAAAATTAATAAATTTAATAAAAAAGTGAATTAAAAAGTGTAAAAAAGTATTTATTATTATTTTTTACTTTAATAATTGAATAAAGAGATCTCATTTTCTCTTATATTATAAAATACATCAACATTTTTTTAGCACAAAAACACATCTTTACTTCTTTAATTTCATATTTTATCACTCGAAATGTCAGTGATAAAAAGAAGTGATAAGGGGTCATTTCATAATCTTTTATCATGGATGAGAAGAGTTAATGGAACCAATAATTTTAACTTTAATATCACTTTTTCGGATAGACTAGTCACAAGTGAAGGGATAGGGGGGGGGGAGAAAAATTTCAACCCTCAAGGATTTAAAGAAATATTACATTTTCAGCAAGTCACATTAGAGAAAAATTATTGCAAGATAAATAAAAGAAATTATTACTTTAACAGACCATTTTTTTAATATGCTGGAATATTAAGAAAAATTTAAATGAACTTCATAAAAACCAATAAAATAATTCATATTATTTTATGATTTAAGTATAGAAATAAAATATGAGGGCAATTTAATCAATTTGATATAGAAAGATGATTAATATAGAAGGACGTAGGATATAGAACCAATTTGAAGCAAAATAAATCTCCCAATATAAGCCCCGAGCTGAGGTAAAACCAAGAACACAAAAAATATTAACGAATAAATGTTGAAAAATTATTTCTCATACAAGTAAATCACAATTTAATATTCAGACAAAATTTTAATTATTTTCTTGAATTCTCAGAGTGCAATATATCAAAGATTATGTAGTTTACCTAGATAGATCACTGTGTTAGTTTTTTCCATTCCAATAGATGGTCTAGCAGTACTGGAACTGCTTTTCTGTCAAAAGAGGAGGAGTTTAGGTCATTAGCCAACACCCCTTTTAAGTAGACTTTTTAAAACACATTAAAAATTCCTTAACCCTTTTTATACCTGCTCCTGTCCCTTTACTAATTTTTTGTAGAAATTCACTTCAAATATGTTTTTTCATATTTGAATTCTTAAACTTCAAGACTTCAATGTTTGTAACCTAATTTTTAGGTAATGCATTTATTTTATAAGTATAATCTGTGAGAATGCGAGTAAAAACTTTAGTTATTTTTTTTTATTTATAAAATATTTAAAATTGTTTTAAACTTACTTCCAATCTAAAGATTAGTAATACCAATAAAGGAATTGACTTTTAAATATGTTTAAATAGATAATGCGAACTAATATTAACAATTTTAACGTAGTATCGCATGCCGGGCGATTTTATTTTTGCATGCGTGTTACTGTGCTTACAATAAAATTTCACGCTAAAGGTTCCTGTGTATGCTTTATAACTTTTGTAGCTACTCAAGTATCAAGCTCTACTTGTGCTAATTTTTCTTTTTCTTCCAAGTTATGAGCTACATTAATTATTCTCTCGGCTAAACTATGCTCTAAAATTGGCTGTGCTCATCATTATTTGCATTAGTTTAAAGCTCTAAAAGCGGAAAAATGAGTTAGTGTAATGATTCATAATTAAGTAACTGCTCAAGTTAAATAGTATAAACCGGAACCTTAAATAAGAAATTGTTAAGCACGGCAACAAGCATTCCAAAGGAGATATTTTGCAGTTATTAACTTGTAAAAATGTATTCATTTTAGCAATTTCCTTTGGAAATTTCCTAATAGGATAGGCGGAATTCGAACCTCGGACACGACACAAATCCGTTTCAGAGGTCCCTAATGACGAAAAAATACGTTTTCGCGACTTTATATATATATATATATATATATATATATATATATATATATATATTTATATATATATATATATATTATATATATATATATATATATATATTATGTATTTCTAGACACTTTTTGTAAACACTCTATCTTTCGAAACGGATTATATTTTTTTAACCAAACTTGGTACAAATCAACCATTGGGAGGACGAACCCTATTGAAACCAGATTTTTGTGACGTCATTAACCGGTTTGCTGAGTAGCGAATTTTCAAAAAATCGGCAAAATTCAGGGTTAATATTTTTTGCCGCGAAAAAGGTCAATATTTATGTGTTTTAAGACGCTGAATCGAATGAAACCAGTCCGAAGTCGATACGATCACTCTAAGTGACCAAAAGTCGAAAAACCATTGTAAATTACCGAAAACCATTTTTGGTCGATAAAATAATTTAGAGTAGGGTGGTCGTTTTCTATGTAATTTGGGCGCTGAATCGAATGAAAACCGGTCGAAGTCGATAGACCACTTTAAGTTACCAAAAAGTCAAAAAAACCACAAAAATTATAGAAACAAAATTACGGTCGTTGAAAATTAAATTTCGAGTAGGGTGTCGTTTTCAATGTTTTTTTGGGCGTCTGAGATGAATGCCAGTGGTCCTGATGATCCAGTTGATCATCAGTGGTCCTGATGATCCAGTCCAGTTGCTTATGATCCGGAATCTTAAGCAAGGAATGAGTTGTTAAGCACGGAAACACTCATTCTACATGAAATTCGCCCGACAGCGGACCACCGCGCCGGAATTATTTATTAGTAGTTTAAACTTATATAATGTAAAAAGCACGGAAACATGCATCCAAAGCAAATTCGCCCGACATGCGGACCACCGCGCCAGAATTATTTTCTAGTTGTAACTTATATTAGGTAAAGAAAACGATAAAATTTGTGTCCCTACTAGGATTTGACCAGGTACTGGGTTTGAGAGCTCGCATCCAAAGGAAATTCGCAGACATGCGGACCACGCGCCAGAATTATTTTTAGTTGTAAACTTATATTAAGTAAAAAACGATAAAATTTATCGACCCTTTCCAGGTGACCCAGGTACCCTGAGTTTGAGTGGTCGTATTGACTCCGGACACTGGCATTCATCTCAGACGCCCAAAAAACATTGAAAACGACACCTACTCGAATTTAATTTTCAACGACCGTAATTTTGGTTTTCTATAATTTTTGTGGTTTTTTTTTGACTTTTTGGTAACTTAAAGTGGTCGTATCGACTTCGGACCGGTTTCTTCGATTCAGCGCCCAAAATTACATAGAAAACGACACCCTACTCTAAATGTATTTTTTATCGACCAAAATTTTGGTTTTCGGTAATTACAATGGTTTTTTCGACTTTTTGGTCACTTAGAGTGATCGTATCGATTCGGACTGGTTTCATTCGAATTCAGCGTCTTAAAACACATAAATATTGACCTTTTCGCGGCCAAAAAAATATTAACCCTGAATTTTGCCGATTTTTTGAAAATTTCGCTGACTCAGCAACCGGGTTATGACGTCATATATATTATATATATATATATATATATATATATATATTATATATATATATATATATTATATATATATATATAATTTATATATATATATATATATATATTACCGTCGGACTCTTATATAACGAACTTAAATTCAAGAAGAAAAAATTCGTTATATAGAAATTTCGTTGTATAGAAATTGAAAAATAAATAACAGTACTTTTTATGATATTTTAATGGATATTATAGGATGAATATAACCTCACGTTGATATTCAGCAGCTTTTTCTTTTATTAGCGGTCCTTCACAGGGTATATTTTTGTCCCTTAACATTGTCACCACTGTAAAATTGCGTCATCAATGTTTATACTTGCATATCGGAACATTTTTTAAATCGCACTCGTTTCGTATAACTAAGTATAGATTCCCGATTTTTTAAAATTGTTGATATAGAACTAGGAGCGATTTTATACATCAGAGACAAGTCTTTGTTTTTGACTCCATCGTCAGAATCTTTTAATAAATTGATTTTTTCAGAAAGGGACAGCGATTTCCGTTTAGACATTTAATAACTCGATTTACAACAAATAAAAGTTTCAAAACGAACTGGTCAGAGAATACCAAATTAAAACATGAAAGATTTTAGTTCTATTGCTGTTAATCCTAATTTTATAGAAAATTGTAAAGAAAGAGTTCGCAAAATTAAATAAGGCAGGGGGAGAATCAATAAATAATTTTCTGGGAAATTACAGAAAACAGAAGTGCCGTTTTGGTCATTCTTGAAAGTTTGCGGGTCTTGTCTTTATCTTTATTTCTGGAAATTTTGTCGTTATAAAATTTTTTTCGTTAAATAGAAACACATTTAACAAAATTTCAAGGGAACGTAAAAAATTCGTTACATAGAGATTTCGTTGTATAGAAGTTCGTTATATGGAGGTCGATGTATATAATATATATATATATATATATTATATATATATATATATTATATATATTATTATATTATATATTATTATATATATATATATATATATATATATTATATATATTATTATTATAATATATATTATATATATAAAGTTTCGGAAACGTATTTTTCGTCATTAGGGACCTGAAAACGGATTTGTGTCGTGTCCAGGTTCGAATTCGCATGACGCCATATCCCATTAGGGAATTTTCAAAGGAAATTCGCTAAAGAAATCTGGAACATATTCTGTATTAATCAATTTAAAATTTTGGTTAAATAGGTCACAAAATGTTATGGTAGTGGTCCTTAATTTAATGTTGCGAAAAAATTTAATGTAGTATATTACAACCCTTAAGAAAAAGTATAGACTTCCAACTAGAAGCTAGAAACCAACTAAACTAGATTAGAGGTGGGGATTCATGAACCTTACTAACTCCTCTTACAGTACAAGTCAACAGGTGGAGCAATCAGAATCCTTCACTGTTAAGGGGAGTTTTTCTATTGTTCAAATCCAGCTCCTAAAAAAGGCTAGGTGATCTACATTAGGTATACTAAATAATCTTTGCAATATATAAGGTACTACTTAACTACTTAATCCTATTTTAATTATATTTTAGGAGCTATAAAATTATAATAATCTTATTTTATAATTTTATTATTTATTATATTTTAGCTCTAAAATATAATCTTATTTCAGAACTATCTAAGACAAAAATGCCCAACTACATGTCAAGTACTGCTTTGGGAAAACTTGGTGACCTGTACGTTGGTTGCATAGCTTCAGGACTTCAAAGGCACAAGGAACAAAATATTTTCTAAGGAGATGAGACATAAATGTGTCTAAGAGTGAGATGTACTTAAAAGATCAAGGATCACAGAATAACTTGATGCAATCTTGCAATGAATTTTTTCCAAAGGTAATCCAACATAATGCAATGGAAAGTAGATTATAGTGATAATATAACCTATAAAACTGCAATGATAGTGATATAATAATTAATAGATATATACCTATAAAACTGCATGATAGTGATATAACTAATAATAGATAATATAACTATAAGCTGAATGTAGTGATATAACTAATTATGATAAATTAACCAATATAAACTGCAGTATAGTGAAATAATAATTATAGATAATATAACTTAGAGTGTATTACATTTTTGGTCAATAAAAGAAATATATATTTAACATCGACAGAAATTGAACACAGTTCTGCATTAACTAAAATATCAATACAACTAATTAAAGGAAAATGAAGAAGATCATGAAATTATATGACTACTATGACTTTAAAATCCATTTATTCAATGTTTAATGGAAAAAATAGGATAGATATTAACCCCCCCCCCACAGTCATTACAGCAAAATAATTTAACTTTTAAAAAAATATAAAATGAAACTTTATTTCTATGAATTTTAAATCCATATTGTCAGGGGGGTTCATATGAAAATTCAATGACTACAGTTCCTAAAAACTAATTTGAATAATTATTCAGGAAAAAAGTTATGAATAAAAATATTGACTTAAACCCACTGTCAATTTTTTAAACATGTTTTTATAAACTTTTAAACAAATGATATAGATGAAAAAAGGTTTAGTTTTTCATAGAAATAAAAATATCAAAAGAAAGGTTAAATTTCCTTATACTGAAATAAATAAGAATGTGGTATTTAAGTAAATAAAAAGAAGAATTGAGTAGAATACAAAATATAAATCAAAGGATTCCTCCTATTGGGGGAATTGCTCTGTTAAAATAAAGAATAAAAATATAAAGAATGAAGTCTTTTTATGAATGATTTGTAAGGATTTCATCGATTGAAATAAAAGTTGGGCCTACTAGAGACGTGATGGGGGAAAGAGTGAGGGTAGAAGAGAGATGACCAATGGCTAACAGCTTCCAGGCTAAGCATCAAGGAATTTAATTAATTTTGGCTTCTCAGTCCCCAACATTTCCTACCACTTGGTATCTCAACCTTTATCACTAAGAAATTGCGGAAAAAAGAGAGAAATTGTAAAACGAGAATAATTTGGATTTATCTCTGAGAGGAAAGGAAAGAGCTTAGCAGAGGCAAAACCCCCACTCATTTTCTCTCTTGTAAATGTTATAGAGGGAACAAAAAGCTCTAGAAAACCAATAAAATGCCAACTAAAACCCCCTACGGCTGAATAAACATAAGACTACCATATTTTTTTAATTCCTCTTTCATTCCTGATTAAGACAACAAATGAACATCAAAAACCTTCCAACATTTTCTTTTGTAAAATTTGAATAGAGTTTAAAAATAGGAAAATGCAATTAGGACATTAAAAAAGATCAACTAGATTTGACTAACAATCCCAGTATTTTGAGGAGGATTAGCTTATAAAAGGAGAGTAGTGTTAAAATTATAATATGGATTAAATAGGATAGGATATACGTTTATTTATATCATTATCGACAGTAGAACTTGAAAAGTTCTTATAAAACTTAAAAGATATTTGTTACTATAAAAATTCAAACCTAAAATAAATGTGTGTTCAAGATAAATAATTAATATTAAATTATCAAAGTAGGTTCAAATAAGAGAACTTTTTTCTCAATTAAACATCTATATTTTTATCACAAACCTACAACAACAATTAACAACAAATTGTTGTTAGATTATTGCAACCAATGTTCTATATTTTAGTGTATCTGATTCAGATTGAAATGAAATATTTCTGAAGAAGGCCTAATTTTACGGCTGAAATCTCAAATTACTACCTCTGACTACTACCTCATAACTTTGATATTGTGTATTTTTTATTAACTACTTAAAATATAGACGTTTAATTAAAAAAAAGTCAGTTATGTTGTGTCACAACACAGAAATTTGTATGATAATTGTTAATACCAATTAAGATACATTTTCTTTTAATAATACAGTACACGGTTAAATCAGTTGACAGCATTGGAAAATAGTGTTAAGGACCAATGAGGTTGACCTGATTTAATTGTAGGTGTGATTTTACATCAAGAACAATCCTTATTGGCTCCCTTCAGATTATTTTAATAATTAATTCGATAATATAATTAGATTTAGAATGCAGTTTTATTTTATTTTTTTTAACGGAGCCAAACATTTTTTTCACTTTCTGGTCAGCCTCTGACACTAATTATATTTTTAATAACTAACATAAACAAAAATTAACTAACCTTATGTAGTAAAATAGTGTCTAAAAATATTCATACCTGTAAAAAAAAGAAAAAAATATAGGAGTTAAAAAAGTTTTATATATATATTTGACTTTCATTTCTCCAGCAGTAACACTTTAAAAAAAGAAGGCTTTATTTGGGAACTTTCGAGGAAAAAAATTTAGATAGGGTGATTAGAGATTAATATTTTTTTGGCGAAGGAATATTCTAAGAATATAATTTTATGTAACATATCAACCCTCAATATTTATTATTATGACCAAAAAATATCAGAAATCAGTTTTTCTATTTGACCAATTAAGTTTATAATTACAAAGATCTTTTCCTAATTATAACAAGTTTAAGTATTTCATGGCTCATCTAGACAGGAGCACCAGAACCCCACAATATTAATTTGTTTTACCCCACCATGCCTATAGCTAAGATAACTGATTACAATAGATACAATTGGGAAAGAATATCACCGAACGTTTCCTTGCAATTTTTATAAAATCTATACAAGTTATTGATAAAAATTAAACTAATGCTGATATTAATATGAAAACTTGGCACATTTGATCACCTTATACTGTACTTCATGCATACCAAATTTCACATCCCAATATTTTTCTGTGTTTTATGAATTTTCGTAGATTCATTAATGTAAAATTTTAATTGTAATTGTAATTTGATCTAATAAATGGTCATTCATTCATTAATGTCATCATTATAATTATAAAAATTAAAAAATATAAATATAAAATAATAACATTATCTTCTGAAAAGCACGAACTTAGACCGTAAAATACACAGGGGGCTATGATGATCGCACGGCATACACACAATACAGACAACTTTGTAAAAACTTTCAAGAGTCTTAAAACGAATACTTCAGGTAAAATCCAGTTTTGGATTTTAGTAAATAAAAACATACCTTTCCTATAATACCTACTAGAAACGAGAAAGTAAAAAACAAATCAAATCATTTATACACTAATTCATTTAAGGCTCGATCAAAGTTTTGTCTACATTATAACCATTGGTTTTCGAAGGAAAATATTATAATTAATTGAAGATATTTATATTAATTATAAATCAAAATAATAAGTATCGACACAAACGTTTTGACAAGTAACAAAGCAGTCATGTCTCATGAATCTTATAATAGAATCAACTTAATTTATTGCATGTCATAATAGTTTTATTCAAATATGTACTATTTATTTTGAAACATATTATTCAATATTAACTAAATAAAAATCAGTATTTAAAGACATTGTTTCTGAAAGGAAGTAAAATAATTAAAAACTTTAGGCTTTAACTATGTTTCATCATACTGATAAACCACATGGAGTTACTCTGAGGATACCTTAAAGATAATACCCTTATTAGACAGTACACTAGAAATTAAATATATTAAGATGCAGAAAAATAGTTTAGACATAATATTATAATTTTATTTAATTATTTTATTAACTAAAAAAATGAGATACTAAATTAATTAATTTAATTTGAGAATAAATGAATGAGTTGAATAATTAAATTAAATGTAATTAACAAAAAGTTTAAAATTCTAATTTATTTATTTACTCCAGAATGAGTGAGAGATAATTGTTTAATATCCTGGAAAACAAAAGCAGATACCGTAGAACGGAACTATTGTAAAACTAAAAACTTGTAATTAGTAAATTCTGGTGAGCACAAAAACAGACAGTGTTTTGTTTTTCGAAATTGTTTTAAATATAGGGTAAGAAGAAGTATACTAAATAGTATGATCAGTAAAACGGCTTGGGGGTGGTAAGTTAATGGCAAATAAGTATTTTTGGCGTGGTATAAATTTTTAGGGATCAAAAATTTGCAATATGAGACAATGTCATGAGAGCATTGCCCCACAATAAAAGATCAGCTAATATGAGGGCCTTGTTAAAATAAAAAAATAAATCTTCAGCATTCTATTCTAGACTCCAAATATATAGGAAGGATGTACAAAATCGTAATTAATTAACTATTTAATTTTACTTTATCAATAATAATTATGTATCTCACTACTTCTAATCTCTATTTGGTTTTTAAACATTATCTTTTGTAAACAGTTTAGCTATAGTTATTTAAATTGTAAACGAATCATTAGTCTGCTGTCATTCAAGGAGTGATAACATTCTATTATTTGGATAAATTGTGAGGGTATTAGTAGAGATTACTTACTAAGCTCTTATTTTTGATCTTAACCAATAGCTTAAAACATCTTTATGTAAAACAAATAGTATGTTCATATATATTCTTATCTTTATTTAATTTATTTTTTATTTAAATTTTCTTTTATTAGTTATTTGATATTTTATTATTATAATTTTTTAGATTATTCTATCTTTATGGTTTATCTTGAATTATTTTTTATTTCCTCACGTATAATCTAATTTACTCTTTTTCTTTTAATTTCTCCCTTTTGTACAGTTTGCCTTTCTGAATAATAAACGTTGATGCAAAATTTGTAAACAGTGCAATACAAATTCATTTTTTCAATTATTTATTCTATAAAAAAATTATAAATGTACTAACTTTAATTTAATTATATTTTTTATTTTAATGTTTCTCACACAATCTAATGATTTGTGGAGATTTTCATTGTTTTATGTATTTTTTTAATTGTATTTTTGGTTAATTTTGAAAAATAAAAGAACTATTAAAAAAATTGTAAAAAGACTTTCAAGTGCAGTGTAGAAGGATTACTTCTAACTCCAAACTTCTAATAATATGAAAATCATTAAATAATGTTCACAAGTTTTCCACAAAACCTAATAATAAAAGGAAAAAACTCTTAAATCTAATTTCACTATTTGAAATAATTAATTAACTCTTTCCACACACGGAAATCATGCAATTTGTAATTTGCATTACTTTATAAAGTCAAAATAAAGGATAAATGAAATAATATTTGCTAAAATCCGTAAGGGCAGTGAAAGGGATAAACATATGGATAAAGCCATAGTAAAAAGAAAGAGGTGGAGGTGGAAAGCCAATGAAGGCATTAGACTTATGGCTAAGCCATGCAGTTTGCTTCCATCATCCTCACATTGTTTCTTTTTTGAGCTATAAGAGAAAACAATTTCGAAACAACTAGGAAACCCCAGCTTTCAACAATTAAAGGAAAAAAATGGAGAAAACAACGACAGAAAGGGTTTTTTAAAGGTTTAAACGAGGAAATGTCGGTTAAAAATCCGTTAATCAATCTACAAAATATTCCAAGGGAAAAACAATACGGACAACAAGCAACTGTGACTAAACTAAGATTAATAAAAAATTAAAGGATTTAGGCAATAAAACATTAAAAACTAAATAACATGAAGTGAGAGGAGGTAGTTAGAACTAAAATTTACAACTAAATAAACTTTTAATTTATTGTCCAAACATTTTCAAATAGTACAAGAAATTTAAAAATAATTATTTAAATATCTCTTAAAATCTACAATTGAAAGTTTGAAACTAAAGCCAAAGCTTTATGCTTTAGACAATTAAAGGGCCAAAAAATAATACATTAAAAACAGCTTCTTTAGAAGTTCACTACAATAAATAATTTTGACATAGCTTAAGTCCAAGGTATATATAGGAATGTATTAAACCTTTGAAAGTCTAAATACTAAATATTAAAAATCACATTGTGGATTTTAGCAATTTAGCAAGTTTAAATTAGACATTGGTGAGAATTAAAATTTAAAAAATTTCAGTAAAAATTCTATCCTAAAGAAATGGAAAATTTGATTAGTATCAGTAAAATCATTAACAATAGATCACTGCGGTCAAAGTAGAGTACTTTTCACTAAGTTTTCGGTTGTAATGTGTTGTGTTATTATGTTTTTTCAACAGTCCTAGTGTGTTTATGCTAGAGAGAACAATTTAAAAATTTTAATGAAAACCAATCTTAGTCTATTGGTGCCTCCTAGGGATTTTATCTTATATTTTTGATTAATCAAAAATTTATAAAATAGGAAAAATGATTCAGATAATTCATTAATTTATATCATTTCCCATTTAAGTTTTCCACTTCTAAGGACTACATTTACTTGGTGCTAAGAAGTATAGAGGACAAGCATAGGGACTCCAATAGGGGTGAGGAAAAATTTCGAGGTACTTCATTACCTAATAAATAAAAACTAACGATATAATATAATAAAAAATAAGTTTCAAAAATAAACTTCATAAGAATACTAATTTTATAAAATGGATAATTAAAAGAGAAGTAAATAAATTTACAAAGGGAGTTAATGTAATTTACAAAGGGAAATTTAATTAATTTAAAAGTGTTTTTATAAAGGGAAAAGTTTTCACAAAAAACCTTCTTTTAAGAATATTAAAATAAAACAAAAAGAAGTTAAAAATATTTAAGCAAAATAATTTTAAGGAAAAAAAAACTTGTGAAAACAAAATAAACTAAATATTATTTCGAAAGGCTTTAGTCAAATATAAAAATAGGAAATAGTTCAAATAAGTGAAATTAAAAAAATTACAGTAAAATAAAAAGTAAATTAAGTAAATTTATTTATGTAAAAAATTGTATTAGAAAGGAATCATAATTAAAATTTAATTTTTTAGAAAAGTTGGTTATAAGAAAAAATACATCATTTTAAACAAACAACATAGCTTTTAAGATCAAAAAACAACAAGTTATTAGTGTTTTTCATAGAATGGAATTTGAAAGATTTGAAACTTTTAATATTCTATACTTCACACAAAGTAGTGTAATATTACTTTTACAGTTAGCTCCGATTTGATTGTTTTAAAATATTAAAATTGTATGGGAACAAAGCATATTTTTTTGTCCCAATATGTTTGAAAATCAATAATATAGTGGCATTAATGTCACTTACAATATAATTATAACTGCGGAACTATAGGCTTGGGTAGTGGCCCAAGAGTCTTTGTTTTAACAATTTGTGTCGATTAATTTAAATAATAAAATACTTCATTTAATTTAAATTATATTTAATAGACTTCAAAACTTGATAACTTTGATTAAAACTTTAACCTTTATAATAAATCATTAAATAAAAATATTTGTATAATACTATCTTTTGAAAATTTTAGTCTTTTAGTTCTGTATCTAAGAAATTGGTAAGTAAAAGAAATTGATCAAGTAAAGAGATTAAATTCAAAATAACATTAACTTAAAAGTGTCAAGGTTACAGGAAGGCGGAAAGGTCCTGTCAGTTAGTTAGGTAATTAGGGATATGGAGAAATTATCCACACTGTCATTAGGTTTTACTCCTCCGGCCAAGACAAGTCCCAGGCATTTTTCTTGGAGGGGATTACCTAAAACAATTTAAAAGAGAGGGTCTTTAAAGTTTACACGATGATTTGACAAGAGTTAGACTTACCTACTTTTAAAACAAAAAACAAGACCGGTAAAAAGTTAGAATAACCAAGAGAGAGGAAAGGAAGGAAATGGTTTAATTAATCTTCATCATGCCTTGTAGGGGTAAGCTGCTTTTGCAAAATTAACATGACTATGAATGCAATCTATAACCAAAAAACATTTTTTTTGTTTCAACATTGTTAATTTTCATATTAATTAATATCTAGATAAGTTATGGAGTGTAATCACGCCGAAACAGAGCGATCATTAGAATTGTCAGCCCTAAATAATGAAGCCAAACGTATTAATCAGATTTCTTTTTTCTCTTATTCAAGGGTTACACATTTTAACCAATTCAATATTCAAGGACATAGATGTGATACCTCCCATTCTCCTACTCCTCCTATAATTAGACATTGTTAAAGTCAAGGTATTAGATTGGCTGATGGCATCGTGGATTAATAAAAATACTTCAAATAAACTTCAAGAGATTGAACTAGCAATATTCCAAGTCTAAGACAAGAAACAATGGCATTATTTGAGCTCCAGTGACATTAAGAGAAATGTAAGTCTTTCAGAAATTCCATATGACCATATATAAATGAAGAGGAAATTAATGTAATTTTATTTATATTAAGAAACAAACATAAATTTTAAGATTTATATTCTGCTCAAAGAAATAGAAGCCTTTAAGAAAATAGTTTATTAATAAAATAAGTTACAAATGTCAAGACTACAAATAGAGTTAATAACCAAGCTTAAAGCAATTATAGCTTCCAAAAATTGTTTAATAATTTGATAGGAAATAATTTTATTTTTTTATATAATTGTTAGTATAGTTTCCATTATTTTTTATGAAGGGACTTTTATAAAATACAAATTCAAGTAATTTTATACTATATTCACTATTTTATACATTTATAGCAATCAAGTCCAAAATTTTGGAATTACCTTAGTTTATCCTAACATGCAATTAATGTTAGGAAACTAGTAATTTTGATGTTTAATGTTAGGAGAACATGTAATTTTCCGAATATCTATGTTATAATAGTGAAATATAGTATTTACATTTAGTGGATTTTATTTTAAAATCCCTCAAGTATTCTTTATCAAAAAGTATTTTGTTTAATTTCTTTATCATTTAAATATTTTACGTCTTATATTTATTGCCAAAATGGGTTTTTATCATTAAAATTATCTGAGACCTCTTGAATTTCCTTACCAGACAAGAATGGGTACTTATTTTTATTGTAACATATGTTAATTTTAATACAAAAACAATTAATGCTTTTAAAACCCAACTCTAAGAGACAGTTAAGTTTCCGTTACCCATTTAAGTTATTGTATAGTTCTAAACTATTTTGACCTGCACTTATTAGCTTTTTTTGATAGAGCTTTTGCAATCTTCAGCAATTCGGAGGAGAAAACTACCTTGTGTTCAATATCTTATTATGCCGATAAAGGCAAAAAAAAGCTTTCAATCATTTATTTATGAGTAAGTTAAGTAGTTATTATGATAATTTAATAATAACCACTAGTAAGATAGTTATTATTGTAAAAACACTACAAAACATGGCCTTATTTTTAAATCGTTTTTAATACACTAAATATGCTTTATATTTTTATACCAAGTTATTATACTTAGTAGGTTTAGAATCTTTTAAAAACATGTGGAAGAGAACTTGAACTGGTTAGATGTTAAAAAATAGATATTAAAAGAAAACTGTTCAAATTTATTTCTATTAAATCAGGATTAAAAAAGCCGTTATTTTTGATGAGGAATTCCTTTGAAGGCAAATAAATCGGTATTATAGTAAAATAAAGTTTGACACAAGTAAACTGTTGATTAAGATCAAGACTTAAAAGAGGACAAAAATTAAACTTCACTACAGTTCCTTTCTAATAAAAAGAGTAAGAAAAGTTAAAGTCACTTTTTGAGTTAAAAATCTGGATTAGTCAGAAGCAATTAGGCACAATTTAATTAGAAAACAAAAGGAAATTAGAAGTGGAACTACTAAAAAGATTATATTTTAAGTCACTTAAAAATAAGGAAAATTCTGCACAACAGCCTCTTTTTTATTAAGAAATAAGAACTTAACAACTATTATACAAAAATTTTTCACAAACGGCTTAATTATGGAAAATTTATACAAAAAAAAGTCCATAAAACTGTGATAAAAATGACACAAATAGTTTAAATATCAATAAATATATACTTCAATAGTTTCTTTAAAGGATTCTTTAAATTCAGTTCCCACTTACGTTTACAATTATGAAAAAAAAAAATAATCGTAAGAGTAACAACTTTATGACAAGATAACAATTCTAATAAACATTCTAATAGTCAACCATTGGAAATGATTAATTGGAATAGCAACACAAATATTCTATTTGTTTTGAAAACAATTATTACGTTATCAACACTATTTGATAAGACAACAAATTGAATGTTAAAGATTTGATGAGAGAGTCAAGTAGATGTCATAATTACAGTGTTTAAACATGCTTGAATAAATTTATGAGACTGATTTTATCAATTGAACATCCTTAAGTGACTGAAAACATATAGGTTAACCTGTATTAAATGAAGTTTTTATTTAACCTTTTACTAATGTTGAAGACGTTCTTTAGCAAATTTTCAAGAAAAAAAATGAAGTTATCTATGAGGTTGGGGATCATGGAAGCGATCCTACACCGGCTATGGAATACGAAACTTCGAACACTTTTGGATAAAAATAGAAACTTTGTTACAAAAATCAACTATGTTAATGTCCTAAACTCTATTGATTTATGAAATATGCTGTGAATTATTTAACCACGATATGATCCCACAAATTTAAAAAAAATCACAAATCTTCAAAAATGTGTTTTTATGATTCAGCTGAAATTTTTACTCAATTACTGCTATGTAAGTTAACAAACATTACAAGTTACTTTTTATTATCAGTATTATTCAGGTGGTTATTGATTGAAATAGTAACGTAAAGTAAACCAAATTACATTTTTTTGATAAATTTTCATTTTGAAAAAATTGCTTTTTAACATGGCAGTTTGCATTTTTATATAACAAGTAATATATAACTAGGCAAAGGGCCTCTTGTTTTTATTAATAGATTTGAAAATGTGCTGTACAGGATAACTAATTATATTATTTGTATAAATATTCAACTAAATAATATTTAAGAATGGAATACCTTATAATTATTTGTTATTATTTGTCTAAATAATTATTTTTTAGTTTATATTCATAAATTTAATTTTTGTTATTAATTTATATTTTGTAAACTTGTTCATGCCATTGCTTCTTTTATGTTCAACTCCACCTCTGATGGAACACCAAGAGGGTCAAAATGGAAATTTTAATTAATAACTTAATTGTCTTTAATGTCTTTAAAAACAGTTTTTGTATTATTATTAAATTACAAAATTTCATCTTTGAGATATTTGTTCTCAAATATATAATGATGAAAACTATTAAACGATGTATATAACTTTGTCACGTGAAGTCATATTCTTACGCTTGATTGTACTACGGACTTAACGCAATAATTGCTAAAATTGACTTAAAACATAATTGTGATTTATTCTATAATGGATAATCTATTATCATATAAACGCTAAATATTAATAGTAATTGAATAACATTTATTTGAAATAAACATTAAATATTTAAATATATTATAAAAGAAAAGCAAAACTTTAAAAAAAATTGAGCTTTCAAGCTAGATATTCATTGATTTTCAAGGAAGAGAAGAAATTCTTAAGTCGAGAGGAAAAAGTACAAAGGGCACTGTATCCATTCTTTTTATATGATATAATTTCAATTTAATTTACTGTGGTAATTTTGTTTTTTGGGGGGCTTAATGTATAGGAGTAATTTACATCCTCAAAAAAGTAGGTGAAATTGCAACAATTTTTTACGTCTGCAACAGTGCAGATTTTGCTGCGGCAACAATAAAGAGGTTTTTTACATGTCAACTGGTTAAAGTTTCCTAAATGTCACTAGGTTAGGCACTAGAGTTTACTACAAAAGTTATATATTACTTCTTATTGTTTTCATACTTTTTTTGTTTATCAAACTAAATAATCAAATGTTTTGATAAGAAATTTATTATCAGTACTTAGTTATATGGATAGTGGTACATAGAAATTTTGCAGAGGAGATCGAAAGTGTACAGCAAATTTTTATAATTTATTTTCTTTTTTACTAAATAGTTGTTTACTATTGACGCCCTAGTAAAATAGATAAGCTAAAATATAGTCACCCACAGTAAAAAAGGACCTTCTCCATAGTCTTTGTAACATTAAAAAACTATTTGTTTTGATAGATGAAAAACAACTTTATCTTTAAAATTATCTGCCAAATAAAAAGAGTATTATCCGATACGTAAATCATTACCCAAATAGGTATGAGTGGATAAACTATAACAATCTGGTCATAAAAGAAACCGGACTGCGAAGCTGGGTGGCCATGATGGACAAACTGAGCAACTAACAAATTAAAATTCACCTTGATATTATCACTTTTTTACTAATCACACGTACTCTAGTGAAATTAATTAATTTTATTGGTTTCAAATTTATAACGAGAAAACAACAGGCTTATTTACATCTTAAATCTTAAGTTGTTTTATTATATCACAAATAATTGGCATTTGTTGAACTGGGTATTGAAGAAATTAATGAAATTCAAAGTACGCTTGAGTCCTAACGATACTGAATACTTAAACAAATAAGAACAATTCAATAAATTTTACATTAAATTGATAAATTTTTAAATCAATTTAATAAATGAAAGCATTAACTTTTTTTGAAGAAATTGATTTTATAGTTAACACGATGGCTAAAAATCAATTACAGGAAGGGGAGTTGTGTTTAGAAACCAATGAGGTTGGTCCGATTTTAAATGGTTGGCTGGCATAACATGCAGGAATAACCTCATGGCTCCTTTTGTTATTTTCCACATGTCAAACCTGATTTAGCCGTGTTTTACACTATTAGTTATAATTATTTTGACAATTATTTTTAAAATACAGCAAGTAAATAATAATATAGGCCCCCAGCAATGTTAAATACGAAAAACTAGATAGTTGAGTGGACCACTCGAGCTAGCGTCAGTTTACTTATTGACTACCCTCTCATATTTAAGTCGACACCACCTGCCAAATAACATGAAAAATTAAATTATTAATAATGTTTGATTTTTTTTCTAAGTTGTTCTTTAACAATCGCAAAAAATGATTGGTTTTTTTAAACGCGAATAATGATTTTATTGGACTATAATTTGTTGTAGTTACAGCCATCAAGTTCATACGTCAATCAATTTTAAGATATCAAAGTGGAATTTAGTGGATAGATTCCCACAAAAGGTACATTTGGCATCAAATTTCACTATTGGTCAAAGTATTCAATTTAAAAAAATAAACAAGCAAAAAAGGTTATACAGCTAAAATACAGGGACTTGTTAATGGTTAATGTTTGATTGTAAAAATTAATACAAAAATTAAATAGATAATTTATATATTAAATTTAATATTCTTTTTATTAACAACATTTGGTCACGTACTAGGTTTCTTATGAAACACGTATTGTAAATGGAGTCATAGAGAGTCCGAAGTATGGGATGAGGTAGAGGATAGTTGCATACCATTTTGTTGTTATTTATTAAAACCTTTACTTTTCTCGCCACCAAAAGATTTAGTATAAGTTATAGAAAGAATGTTGTGATTAACTATTTATGAAAATTGATTCATCACAAATCATTCGTTTAGCAATTTTTATTGAC
>JACMZG010001863.1:24925609-25001966 GCA_018340805.1 Microvelia longipes | reverse complement strand
TAGTCCATGAGAAGATATAAGACATTATAAATAAATTAAGTTTATTTCCAAAAACGATACAAGCATTAGTATACTGTAAGCCCAAGATGTTATTTAACAAAATGAAACGTAACATCAAAAATAAAAGATGTCAGTCATTGGAAATACCAATATCCCTAGAGTGGTATGATTCGGTTTTAAAAGTAAACTAACATTTAATAAAAGTATAATTGCTAAAAAAAAATGTTGACAATTACGAAATATAAGATTGTTAAATACTATAACTTATTAATTACCACAATTAATGTCAGTCCACATAAAAATTAAAAATAGCATTCTAAAAAAAACTTATTCACTTTTAGAGGAAAAGAGCAAACAAATTAAGGTCCGTATATTGGATTAAGTAAAATGCAATTTTTAATCTAATCCATCATATCAGATTTGCCACATCACTAAATGCCGTAACGTTTATGATAGATAAAATGAAATAGCTTACAAAGCCAAATACTAATCGTTTCTTATTTGCTTTGAACATATTAATATGGTTCATTTCACTTAACTACTTGTTTAAAAGCTATCATCTACATAGAACATTGAATGCTGCCATTAAAATAGGTAGATATTTTTTTAAATTATTCATTCCGCATAATGAATAATTAAAAGATTGAAAACAACTCTTTTAGTCTTTATACACTATTTTTCTACACCTTGATAGTCCATGCACTTAAAAAAAAAACTATCATCTAAAGACGAAATAAATATAGGAATGGGTAAAGTATGTGAATAAATTAAATTGATACATGATGAATCTACATGAGTCGTAGGGAAAAAGTAAACAAAACAATCATAATAACTTAGTACATGAAAACTCAAACGATAAATCTAACAACATGGTAATATAAATATGAATTCTATCATTCTGCGAGAGCAGGAATAACAGTTCCAGCCCATGCAATATTTACACTCCTCATTAAGTAGTCTTCCTATTTTGGCTAACTTTTTTTGAGTGATTTAATATATTTCCTTGTGTAATATGTCCAAAAGTTTTATTTAAGTTTTAACAGCATTAAATATATGGCATAAAAGACGACAAAGAACAAGGAACATAATTCCACCAATTTAAAAAATAATATATAGTATAAATTGGCATCAGATAAAGTTTTTTCATTGTTCAATAAATTGTTCAATAGATTATATAGTTGTAAAATAAACATTTCTCTAACTTTGTTGAATATTTGACATAGTGCTAATATTAGTAACGTGACTTGGCAGACTTCATAGAGGAATAAACAAAAAGAAGTCATGAAAAATACAGCTGTCATAATTTTTAAATTTCTTTGCTGTTATTATTTTTTTAGTACTTATTAACTTTTAGTAGTTAATAGCAGGAGCAACGACAATTCTAGGAAAATTAATTCTCTATATGTATGTGTATATATATATATATATATATATATATTATATATATATATATATATATATATATATATATATATCCTTTGTAGGATTTTGCCTTCCCTACCACCCTTTTGGTTAAGGTGGTAATAGGTAATAGGCCACATTGGTTTGGGTTAGCTGCTGATAATAGGCCACTTCAGCACAAACAAAATAAAAAAAGGTCTAAATGATAAAAAGCCTTCAATTAAAATCATCAAGAACCATAAAATGATACAGCTTGAATTTTATGAGCAAAAAAAATGTTAAAACTCAAGTTAAACAATCAAGCAAAATCAACTCTTAATAAAATGGAAACCATTAAATAAATATAAAAAAATAAATGAAATACTTTACCTTCATAATTAATTCCTTTATTTTTTAAACAAAATTTATACATGGATTGTGCATATGAAATGGTGATGATTAAATATTCACCGCAACCAAGATCATAAAAAGAAATGGTTAACTAATAAAAAAAACTGTGCAAAAACGAATGTACAAGTAATTTGTGCATCCAAAAACCATTATTTCTTCCATCAATTAATTAAAAAAAATAACTGTAAAATTATAATTAAAAAAATATAACAAATTGTCATGCATAATAATCCATTTTAAATTTAAAAAAATAATACTGCATTTATCTCTTTTTGTGAGACAAATAATCTATAAAAATTTGTTTAAATAAAGAATAACTTATAAAAAAGACAATTTATTACATTTTTCCATTAATCATAAACGTTTAAAAAAGTGAACACACTTAAGGCATAAATAAAAACAAAGATAATATTATTTTTATAAAATACTAATTAACCACAATTAGTATTATTAACCAAGGATTAGAAAAGGAATTATAGGATAATCAAGAATAAGGAAAGCTATTAATCCGTCGAGCGTGCATGGAAATTTAAGGAATTTCGTGCAAAAACAAATGTTACCACAGAACTTATTTTTAGTGCCGTGCTAAAAAATATTTTTTTAAAAAAGACTGGGTGTATTGTCTTTCTTTGTTTTATCTAACCTGGCTTTGACTGATACAACTTTGGCTCCAACATTAGTGTTTTCTTTGATTTCAATCGGTCCATAGACAACGTGATCCCAAACTGGTGGATTGTTAGCACGATCTACAACATCGATCTGAACTTCAACAGATCTTGAGAGTGGTGGGTACCCCTTGTCACGAGCCATAGCTTCCAACTTGTATGTCTCCCTCTGGATCCATTTCAAAAATTTATATTTTTCATACAAAACCAAAAAAAAACCTAGTACTGTCAAAAATACAAAAATGATTTACCAAATCAACTCCTGACAAAAGATGTATCAAATAAATAATATATGTACATATTTATCAATGCCATTCCAAGTTATCAAATTAAAAATAATAATAAAAGCTTCTTTCATATCAATCAGAATTACTATTCAAAAATAAAGATCACCACTAAATAAATTGAAAAGATACATCTGAAATTTACAAAAATGTGGAAATAATAAATAATCTACTTTGAAGAAATTACTTATAAAAGAACTTACCCCTCTCCAATGAATGGTTGGTTCAGAGAAATAGGAAGAAATAATATAAAACCAAATACAACTTTCGAAAATAAATTCTAACGATACAAAATTATTGAGTGAAGAGTATTAGAAAACAAAATTATATTTTTCAAAGGCTACAGTTTAAAAAAAACAACATGAAATAAAAATAAAATCAGAACAAGTAGATTTGATTTACAATAGAAGTGATAAGAAATTATAAAAAATATTTAATATTTTCTAATTATAAAAAAATATATATGTTTTAGATTAACTAACTATATTTATTTTAAGAAGTACCAGAATAAATATTTAGACTATAACTAAAATTTCATATTTGAAGAAATTTAATACCATCAATTTCTGTCCGTATGTATAGATAGATGGATACATGAATAGTTTTCTTGTTGACTGGCAACAGGCCTAACAGTTAATCTAAGTGGACTAATATCAGGAACAATGAGAAATTGAAGTAATTAAGTATTGAAGTAGATCCAACATGTGGTACTTCGACAATCGCTTGAAAAGTCAACTTTAGAGTGTTACGCGTCCACTAATACCAAAGCCAGATCTGTGGTTCACAAATTTCTTGAGATTTGGCTTAAAATGTAGCAAAAGGAAGGGCCGTTTTTTATTTGATGTTTTAATTTAAGATGGAGAAGCAAGAATAAGATGTGGTTGGTGTTGATAGTAGTTTTTTTGATGTAGTTGATGGCTGGATAGTAGAAGTCATTGAAAAGAATAAAAAAATTGAATAATGTCAGCAAACAATTCCAAAACAAATAAAATTCTTAAATAAGCTCTGAAAATATGAATTATTTTTTGGTCCTTTCAGAAAAGAATTTATGTGGCCAAAAAAATTAATAAAAAATAATGTAAACAATAATATAGTTAAGGTCATAGCAAAACATGCATTGCATATAAAATCAAATCATGTATTATGCCAATTTAATAAAGAACTTAAAAAAACACAAAATAAAACATCAAAAACATCATCCAACATATCTAACATTAATAACATAATATGCATGGCTCGAAAGTTTGCAGAATGGTAATGCTAAATTAAATTCTAGAAAAGAAACTGAATAAATAAATTTCAAAAAATTTATATATACAAAAATCTGATAAACTTGGTTGGCATATGATGAATCATCAAGAAAGCTGAAGGCAGCGATGTGTTGGTAACAGGAGTTGAAATAATAAATCACTTTGAATCCACGACAATGTTCTGTGTATTATTTCCTTAATGTATCCATGTATCAGTGAAGGCACGCTCTCAAGGATTTTCAGCTGAGGTGACTTTTGTTTCTTATTCGTTCCCTACAACAACTCACCGGAGCAACAAAACCAAAATAATGCCGAAAGGAATTAGGAAAAAGACGGATCAAGGTAAAAAATAAGGTGTTCAAAATAAAAACTCAAACAAAATCAAGAAAAAGTTGATTCAGGGTGCTTTTTGAGGGAGTGTTACCAACCTTGCTTTAATAGAAGTGACAACAGTACCAACTATGACATTTTCTTTGATGAGTTTAGGTCCATATACTTGTTGGTCCCAGATGGGTGGCTTATTGTTTCGATCGACGACGTCTAGCAAAACTTCGGCATCCACTGTCATCGGGGTCTCCCCTCGATCCGACGCGATAACAAGTAACTTGTAACTCTCTCGCTATTCCCACAACCCACAAAATAAAAAATCAATAATTTCCTTTCCAACAAAAATTAAAAAATAAAATAAACTTAAAATTAAACAAAAATGATTAACTAAAAATGAAATTATAATATTAACATTTAACAGCAAGCATTACAAATTTAATACAGTTAAAACAAATAATCCAGAGAATCGTAGTTTTAAATAATAAATAAAAGTAATTAAACATGTTTTAAGAACAAGGAAACCATGCTGAACTGGCCACTAAAATAGATATGTTAGTGGTATAAATAAAATCCTAAAAATATGACAACAATTAGTAATTTCAGCCGTATAATAGATATGTTAGTGTATAAATAAAATCCTAAAATAATGACAACAATAGTAATTTTCAGCCGTATAAAATAGATATGTTAGTGGTATAAATAAAATCCTAAAATAATGACAACAATAGTATTTTTCAGCCGTATAAAATAGATATGTTAGTGGTATAAAATAAAATCCTAAAATAATGACAACAATAGTAATTTTCAGCCGTAAAAATGATATGTTAGTGGTATAAATAAATCCTAAAAATAATGACAACAATAGTAATTTTCAGCCGTATAAAATAGATATGTTAGTGGTATAAATAAAATCCTAAAAATAATGACAACAATAGTAATTTTCAGCCGTATAAAATAGATATGTTAGTGGTATAAATAAAATCCTAAAAATAATGACAACAATAGTAATTTTCAGCCGTATAAAATAGATATGTTAGTGGTATAAATAAAATCCTAAAAATAATGACAACAATAGTAATTTTCAGCCGTATAAAATAGATATGTTAGTGGTATAAATAAAATCCTAAAAATAATGACAACAATAGTAATTTTCAGCCGTATAAAATAGATATGTTAGTGGTAAATAAATCTAAAAATAATGACAACAATAATTTTCACCGTATAAAATAGATATGTTAGTGGTATAATAAAATCCTAAAAATAATGACAACAATAGTAATTTTCAGCCGTATAAAATAGATATGTTAGTGGTATAAATAAAATCCTAAAAATAATGACAACAATAGTAATTTTCAGCCGTATAAAATAGATATGTTAGTGGTATAAATAAAAATCCTAAAAATAATGACAACAATAGTAATTTCAGCCGTATAAAATAGATATGTTAGTGGTATAAAAAATCCTAAAAATAATGACAACAATAGTATTTCAGCCGTGATATGTCCTAAGACAACAATAGTAATTTTCAGCCGTACATACTAAGAAACAAAACAAATTCAACACTACAATCAAGATTATGTGCTCTCACATATTTCTTACTTCAAAATTTTATTTGTATTTTTACATTTTGATTCGGCTAAGAAGTATATAAGAGAGATTTTGTTACTTGAAAGGTAGCTAAAGTATGAATGTAATATTCATTTTATGGTGTCATTAAAATAATAAAGAAAGTAACTAAATAGCTCTTGGCTTTTTTGACCTTTTTAAAAGGAATATAAATCATCAAAATGTCTTATCTAATCTTAGAACAGTAAGAAACTAAAGTCCTTCTTTAGAACACATTATATTTTCATGGATTTAACAGTCGAAATGCTTAGGCCATTTATTTTATTTTATATAAGTATATTATATTAACTATAAATAAGTTATTAATCAATGTTTTTTAAAGAACTATGTATTTAATATACATAGTTCTCTAAAAAACATTGATTCCAAGTCTCTTGCTTGGAAATCTAAACATTAGAATTTCCCTGTAATTTAATCCCAAACATCAAATAGGTTAAAGCAAAGCAACAAAAATACTTTTTAGGAATTGTAAGTAGATAATAGTATTCAAGATATTCTTTGCAATGAAGTAACTATTTTAGCCAAAAACATACAAACTTTACTTACTCATGTTAAACAAGATAAGTCTTATTCTAAAAGGATTTATAACTAATGGGAAAATAAGAAATACTTTTTTGCTTTAAGGAACAAGAAAGAGCCAATTTATAAAATATCTTCACAATATTTCATGAAACCATACATTTATATATTTCCTTTTTTAAACTTCTTATTGAGAATATAAAAAAATAAACATTTTAATTGCTATGTGTGGTAAGAATATTTTTAGTGGCTATAAGACTAATTGAGAAGCAAAACTGTGATTGCACTCAAGAGAGAAGTTATATGCATATGATTTATTACATAATGCCAGGATAAATAAATAAATAAATATATATATATATATATATATTATATATATATATATATATATATATATATATATATATGCTTGGACAGCTGGGGTCCTTGATGCAAGTACAAGAAAACCCACAATACAAAAAAATGCACTCAATTTTTACCTTGTATTAAATTCATGGTTCACATGGTCAAATTATAGAGGCTGTAAGCTTTTACATAATTTTCTATTACTTTTTTAATGAAGAAGTTTAAGTTTAAGAAGTCATCATTTAATGAATAAATTTGAGTTATTCTATCGTATAAGTTAACTTAAATAAACAACATCTGCCACTGAACAGACTATTTGCGCCAAGCTTCGCCATATTGCATTTTAAACTAATTACTTTCAGCACTGTAAAATTATAGTTTTAATTCTCAATAAAAAGACAAAAAGCTAATTTGACTCAAAAAAGCAATAAATTATTAAAAATTAAAACACATAACGATCCTTTAAAAAATGATATTTAACTATAAGTTAAATAAATCAATTCTCTGGATTTAAAATAATAATAAAAACTAAAATATAAAATGAAAATAATAATAATAAATCATAGCATAGCTCATAAAAACGTGTGATTGCTATGTTAAAAATACCAAAAATGTACTTTAAATTCATTTAATTAATAAAATTATACTAAAACAAAATTAAATTAAAATGTAAATATTTAGTCAACTTAATGCAAACATTTCTCTGCTATTTCCTACCATTAATTTATTATTTTTTTATAATTATAAATTACCACACAAACACACATAATATTGTAAATATAAAGTAAAGAGACCTACCTTTTATTAAACAAACAATTAATTATATTATTAAATAACCTGCATTACCAAATAAATTAAACACAGCAATTATTTTATTGTTGGAAACCAGAAAAGAAAATATTAATAAGAACATAAATGTTTTAAAAGTTGCTTATTTTAATTTTGACCATGCTGAATTTCAACTTAAAAGTAAAAATATGAAGCTTATTTAAGTTCATGAAACTAATAGTAACAATATCTTGAGAAATGAAAAATAGATTTATTTTTTAAACTTAAATTAGCAGCACAACTTTTACTTACATTATTGATTAAATACATTGAGATTAAATATTATTATTATTATTATTGTTAAAAACAATTGTAAAGTGATTTGTTTATGTATTAGTGGATTCAGTAGTGAATTCACAAAATTGTTGTCTATCAATTAGAAATCAATATATGTGCAACAAGTGTAAAAAAGATAACTGAAAAAACCTTTATAAGGTCTGTTGTTCTTAGACATAATTGGCACAAATGTGTAGACCTCCTATAACCAAAAGGATAATTATTTTTAAAAAATTTGGTTTCCACATTGTAAGAATATTAAAATCATAATAGGGTAACCCTGATAATAAATTTTAATGCTCTAAAAACAACATAATTTGCTTCAGTGCTATAGACAATAAAATAAATATATTAAATTCTACAAAGCAAAAAAATACAAAGTTTGGTTATTCATAAAAGAAACAAATAAAGGATCAAAAAATCACACATTTTTAAGTCTTTCATAAAAAAGTCAAAATATCTTGTAAAATGAGCTATGCTATGACAGAAAAAAAGAAAAATAACTTCGATAAAATTATAGTTCTGTATTTCCTTATAATTACTTTTTATTATTTGAATATTAAAGGAGTGCACAAATAAATAAAGGTTTTCGTATGTAAGCTTTTGTTTACAACTACAGGATTTAAGGGATTAAAATAAAACAGCCGTTTCTTTTTAATTTGAACTTACAGGATTGCATCCCTGGGTTAAAAATAAAAGAAAATTAAAAGAAAATAATGAAAACAAAATTTTAGTTTTAAATCAAATTTGTGCATATTCAAAAAAATATCTATTTCCCCATCTTTGTGAAAATCTTTGTGAAATTAGACCAATAAGAGTTTACTTGGTTAAATAAAAATTTATTTTTTTACACATTCAACTCGTTGCCAACCAGAAAATTATTTAACTGTATGAAGGAGGGCACAGCAGCTTTTATCTATATTTTGCTATTTTTGGTGTTATTAGCAAAACATGACATCACTAATTGGCTAAATTTTGTAAGTCCATAATAAATTAATATTACTTTTTACTTAGATTTAAGTAAAACAACAGAAAATATGTTTTTATGACTATAATTTAAATTTAATCTTTGCTTTGTTTATTAAAATGAGTTCATGCAATATCACTGAACATTTGTTTCAGTGTATTGCAACGTTTTGCTTTTAAACCAACCACACTTTTAAACTAATCATGTTATTGTGGTACCACACTTTTAAACTCTGTATCACTTTACTAAAGTTTGAGAGTCCTCCTTCTACAAGTTTAGCCTCTTTGGATAGGTATGAAAAGACAGTCAAAAATTGTATTTGATAAGAGATTTACAAAATTTACCAAATCTATTTTTAATTTGTTAGCTGGGTCTATTTTTATAAAATTGTTTACCTCCATAAATGATTAATTAATAAACAATGTATTTAACTCTTTGCATTTTATTATTCATAATTAAAACATTTCCTTCAAACAGTTAAAATTAGAATTCAATTAATATTATTCAAAAGAGAAGAAAATTGTGATTACAAGTTGTAATGAAAATGAAAGTAACAAAAACAAAGATAAAAATATTCAATATATAATTAAAGTCCTTTTTTATATTGTGCAAAGAATATTTTTGCAATACCCCAAATACATTTGAAATAGGATGTTCATGGAATAAACCAGTTAAACATATAATAAATTAATCAAAGATTAAACAAATTGTTTATGTAGATGGGGAAATTGATTTGTAATCATAAAAATCAAATAATTTAAAACAAATTAAAATAATTAGGATGTTAAACATTGGCAAGCAGGCATTAAGACATGCAGTTCTCATGCTGCAATGTCAACAAATTAAAGAAAAATAATTATAAAAATACTCTAGGGAGGTTTAAAAAGGTATGACCAAAAATAGCAAGGTGACTTTCTCAAAAAATAAAATTAAAAATAAAAAATATACAAAAAGTATATGAATCGCTTCCAAAAAAGTAAATACCCGTGATCGCATTGTCCCGCAGATGTTAACCGAGCGCGAGGTGCTGGGGTACAACGGCTTGACAACACTCCTGTAGTCACCCAGGGAAGGTTCCAACCGACAAAAAATTATTACAATGCTTACACAAAAAAAAACAAAAGTAAAAGACAAGGACTTCTAGAAAACCATCTCAGCTCAAAATCCGCGTCACCTTCAAAAAAATTGTATTTTTATATTTAATTGCAGTTTGCTGTAAAAAATCATTGTGGTGTTTCAAACCACATTACCACAAAAATATTTAAAAAATTCAAAAAATTAGACATACAAAAAATATATAATATCACAAAACATCAAAAAATATGTCTTAAAAATATTATTTCAGTGCAACTGTTGATATACAAAAAAATAATACAAAAAATGCTGTAGCACTGACAAAAAAATTTATGATAAGGGAATATGTTAAAAAATATTCAGGAATAACCAAAATGAAAAAAAAATCATAAATAAAGTGCAAGTGGTTGACTTTTGAAAATAAAAATAATTGTGCAGTTGGCAGACAAAAATGTGAGTGAACATACTTATCAACTTAAGAAGGTGCCATTTAGTAAGACAAGTGAGTCCAAAAAATTAAAAAAAGAAAAATTCTTCTCATCAAATTATTTTCAATCAGGCAATCTTATGCCTTCACAGAGCAACACAAAATAATGTGCGCTTTAAAAAAATAAAATAAAATATAAAGAAAAGTATTCAAACAATATAAGAAGCATTTTTGAGTTTATATACAACAAATGACTCTGGCAAAAAATAGTGCACTATTTTATAATAAGGTTAGTCGTTTGATTTAATCATATCTTTGTGTAAACAATGTCTTTTGCAATTATTTTAATTTATCTTTTAACTTATGATGGTTATAAGGAAGGGATTAATACATTTTGGTCAAGATTTGTTTTTAAAATAGTATTAAATTATTATTTCATTGAAAATGAACAAAGAAATAAAGATTTCTTACATGAGTAAAAATCAGAATTCACATAAATGAGCCAATAAAATATCTACCTCATAAAATATGTTGATTTTGTTTATTTTTATTTAATAATTTTGCAGAAATTACATACAACCTTTTAATACAAATTTATTAAAAGACTGAATAAGAATTAATTTTTTTTAATGTAAGTTGCTTAATAAATAGAAGTTGTTATTCATTAATTTATTAATATTTGGATGTGTTATGAGTAAGATACAAAAGAATATTTAATAGTATACAAAAAAAATCAGATATGGGAGGACATATACTTATTTTTCAGTTTAATGTTTTATTTTTCTTTTAATTAAATTGAAATACTTCACAAGATTAATAGTTGAATTCTTGACCATATTAAATGGAGGTTCCTCAAAAAAATGGACTCGGATGGAAGAAGGTAAATAGGAACATTGAAGGAAATTTGTTAACTTGATTTATTCATTAAATTTTAATAAAAAAATAGTTAATGTAGGTTCACAGCAAACTACAAACACAGAGTGTAATAAACTGTATTTTTTTTTTGAAAATGGTATTTTTAGAGTGCTGGATAAAAGTAGAAAACATGTTAGTTGTTTTAGTTTGGAAAGGCATAGATTAATACTTACGTCAAGAGGCTTCTTTAAAACAATCCAACCAGATTCTGGTTGGATTTCAAAATATTCAAGATCTAGAGGGTTGTAAGGAGCTGTCAAAGAGTAAATGATGGCTCCGTTGTTATCTGCATCTTCATCTGAAGCTGATACTCGAAGAATATTTGTCCCAATACTGGCATCTTGTTTGACATTTTCAACATATTTCTGTAAAAATAATATTATTAATAATGTTCTGTTTGGATATGATTTTGTTATAATTTAAATCCTACTATCCTATTCACACACGACCACCTTAAAGCAATTGCATATAATTGGTTTTCTAATTATGAGAAAAATAATTTAGTAAAGCAAATTGAGATTATAAATAGACACTTTTGCAATGAAAATAGAAAAATGTCTCTCTCTACAAAAAAATGACCCATAAACAAACAAAAATATAAACACTATATTTAAAAAATATAATTAAGTGAGGCAGACCTTATTATAAGATTTGCTTAGAGCAAAGGGTATTGGTAAAATTGATATAAACAGTAAAGAGATATATACTTCATAAAATATGATCAAAATTTACTCTAAAATGATTAATCAAACTTTAACTTCTGTTATCAATATTTTTTTCATAAATACATCATAGTGCATAAGCTCATAAAAATTAACATTAGTCAATCTTAGAGAAATGAAAACCTTCGTTGATCATTACCTTTACACATAATTTAGCAAGAGAAAACTTCAAAATATAAGGAGTTATTTAATCTACCAATTATTTAGGACTTGTTACTTAAAGGAATCATTATTAATTTATTAAAAAAAGCTATTATAACAATATTGACCACAAAAACATAATTTAATTATCAACTCAGAGGCTTGAAACCACCCTTTATTTAAACTAATGTTATCTTAGATAATATATTAAAACCAATAAATAATATTTTAATATTAATAGGCTACATAATATTTTGCTAGCAGGTACCACTTGAAAAAATAAGGGCCATGAAGTGAAAACTTTTATGGCAGTAATAGTACACAAATTTAAGATATATTTATACAAACCCCAAGAAGTTTATTAGGTTTTTCCTTGACAATATTACCTGTCGGTCAAACAGAGGTGTGGGTTATCATTGACGTCAGTTATTTCCACAGTAAATGAGCAAACACCTTCCAGTGATGGATCTCCCTGATCAGTTGCTTTCACAGTAACTGACACAAATTTACCATCATCTCCTTCTCTGTCAAAAACCTGAACAAGTTATTTATAAAAGCACAATTAATGATATATAATTGAATCTCAATATTAAATCTCAAAACCTTTGAAAGGCTAGGGCTTCACATCTCAGAAGTATGTGAGAGGCAGTTTCGGTTTCCGATTCACAAAGCCTACACACTGGGTTATCTTTAAAGATACCAATGGTATGGAGATGTTTTCGGAGGTGACAGTGACCAGTCAGTAGTCCAGTTACTGTTCTAAGGTCCTTTCTGCATAGACTGAGGAGGCCCTCAGTTACTTTGGGACTGGGTCCTTTTAACATAAGTTTACTGTGCCTCATGCCCAAAGAGACTAAAACTATTAGAGGGAGTACAGGACCCGTTTAACACAGTGATAAGGGGTCTGGAAGTGAGACAGTTTCCATAGGTGCCCTAACTGTACTTACCCCCACTATAGTCTCCCTAGAGAGAGACTAACTACTCCCCACTCCCCTACAACTTCTATCGGAGCACATATTTATACACCAAAGAGACTAAAACTATGACGTCACCAATTTACCGTTAGGGCACCTAGCTACGCAAGGAATGATAAGAGCTGTTGTATCCTCCCTCTAATAGTTTTAGTCTCTTTGCTCATGCCAGAGGATTTGCTTATGAATATAATCAAATAATCATTAAAAAATTACTAATACTTATATAGTAAAACGTTAAAAATACTAATCAAAACACAAGCAATGTACGGGAAGCAGAAATGAATTGATTTATCATAACATTAACTTACTAACATTAACATTAAGTAACAGGAGGTTTCAATGAGGTTACACAGAGCCCCTGAGAGCCCCAAAAAGATGTTTCAGGGCTCTCAATGTATTGAGATAGGCTATGCCCCCTCTATTATATATCTCTATGACTTACAACAACAAGAGCTAAAATTTAGCATAAACATACTGGGAGCTACAATGATAAAATGCGACAATGAGCTAATAAACTATTGTCCATTTACAATACAAATAATCCAGTACAGGGTCTGCTTCCAAAAACTGTTAAAACTTAAAAAAAACAGCTGTAAAATTAGTTTGACTGAAGGATCGATCTGATGGAATATTAATATTGTCATTAATATTTCTAAACCTCAACAATTTTCAGAAACAAGCCCCAAGACAAACAGATTCTAATACGGCATTTTAAATTCAAAACTCTACTTGATTATTAATTCCTTTCAAAAATTATAAAATATTCAATTACCTTATTAGTGGTTACTTCTCCAGTTTCTTCATCCACAGTAAATTTAGTTCCTTTTTGATTAGGTTGCTGGACTATAGAATACTTTACTTGACCATTGACACCTTTATCTTCATCTGTAGCGTGAACCTACCCAAAGAAACAGTTAAATGTGAGAAAATAACCTGCTTATCTCACAATTTTATAAATGCATAATGATTTCAAACATTACGGCTCCTAATTAAATTAAATTATAAACAGATGGAGTAAAGTTGATCAAAACATAACCACAGTAATTTTGGCTTTTCTTTTCCCACTTTGTACTTAAAATAATGGAAAATCTGTTAAAAGGAATACATTACGACACCTTTGATTAAAAAATGTATAATATATAATACATAAGTTTTGAAGGTTTAGCATAACTTCTAAGACTTAAAGCACATTGATTCAAGGAGGTGCTCCCAACAATTAATTGTGTTCAAAAATGAAACACTTTTAATTCCTGAGCAAGAACGAAATATATTTGACACAAAATAAAAATTTATGATTATTTATTAGTCTGTCATTTATCAAAAGATAAATGACCTTTTGATCATCATCACCTTTTCATCATCCTTCACACCCAGATTTTTCTACGATTACACTACTTAATTAAATTAACCTTTCATTACTTCAATATAATCCCTAAAAATATGCTTCATTTTCCAATGAAGCTTCCGCAGTCCAGCTTTAGCGATTTGGAAGTTCCATAGCAGTGCTGGTCCCCCTTGGTAGCAGAGAAAATAGTAAGTTAGACTTAATAATCAGTTAGACCTGCGTATTTCCGGAGACAGAAAAAATCATGTACACAATCTTAACATGTTTCTTTTATAATCTTTTGAAGTACATTTGATTGAAAAAGTTTCTTTAAGTTTTTGCTTTAGAAAATTTTTTTCAAAAGTTCAATTTCTATAAGAATATTTTTTCAGTTTATAAAAGATCAAGTAAAGATTTGTAAAATGGCAGGAGGAAGAGTCATATGCTTCCATTTTTACTGCTATTTTGGAGGACCAGCACTAGTAGATTTTCAAAGGTAAAAGAAGAAGGAAGTTCGCAATCTTGACGAATAGGGTAACGAGAATGAAAAATACTTGACTAAATATGACAGTTTATGATTATTTATTTGTTTATCTTTCATTCGCCTAAAGATATTTTCAACAAATTAAATAATCTTAAAAAGACTATTTTGTAGCAATTCATGTATCTCAGATCCCGGTGAAGTGCAAACCCCTCAAAAAAAATTACTCATGATTCACAAATGAATAAAATCGTTAATTAATATTACCTTTATTACTGGACTTCCATTGGCAGCACCTTCTTCAACTTTTGGATAATAAGTACCACAATCTTTAAATATGGGCTTGTTATCATTGACATCAGTAATAAAAACAACTACTACTGCAGTAGAAGTGTGAATGGTTTGATCACCATTGACGCAACATGATCCATCGTCCATGGCAGTTACATTGAGTTCGTATTTATCCCTGTCCAGGGTAATGGCCTTAGAGTGCAAACGTATCACACCTGTTATTTCCTCTATCACAAATTGACCTGATGACGTCGTACCGCCCACAAAACCAAACCTGTAACAAGAATAAAGTTAAGTGAAGAATAGTAAATTATAGAAAAATTCTATTAAAGAATAGAAGAAAAGTTAATTCAATCCACTGATTAGTACTATACATTCCTCTATGATTCAATCCATATTTTTCATACCTTATAGACAAGGCAAAATTTAGTAAATAATTTTCTTAATTATAGAAAAAAATATATCAGTTAAGAAAATAATAATGGAATCAACATGTTAATTAAAATAAAGAGATGAGACAAAGAAGATTAAAAAAAAGACAGACAAACCTGACATTATCTCCATCTTTATCTGAAGCTACTACAGTGGTAACCAGAGTATTAGGCCCTGCATTTTCATCCACATTAGGTGTGTACACTTGTTGTGAGAACTTAGGTTCTTCATCGTTTTTATTTTTCGTATAAATTCTAACAGTAGCTGTACCAGTTTTAGCGGGTTCACCTGTTGACAGTAATTTTAGTTAATTAGCAATTTTAACAAACAGAAAAAATTAAAATCAATTCCACAAATAATTGAACATAATAAATTTTAATAATAAATTATAAAACATGAGAAAAAACAAATTTTAAAATAATAAATATTTCATTTTGGGTCTTCTATTGATGATTTATTTGTATCAAATAAATTGATTTCTTAATTTAGGTTTGAAGGCAACCTTTGTAGGTCAAAAGTCAAACTCAAGATTTGTATTTGATTATTAATTAATAAATGAAGGTAGCAATAAGTATTTAATGTTTTAACTAATTTTGTATAAAACTCTCTTGACATTTGAGGAAGCTAAACAACTGTTAAGAAAATATGTTGATTTGTTGATTCTAAAAATATCATTTCCTTCCAAAGAAATTTTTAATAAACCACTTGCATAAAATGTAATACCAACAAAAACGTTTTTAAAATTATTATTTTCATTCATGAATGAAGAATTAAAGTAAAAATATCTGTAGTGCAGAATTAGTTTAAAAAGGAGCAAAAGATAAAAAGGAGAAATTAATTAAGCATACAACAAGAAAAAGGTTTTCTAAGAACATTTAAGTTTTTGATAACAAAGTACTCTTTAAAGGGATAAAGAAAATTCCATATAATTATTATTATTCAAAAAGGAAACAAGATATCTTTAGTAAATATGTCTGAGTGTTAAAAAGTTTTTCTTTAATATATTTTCTTTTTAAATACAAAATGATAAAGAGTTTTAAACTTTACTCTGCTTCTTCTAATTGAAGAATATTTTCTTTAAAATATAAATTTTATAGCTTCATTTCCAGTCATACAACTTTGATCAAGACATTTTCTAAATATTTATTACAAACTTTGAGTTAATAATTAAATTATTGATTAGATAATTTTATTTGATAAGTATAGCTATAGCTTGATAACTAACTGTCTTTTTATATTATATTTAAAAATCGTTGTACTGCTATAAAATATTTTATGTAAACAAAAACTAGAAACAGAGAAAAAAAGGGAATTCAGAGACATATTTTTGTGTATTCATAAATTGAATAACTACACAGCTGATTGGATGTTGGTTCAGATTTACGGTAAGTTTGCCAAATGCTAAAGCAAAGAATTAGAATCCATTACTCTATTGACTATGAATTCATAGTCATATTACAATAGAATAATTGGTTCTATATATCCTTGGTCCCCTTTTATTTTGCCCTTGATTTTATTCAACAGAATCTATTTTAATATATATATATATAATATATATATATATATATATATATATATATTATATATATATATATATATATATTATATATATATATATATATATTTATAATATATATTAATATTATACTAATATTATATATGAGTTGAATTTAAATTTATGCATAGAATTAAACTATAAATTTTATTAAGATTATTAAGAAGCTAGGAGTTAAGTTAATATGTGAGAAAATAACTTTCAAGATCAAAACTCAAGCAAAGTAAAACTTCTAACTCAAAAAAGTACTTTAAACTTAAAATAGCATTCTTCTTTTATTTAAAGTTTCAATAAGAATGAAATGTTAAATATAATAAGGACAGCAGAAAATAGAAGCAACTAAATGGGGTTAAAATTTATAAATTTGCCAGGTAGAAGAAGAAACAGACTTTTCCATTATTGTTCTTTCTAAAACAAATTTTTAACTTATTTATGAGCACTTGTCTTAATATAAATATTATTTTTAGTTAAAATTTAATCTACCTAAAATTAAATAAAATAATTATTTTTTTAAGTACTTAAAAAAAGAGTAAACTTTGTTTCATACCCTTTTTATAATTATTATTCTGTTGTCTGAGTGTTTTCATATAAAACTATAATGCATATTTATTAAAAATGAAATGTGATTTGAATGATGTGATTGAATTTCGGTTTCTTATTTGAGTATCCCTTATCTTTCTTATCATTAAATAGCAATTAATATATTAGCTAACCTAATGAAATGAGTAGAGATTATGGAACACAAATGAAGCTTAAATGCTTGTAAGCTGAAGGGTATAATTACATAATAAACTTCATTAGGGTTGATGAAATTTGATGCTAACTTTATTTTTCCCAATAGTGTCTTAATAAGCATAATAAATTAATCTAAAAAAATTAAACAACTTACCCTTATCTTTGGCAGTAATGACAAATTCATAATAAGCATTATTATTATCAGCATCAAGTTGTTTATTATTATTAATAACTCCGGAGGCATCAACAGCAAAGTGATCATCAGAAACAAAGTACTCTATTTCAGCATTCTGTCCGGAATCAGCGTCTGTAGCTTTGACTTTAAGGATGGATGTACCGAGAGCAATATCTTCATCTACATTATGAGCTTGATAATCTGGTAATTCAAATTTAGGAGCATTATCATTCACATCAGTTACTCGTATTGTTAACTGAAAACAAAAAAGTTTTTAAACTTGTTAATTCATTTGAAACTTTTTTTTCACACATATACATTTACCTCAATAAAAATAAGTAAATAAATTAGATTTAAATTAAACAAAAAAATAACCAAATACTTTACATTACATTAAATCAAATAAGAATATAACATTAACTTCAGTGAGCGCAGAGGAATTTCTACAATAATATTAATGTCTTTCCACTAATTTTAAACTTTATTAAGCACTTTATTAATGTCTGTCCGCTTAATTAAGTTTAAAATTAGGGGAAATACGAAGTTGGTATATATTATACAAAACATTATCGGTATATCCTATTTTATAAATTATCATATTATAATAAATGAAATGTTATTTTAGGAATAACAAAATTTAAAAAAAGAGTGAATAGTTGTTGCACAAAATAATTATTAAGGTGCAAATAATTAACAGCAACAAGCTGGATTCACTTCTTCTTTAATAGATAAAGAAGTGGATTTATTGCTTGTCTTCTCTAAACAGATGATGCACAACTAGTAAATTTTCTCTTTTGATGTAATAGAATTACATATTTAAATTAATACTCCAATCCTGATACAGAAAACCTCGTCTTGTTAGATTCCAAAAGCTAGTCTGTATCTGAGCATAGTGAGTACTAGCATGCTGACAACCTAACTATTCATCTCATTGAGAGTTGTAATTTTCAAAGGAAAAATATTTACCTCAACAGATGTTGAAAATCCACCAGAATCCTCAGTGGCTGTCACTATCAGAGAGTATACATGAGGTTGTCTTAGATCTTCAAAATCAAGTTCTTTAGCTAATTTGACTATACCAGATGTCGGTCCAATATTAAATGTGCCGGCACCTTGTCCTTGTGCTTTCAGGGTGTACCTGATTTCTCTGTCCGCAAACGATTTAGCCTTTACACTGATAATACTGTAACAGATAATTAAATTATCAAATAAAATAATCAGCATAAAATATTAAGCCTTAGAAGGTAAAGTCCATAAAAAATTATAATAATTTCCATTTCAAATATACTTAAAAAATAATTTACAAAATTTCAAATAAATAAATCTCAAGAATTTCGTTAATTTTATCTAGTGCTTTTAATTTTATGTATTCCCAAACGGCTTAAGTTCTTTATGTTAAGGTCAAAGAATAAAATTTCATAACATAAGTATAAGTTTAATGTTTTATTATGATCTAAAACTTAGGTTTTTCGAAAAGCAAGTAATTTCTAAAATTCTGTATGCTAGATGTAAGTATGGAGATATGTAAGTCACTATGTATTCTGTATTTAAGAAATAATTTGATAATATTTTTTTTTTATTTAATAATAATAATTTTTCTAAGATTACTATTACTTCATTACACATTGATTTCTTTTTAACCAAATTTCATCTGAAAACAATGCTTATTTTTATACCTGGTATTGATTACTTTTGGTAAAACTGTTATGAAAATGTAAAATAGGAATAAATAAAGCAAAGGTGAATGATTAAGCTAAAATGTAATTAAGCACCTGTCAACCACATTCTACAAACTTATTTCCAAAAGTAATTTAGTTGTAATCAAAATAAATATGTCGCTGACAAATAAATATTTCAGAGAAATAATGTTTTGATTCAAAGACCACAAAGATAGGTTAAGGATGGAAACAAAAATATTTGTAAATTGATTTCACAATTTAATATAGACTAAGGCCGGTATTCAGAAACTTTTTTAAAAATCCCTCCAAGATTGTTCATAGCTTCTTCCTAGCCTTTTCCTTTATTATAAAAAGCAACCCTATGAATTATTTAACGTCAATTGACATATAAATAAATAAAAACTCTTAGATTGAGAGTAATTTTTATTTAATCATATTTATCTTAATTACTTATTGTTTATAATAATTATCTGTATGAATTATTCAATATTCAAAAAAATCAGGTACAGGGTACCTCGGAACTTTCCCTCTTCATATCGGATGCGCTATGCTCATGCTCCCTGATTTGGATTCGCTTTGCTCGTCCTCAGAATATGCAATTCGCCAAATTTAAACTGCAGCATTTCCTCAGACTCTCTTCGCTTGTCCTCAGATAGTAAATGCATCCGTTTCATACTCAGCGGTCACCCATACATTACTGTCACGCTCAATGCTGCTTAACTTTTATGATCCAACAAAAGTTATAGCTAAAATGGTCGCATTGAAACGAAACTCAGTGTAATTATTTACTAAGTAAAGGTATACACTTGAACTAAATTTCAAATACCTTTATTAGGCAGCCAATTTACCTGTGAATATTTTGTTTTGTTCAGAAGTTCTAGAAGGTTTTATCAAGGTTATGATATTTCCCACTAATGATGATGATATTTTACTAACACTTGTTTTCTTTTACGTGATTTATTGCAAGGTTAGAAATCAAGAAGGCAGTGACTTGGTCCCCGTTAAAAGGATTTTTTAAAACAGTAAACCCAGCCACTTCACCCTTTTTTCTAGACAGAAATAAACAATACTACCTTGTTCAGACGGCGTTTTCATAGAGACATTATTACTAGAGAGGTCCCATCGGATGAATTTAGAAACATGGGAAGTGGCCTGAACACCTTCGATTAATAATATTTACTTCGTCTACACAAGGTGTTTATTTTACACGATTTTACTCCGTGTAGACGGAGTCAACGGTGTTCAACCCAATGTAGCACACCGGTATCAACAGCCAAAATTTGTAGGTTGAATCCCGATAATATGTCGTGTAGACACTTGTCGGGGTTGAACCAAAGTCCAAAGTCAGGTTATTTTAATAATTATTATTGCTTTCAATTTATTTGGTTATTTGTTAAATAAATGTATTTCAGTATGAAATTATTTACCTTTTCTTTATGATATTTCATCAAAATATTAATTAAGCACAATATTATGCTGTCTGCTTTCGAAACTTTATTGGTAAAATAAATTTAAAATTCAAATCAGTTTACCGTAATAAACACTTCTCATGATATTGGTTCTACGCCATCTTATAAGAGCAGTTCATTTTCTTTTTCTGTTGTTTCTTTCCGCATTTTCCTTGTTTAATGAAAACACTGATTGGATAGTTAGAGCAGTTATAATTATAAATACCGCACACAAAATAGGAAAAGAATAATTAATGTTTTTAAAAATATTCAAAATACTAAGCAGGAATGCAAAAAACCAATAATTGCAAATCATGCTATAATAAGAATGGCCAACCTACGCATACAAATATCCCCTAAGAAAATATTAATCTTTATTTAGATTGAAGTTATTATTTAAAATTATTTTATTAATAAACATCTTTATTTGTTCTTGTTTATAGATACTCTACACTTTTTACTGTTCAGTATTGTTTGTATTTTTATTACGATTTTTAGTTTATTTACTTGGTTTTAGTAGTTCATTATCTTTATACTTTACGAAAATAAGAGTCTAGCCCGCAACTGTGCACGGAAAAAATATGATGTTTGGACCCAGGTTAAATATAGATGTTTTCATGTATTTAAACTTCTAATGCGGGTTTAATCTAATAAATAATTTAGTATATTAAATTGGTATGTATAGTACCTACAAAAACATAGTTTATTTAGCCACTCTAGAACTAAGCAAAGGCGATACATAAAGTGCCAAATTTATAAATTAAGTATACATGTTACAATCGATTGGACTAATTAATTAATTAGATAAATAAACCTTAATTATGTTCATTAACTATTCATCAGTTTTAATTTAAGCAGACAAATATTAAATTATAGCATAGAGTTAATCTATAATTATAATATTTATTTTTCGTATTACTTCAAAAGGAATAGAAACTTGCTAAAAAGAACTCAAGATCTTTATAATAATTAATTTTATAATTAAGAATATGATTTCATTTCTGAGTCACTTTTAAGTCATAAAAATACGGGTACGAGGTACCTCGGAACTTTTCGTCACTACATCGGATTCACTACGCTCATCCTCACTGCTTCGAACTCGCTTCGCTCGTCCTCAGAAAATACAAATCAAACAATTATACTCCAGCACGTCCTCAGACTAGCTTCGCTCGGGCTCAGATCGTAAATACATTAGGTTTCCCAGCGGTCACCCATCCAGGCACTGTCCTTGCTCGATGCTGCTTAACTTTTATGATCTAACAAATGAATTATACGTTTTAGGAGTTTTCAAGACCTTCTGAGTAGTTTTCACTAAGTTGTCTGTCTGTATGTGTGTGTTTATTATCAATGTAGATCCTAGTTTATTAATGCTAGAGAGTTGATAATTGGTTGAAAAATTAACATTTAGGAGAAATTTTACTATCCGGAAAATTTTTATGACTTCATTAAGCGCTAATAATGATATTAATGCATTTTAAAATCGCTTAAAACACGGAATATGCTCTGATTAAGTATACATTTGTCACGCATGTGACTCCAATGTAAGACCAAACGCGTCAAGTTTCAGCTAATTGTTAGAATTAGATCCTTAAATAATTGGAAATTATTCTAATGATATAAAATGTAATATGATTGTATTCCTCCTTTATAATAAACAAGAACATAAAGCTTATTTTTAAAACGGATAGTCTATTTACAGTTTTTGTCGGATCACTTGCGTCAAGTACGATTAATACGTGATCAGTACGTGGAAGGGTGACCGTAGGTACTGTAATAGATTGTTTTTTGCAAGAGTACGAGCGAAGCGAGTCCAAAGTAAGAGGATGGGCGGCTAAACAAGTTTAAACATATAAAAAAAATTACTCTAAACCTGAGTCATAACTACAAATTTTCTACATATTATTTATATTTCCTCCGTGCACAGTTGAGGGCTAGACTCTTGCAAATGTGATTGACAAATGTCTGCCAATACTAATGAAGTCATAGAGATAAATACTAGAGAGGGCATATCATATCTCAACACATTAAGGGACCTGAAACATCTTTTTGGGGCTCTTAAGCATAGAGATTACAACTAGATGGCCCTATTAGTTGAATTTGAAACATCACAAAAGTAACCTGACCCCCTTCGCCATATAATATTATCAAATAATCAATACAAAAGTACAGTAAAATATACAGATGAACGCTAAAAATATAAATCAAAACTCAAAAAATATGAGGAAATCCGAAAACAATTTATTTATAATAACCTTTACTTACTCTTGAAGAAGGTTTTAATGAGGTTACACAGAGCTCCTGGGAGCCCCAAAACGATTTTTCAGGTCTTCCAATGCATTGAGATAGGCATGCCCTCTCTAGTATATATCTCTATGCTCTTAGGGGCTTGTGTAACCTTATTAAACCTCATCCAAGAGTTATATTAATAGATGTTTTCGGCCTCCCGCACATTGTTTGTTTTTGACTTGTATTTAACACGGTCTACTACATAAGTTATTTTATTCTTGTAGTGTTTATAATTATATTTTAGTTTTTTGATGACTGAATACAGCCAGGTTAGTTTTCCGATGTTTCAAAATTCAACCAATAGGGCCCCCTATAGTAATATATCTCTATGAATGAAGTAATAAAAGTATTAGAGGAAATAAATCATTCAATAACAGATGGTTTATTTACTTTATTACCCCAACAAAAAAAGCTTGAACTAATATTGAAAACAAATTAATTTTATAACTCGATATTTCGTTTTTTTTTTATTATTATTGTTATCATTATTTTAAAGTAGATGTTAATAGCAAATATTATACATATATTACAATTATAATACAAAATTATTATGATAAAAATCCAATTCTGATCTCAGAGATGTTTTAGTATTTTATGCATTGACCAAATACAGGCGTAATAATATGTCTTAAAAATAAAAACTTATGAAATGAAATCCGTTTTAGGCCTTTCGGCCATCAGGGTATTCACCCTGCGGGAACCACCTCAGGTGGGTTGCATCTACTACACTCTAAGAATTAATTAAAGTTGGTGAAATCATTTTATACAAATACTATTCATAAGATCTTAGAGCATAGACCGGGCTGCGAACCCCGGACCTCCGGTTCCGAAATCGAACGCCTTTACGATCACGGCCACGGAGGCAGACAAATAAACTTATATTAGGTTAAATTATGGGCACGCCTTAAAGCAGTTAAGTTGTCTTAAGCCAGCATTACATGAGTGCATTGATAACTATGGTATAACGAATGAACTGTGTTCGCAAGCTCGACTTTACTTTGCATGCAGTATTTTATAAAATACTGTAGCCAAAAAGAGTACTTTCATAAATTTATTGTGATTCAACTTTATTGATACTGAATTTTCATTGAACTAATTGAGATTATTTTTGTATTAAATTTAAGATGTCGAATAATCAATAAAATGTTTTCAACTTGAATTAAAACCGCAGTTTAAACAAGTTATTATTGATATTTTTAGAATAAATGCAAATGATACTATGATGCATAGAAAAAGAATTAATAAATTTTAATTAATAATTGATTAATTAATAACATAAATGTTACTCCTCATATAAAACTGTTTTTACATGAGAAATTTACCATTTTACTTAAAAGGAGAAAAGTAATATATTTGATTTGATTTCATTTTTATTTGTTAAAAGTAAAGAATCAGGTGCATGTGACCCGGTAGAAAGGTTTTGCTCTTAGGTTTTTCTTACTTTCTGAGGTTGTTAGCTTTATATGAAGAGATCTCGTTGGAAAGACATAAGGGCACGTGCAACATTTTCGGGGAGCTTTTTTCGAGTATATCGACCCGTTTAGAGGCAAACTGTTTGTGTCACAAATACTAACGCTTGCCTCACACAACACAAAAGTAAAATTTAACGTCAAAACCCGTATATATCTATGTATATAAATACTTTACTTAAACTAATGAAATACATACAAAATAAGTCCATAATTTTATGACTTTTAGATGTAATAATGTAATTAATTAAATTTAATACAGTTACATGATGAACTGTTAGTAATAACAACATAGATACATATTATATTAGATGTTAAAGTTTTCTTGACTTAGACGTGAAAGTAACAACTTTTAGGGCCTAGGCTGCAGTAATATCCTTGATAACATTCTCTTGAATGTGTCACCATAAACTCAGATATGGCAAGTTTTAACACCTTAAAATAACATCATTCTCCATTATTACTGCTCTCTAGTGGACGAAAATAGGACTAGACACTGATATAACCTACTCTGAAGAGATGCAACCTAAATAAATAACTTTGATACACTTTTACCCCCGACATTTACGACTTGGTAGCAATTCAGCAAAGCTATAAATGTTTACTATGCCAACTCTTTTACTTCACAACGTCAACTGTACTAGAAGATTAATTCTGTATTTAGTAAGCAGTAATAAAATAGTATAGTACAGTGTATATGTATTATACATATATACAGTACTGTACAAATATACAGTGTGTTATGTATTTATACACACACACACACACATATATATTATATATATATATATATATATATATATATATATATATATATATATATATATATATATATATATATATATATATAATATGTATATGTATTTATACATATTATATTATATATATAATTATTGTGTAACAGAACATAATTTATCAGTGAGTCGTACACGAATAGACTTATTAGAAACCAGCTTTGTCTCAATTATAGGGAAAAATAGCTAAGAGTTAAAAAGCAACGTTCTGCTCGTTTTATAAAACCTATACATATAATAAATAAATAATTAATATACATACATATATATATATATATATATATTATATATATATATATATATATATATATATATATATATATAATATATTTATATATTATATTTATTTTTAGGTCTTAGTGCGCTTTTAGGGTATAAATTAGTGATTTCTGCTTAGAAGAAAGAGAAGTAATGAGTTTTCACTAAAAAATCTAGGATTCCATCTGAATTTTTCGTTTCAAAAGTTGTTAAACCTTCCATGTCTGTGTCTGTGTATGCGTGTGTCAATTACCATCGTAATTGTATAAATAAAAGCATAATTGTAATAGTATAAAAGCAAGTTTAAACTTGGTAGAAAATCAATTAGTAGGCTAAATATTTTTTCTAAGGTCAATAATGACTCATCAAAATTTTAAAAATTCACAAACCACGCGGGAAAATAATCGGATCGATTTGAAATTTAGTACGCTTGTGGTTCTATATACGGTTAACAAATATGCAAAGTTTCATATAAATTTCTGCACTAGTTAAAGTTTTAAACGTTCCGGACTTTAAAGGAGCCCAGGGCTAAATTCCCTGATTTGATATGACAGACTACCTAATTATTTATTAGGAGTCAAAATGAGTTTTTCTTGCGAGTGAAACTTTCGGGACTCGACGAAAATATTTGCGTCAGGGTTTTGGACTCTTGGTTTTAGATTTTTATGTTTATTATTTCTTCTTATATTAGTAACTCTGTTACTAATATTATGTCTATTTGCTAAAAATAAATCCGTAGAGAGAAAATTGGTAACCAATAACTTCATTTAAACTAGCGGAAATTCTAAGCCAAAAATGGATGAAGTAAAAAAATAAGAAACTTTTAGGGAGAAAAAGCTGAAAGGATATAAAAAAATATATATTCCTGTAGAAATTTAGATAACCAGGAAATACTCTTGGTGTGTTTAAAAAAAAGTTAAAAATAACTTTTTTTTACAAAAATTAAGAAAAGGGCGACTATAGACAGTTTCACTAAAGAATAGCGATAGAAAAAGCTAAATGTTAGATACAAACAATAAATATCTAACAAAGAAAATAGGGAAAAATGAGTTAATGGAGCAAAACTGGAAAAACGCCAGAGAAAAAGTTAGGGGAAAGAAGAAACTGTCTTTCAGATTTTTATAACACGCCGGCGTAAAGTCTTGAAGTGAAAAACAAATCTAATAATAAAATTTAGATAAGAAAAGATACAAATTTTCTTTTGTGTTATCTCGATCTTTTAAAATAATTAGGGTTATTTTGAGAGAGTATATTTGTTATTAATCATACCATATACTGACGTTATTTTCGATGTAAACGTAAATTAAAGAAGCAAAATTTAAATTTGGAGTTTAGAAATAGATTTTGTTGATTGATTATAATTATAGTTTCGTAAGATCTTATTATTTAAAACTAATAAGACACAATAAGAACATATAGTTGTTTTTGATAATTGGAGTTTTTTCTCAAAGTCAGAAAAGTATTTTAATGAATTAACTACTTCAAAATCAACATTAAAATATCAAACACATATTTCCCTAGAGTTAAATACATAAACATATTTTAGACGTTTATCGTTACCAATACAATTTTTAAATAAAGATACGCCAATAAAAAATAATTCAATACCAGAAAAAGCTAAAAGCTTTTAAAACGTAACTTGCATTTAAAAAAAAGAGAAAAACAGACACCAGCATTTATTTAAAAACAAGGAAGTAATGGACAGATTAAATAGCCAAACACTCTACAAATATAAGTCGATACATCACCATTATAGTCTTTGAGTTTCATATGTTAAATATATTTTTAGTAATAAAACTTTTTCTCTACAAAAAAAACTATAACAAAGATAAAATACTTAAAGAGAACAAAGACTAAATATTTACTTTTATATCATTTTAAACTTAGTTGAATATAAATAACTTTTAATTAATTTTGGAGTTATTTTTAACATTAGAATCTGATATTGATTTTATTTTAAAATGGACAAATTTTTAGTTGGATTTTATTTTTTTTCAAGTTCTAAAATAAATATTTAGTTGGCAATGTTTATTGATTTAAGAGGTATTTAAAAAAATACTACAGACGATTCGGAACCCGTTGGCTATTCAACCATTTACTTGAAAAAACTGTAATAGAAGAAAAAATCAACTTTAAAAAATGAACCCAGGGAACAAAATTAATTAGGCTAAAAAAGGCAACTCTTGAAATTCAGAAAAAGGGGATTTTTTTATTTGACTATTCTAAAATAAAGAAATCAATAAAGTTTTAATTAAAAATCTTTGCATGTATTTGTCTAAATTTTGTAAATAAATATTTAGTTATAATCAAAGTAAATTTTAGACAAAAAATATTGACATAATTATTTTATTACATTATACTGAGAAGACTTCAATATTTCAGGAGTAATTGTTCGTATTAAAGGAATACGAATAAATGTAGAGTAAATGACTGTTATAAGGAGATTAATTATTATACCTACAGTCCCATTTTATTTCTTTCAAACAATACAAATAATTCATTCAAATAATTTCTTTCAAATAAAACCAGTTTCCGATATCGTTTTTATAGTTTTAGATACTAATCATAAAAAGATGGAGTGTTTCTTATCAGCGATTTTCTAAAGGCAAAATGGGCTAATAAGATTAAGGTCGTGGAAATGGGAGTTTTGTTTGAAAGGAACGAACTTACTTATCAATGAAACTTGTTTTTAAAGCAGAAGCTTGTTGCTTCAATTGATTAATTTATTTTACTTAAGTAAATATTTGTTTGTAATAAGTCAAAATTGATCTTAAAAAGGAACAAAAAAGATTTAACTAAATATACCTCATTTTAGATGAAAATCCGCTAAAAAAATCTTAAAACAGAAATTAAAAGAAAATAAACCAGGCAAAAATTAAAAAAAATACACACTTCCAAGTTCGACCAACGCTATGTCGATCCAAATAGCGAATTTTTCCCTACGGTAATTTTTTCCAAATGGTTTATTCGCTAAAAAATAAAAATCGATCTAAAGGGATCTTATGTTAGATAAGTTATAAGTTGTTTGATGGGAATTTATAAAAAAAAAAAACTATTTTCTTGGTTAAAGATCGCGTTCAGAATAAACTAATTAAAACTTCAGTTATATTTTAATTTAGTTTTAACATCAGCTTTACTTTATTTAATTTTTTCACAAAACACATTATCTGGATCATCTCTTTAGCATTATTACTCTCGTCTTAAGTCAGTTTGTTTATTTTTCTTTTAGGACAAGACAGTTATTTTATTTCCCACGAGTAAGACAAAAAAACGTTAGGAACAATTCTAATTCTAAAAACTTTTCTATGACTTCTGGTCTTAATAGTTTTTGTTGGTTTTTCTTTTAAACTCTGAGAGTTACTATTATTGTCATCTGGATGCTCTTTTCTTCTTTTCTTTTGCTTTCCTGTTGAGTTATTTTTTTCAGAACGTACATTTGTTTTGTTTATATTCTAAGCATGTAAATGTTTATTTTTGGTCTAAATGAAGAAATGTATAATTCATCCAAAGATAGTCATTTTAAACTTCTTTCTTATCGTATTTTATCCATCTTTTTTTTACTGCCAATTTCTTTTTGAATGAAAAACAGAAATGTAATTAATTTAAGCCATCGTGTTTAAATGTCAACTAAAGTTAGATATTTTTTTAATAAAACTGTTAAACAGCATCACACACTTTTCTTGCTAAGGTATTAATGACATCTGAGAATTTATTTTCCGAAATATACAACTAGACGGAAAGATTATTTTTGTATCAACTTTTAACTATGTAGTATAAATACACTGAGACCTCCGATGAACTTGGTAAAAACCTACTCACCAGGTAAAAAAAACACTAAAACGAATAATTTATGTAAATTATTTTTAGTGCAAACGTATTAATTTTTCTCTATACCCTACGTAGAGGTGTAGGGGAACTTTCCCCTTTTTAATAAGGGTAAGTAAACAGGTTTACATTTAGTTAAAATGAAGAGCTGTTTTCCATACATGCCACATAATTAATAATGAAATAGCAGTATAAACAAAAAGTGAATCCAAAGAGTTAAGTTTCCACAAGTCAGTAAGTTAGTTTAGTCTATTTATCATAGATTCAAAATTCTCCTTACCACTAGGCACTTGACTTACTTAAGGACAATAGACCAGACCTGTAAGCTTACTTTTACTTGTTTATCAAATTTCACATAATTAATAATTTGTATGTTGTTTTTTTGTTATATATAGCTATTAATTTATGTATATAAATAAAGGAATATTCATAAAAAAAGTTATAGAGAATATTGAATCTTCAGCAAAATTAAAAGTTATTTAATTGAAAGTTAAAAGTAATTGAATGTCAATGCTATCATTTGATAAAATAACTATTAATCATAGTGACCATACCGAATAATCGCACTATCTGGTAGCCGCCATTTGTACTGCGATTTGGATCTTTTGGTGAATTTCAAAGGCAAAATACCATACTACCAAGGTTTTTTAAATGTGCACTATAGTCATAGGAATTAGGTTGAAATCCTGATACCCTAAAACACCTCGTCTTTCTCAATACACAGTTTATGATAAGAAGTGCTTACCCTCGAAACGTTGATAATTGTGACTAGCAAATAAATTACGCCAAACTAATTTTAATATTAGTTAGGTAAGTTATTATATCTGTTTGGCTAGTTAAAAGATATAGTTGAAAATGAAATACTTACTCTGAGTCTTTCTTCTGGTTTTCAGGTATTTCAGCTTCGTATGTCTGCATATAAAACTGAGGAGCCCTTTTTCCTCCGACAATAGAAAGACGTTCTTCGGAAGTGGACTGGTATCGTCTCTCATCCACTCGTCCGTTCTGATCTTCAGCTTTAACATAGAGCACGTACTCCATATCGAGTTGAAAAGGATCAGTACCTCGGGTTCGGACAACACCTGATCGTTCATCAACCTCAAAGCGTCCACCAGCTAAAACAAATAATAATTTTAAATAGAATTAAGTCCGAATTTTATGAAGAACCGAAATTTATACATGACACCAAAAAGGAGCCTCTTTGGCTTTACGCCCAACTTAAGAAACTTGGGCGAGTGATAGAAGCGCATATACATCCCAATAATAGAAGTAAGTTATACTTCTTACTTATTTTTGATTAGAGAAAAAACATAAAACATAAACCAAAAACAAATTACACTGATCACCTTGACGCATCATTTTTTTATAAAAATTATTTTAAATCTTTTAAAATATTTTTAATTTTAAAAATTTTATTGTTGCAAAAGATTTGGGAGAAAAGATAGACTTACTAAAAACTTGAGAGTCAATTTAAATTGTACTGTTCGTATCGATGCAACAGATTTTGTGGAAAAGATAAGCTTACTAAACACTGGAGTGACATAATTTAAATTATACTGTGCGTATTGATGCAAAATTTGGTAGAAAAGGTAGGCTTAATAAACACTGGAGAGATTTGGGTAGAAAAGATAAGCCTACCTTTTTTACCAAAAAGATTTGGTAAATAGGTAGGCTTACTAAACACTGGAGAGACACTTTAAATTATACTGTTTGAATCGATGCAAAATATTTAATAGAATAGAGGTCAGTTCACAGAGGGGCTCAATAGTATTTCTACAAATAAAACTTTTTATTTAATAATGTAGTATTTGTACAAGCAAATGCCATTAACAAAATGACATGTATTTTAATTCATAGTTTTATATATTAAGCTGACAAATAAAGATTATTAAATTCTTTTAAATAAATAGTTCAACCTTTTTTTAAACAAATAATGGCGTGTAAGTCCGTTAACCGGGCTTATATTCTTTAAAATGCGTGTGTATTTCCTTAACAATTAACACATAATGTTTTAACTTCACTATCAGTTAAATTAATTGAAACAACTCTATTTTTAGCGAATTTTCATTATGAAAATGACGCTTATGAGGTTGTTCGGATGACGGAAGTTGAGGGTGGGAGTGAGTGGAATCGGTTCCTATTGGCTTCCTGATAACAAAAATATATGCCCGAAAAAGTTTATATATATTGTATATATATATATATATATATATATATATATATATATATATATAATATATATGTATATATATATATATATGTATGTAAGAGTTTCTACCCTTTCGTATGGCGAACGATAACTCTCGAAGGCGTTGTCAAATTGAAACGAAACTTTGCAAATCGCGAGATGTTGAGGAGGTTACGAGGCCTATTGTTTATAAAAACATTATGACGTCATCAACCAAAGTTATGACGTCATGAAAAAAAAAATTTTTTGAAACTTGAAATGGCTTTAAAACAAGGTATTTCGTGTTTAGGTAGACGGCTAGCTGAATCGATTAAGACCAATTTCAGCTCAATCGAACCATCACAAATGGCGCAAACAGTATACATATATATAATGTTGTATATATGTATACGTCTAGGTCAAAGACTTGTACGATATCTGTTAGGTTTAGTAGTGTTAGAGGGTGGGGATATAGTATAAAAGATGGACCTCTACCTCTTGCTCCATCCTGGTAAGCCTGCTGTCCCAGAGAGACAGGACAAAAATGGCTTCCACTAAACCACGCCGAGCCAAGCAGGCCCGTAAAGCGGAAGAACCTCGAAGTAGTCTTTATAAGGTCGAAGTCATTCTAAACGATTGCGACCGGTTTCAGCTCAATCAGACAATCCTAAGATAGATGGTTCACTCCGAGTGTAGTAGGAACACTCAATTGACAAGTTTGTGTTTATGATTTAAGTTGGGGCCTCATCACTAGAGTCTTGAATAGCGCTAGTAGTAAAAATATATTTGCTCTATTCTCTACTAGATTGTGCTGCAGTATTTTTTTAAAACAAACAGTTGCCAATCGTTTAGTAAAATAAAATAAAAGTAAACAAAGATCTTGGTATGCTGTAGTATTCGCGATGTATTTTTTTAATAAACTTGGGGGCCTCATCACGCGAAGCAGCACCATCGTTTACTTAAAAAATAATAATTCATTTTTAGTTTTTTAGACTTAAAATTTGCTATCTGAGTATAACATCTCGGGTTGGCGCAAACGGATAAGTAAAGGAAACAACATATTACTTGATTACCCTCAACAGCTCGTTGTTTGTTGAATAAAAATAAATAAATAAAATGTCAGAAATAAAAATATGTGACAGTTTCACGCTGTCACCACTAGACTGTACTACTTGAGCCTCCTGCATCCCATCAACTATTTTTTTTTAAATCTTTGAGTGAGCCATCTATGTTAATATTGTTTATCTATGATCCTAAGTGATGGAAACGGTATTTTTATTTAAAAACATAAATCATGAATATTTTTGTTTATAATGCTTGTTAGTTTTAATATTATAGCATACTATTAATAATAAAGTATTAATAAAATCTTAATTAGTAAAATCAAATTTGTGAGAAAGCCTCTCAGGCCCGCGAAGCGGGCCTGTGTGGAGAGGCTGTGAAATTCGCTAGGTACATGGCAAAATGCCATGTAACAAGAACAATAATGAAACAACACATCATACAAAACAACAACAATGTGGCCGCGAAGCGGCCCGGTGGGCGACGCCGCGGAGCGGACGAGGCGCGAAGCGCCGAGGCGCGTAGCGGCGGGCCGAAGGCCCGTATTTTTTTTATTTTTGTTTGAGATAAATTTATAATTAACCTTTCTATAATTATATCAGTAGAATGAGAGTAAATGTCCATGATAAATAATGAAAGAAAAGAAGTCTCTCCACAAAGCATAAATTGATTGATGGCCTCTAGTTAGGTTGAAAGCGTTTTGCGAATAAAGTTTTGTTTTATGGAGAGACTTCTTTTCTTTCATTATTTACTTTCTATAATTATCCATTTTAAAATATTACTTTTATTTAATTTCTTTCATCTCTGTTAATTACTGAGAAAATAATTAATACGGAGAAATAAGCTTTTCTCTCTAATGAAATGAAAATTAAATATGAAAAGAGTAAATACAATTTTCATAAAACATTCTGTCGTAGAGGTCCGAATACATGGCGAATTTTCTTTAAAATGCGTGCTTCCGTGCTTAACAATCGGTTTTTCCTGATGTTTCCAGTTTATGCTTTATAATCTGAGCAGTAGCATTACTTTATACAGACGGTAGTGTCAAAATTTTAACACCAAAGACGTGTAGAGCGTAAATCTATCGTTAATTTCCCTGTGATGACGTAAATCCTTTTGTTTTAAATTATATAGCAGAATAAACTTTTAAAATTTTATTTCGGAATAAAATCAATAAAATGTTACACTGCAAAATGTAATACGTATAAATTGAAACATAACAATGCCGGGATAAAAAATGGAAAATTAAGGTTGACATAACGTCAGTTTGACGTTCTTATACAACCCAACCAGGAAATAACGTTTTTAAATATTAAATTGTGAAAAACGTTCGTCAGGTTGACTGCACTTAAAAGGGGAAAATAGTTGGTTGTGGAATATACCTCGTAACATACTCGTTAATCATTCACAATCTGACACTGACACTACCGTCTCGACTCTTTAACTTTACTGATTAAGAAAATACAACTTTTAACTAATAAGACGGTCTAAGGGAAATATTGCACTTGGAGAAAATGAATAGAAAGAAGAAAGAGGGAAATTATCTTTTCTTTAGCAAGATAGTTTGTATATTTATATATAAGTATATTTGTTATTTTGTCAACAATTTATTATTAAATTTTCCGGAAAAATTTCATAAATTAATTTTGCCTTTCAATTTCATTTTGATCAAGTGTTAATTTTTATTCATTGCCTATCCAGTGTCCGCAGATATGTAATACTGTATATCATGAAGACAAACAAAAATAAAATAATTTTTCGTATTTTGGTTAAACAAAATTATAACTACATCTTAAATATTTTTTTCTGTTTCAGGCGACTTTCGCTCGTCCTCAGAATATATAATTCGCCAAATTGATACTGCAATTGCAATTAAATGTTATACTGCAGCATGTCCTCAGATATTAAATGCATCCGTTTCATTCACAGAGGTCACCCATGCAGCACTGTCACGCTCAATGCTGCTTATCTTTTATGATCCAACAAAAATCATAGATATACTTGTCGTATTGGAACGAAACTTGGTGTACTTATCTATTACGTAAAAGTGTATACAACTGAATTGGATTGTTTTCCGATTATTTACAATTTAAAAAAAAAAAACATACAAAAGTCATTTAATAAAAATTGAACTAATGCTGATAATGAGATAAAACTTAGCACATATGTTAGTCTTATATGTCTTGGCTGTATGCGTGCCATATCACAATTTGATCGCATCAAATCAATTTAATTTCAAATTTTAAACAAATTAAATCGCAAAAATCATAAAACCCGCGTTTTATGATTTTCGGAATTTTTGCTGAGACATTATTGCGGGTAAATGACGTCATAAAAATTATTTTCCGAACAGCACAATTTAATGATGATACATACGATTTGATATCGTATGTATCATATTAGCATATAGCCAATAAAGGCAAGAAAATATTCTGCATTAAAGAGTAGAGAGGAAATAATGTTATGTAAAGCGGGTTTGTGTTTTAAGAGCATTGCTTTCGTCAAGTTGATACGTAGAAGGGTTGCGTAGGGTAACCGAGTAATGACGTCATATTTCACAGCAGTATAATGAGCCTTCATTTGTTCCTCGTGTAAATTTAACACATACAATGCAGAGAAGGACAAGCAATATGGAGAAGTAAAAGTCCTAGAGAAACTTGACTAAGAAACCCGAGTGTAAGTGCACTGAGTTTCAAGATCTAATCTTAAGATATATACTAATTTAACATATCCTTTACATTGTCGTTTAACCTTAAGAAACTTTTTCACATTTATAATATTAAAAAATGCCTGTCTTTGGGAGACAAACTCAGTATTTTTTAAGACAAAAATGGGTTATAACTTTCTACAAAAATCAAATAACCTATAAGCATACAAAGGGATCTTTTGGCTTCTCCATAGCACAAAAAGTGAAGCAAAAAAAGAAATTATAAAAGGAGCGTCTCCTCTTTTCTGTACGAAAAAGAAAGGCCATCATCAAAATGTAAAATTAGTAAACTGTACAATGTAAATATAGGTAACTGTACAATGTAAATATAGTAAAATATACAAAGTAAATATCGTAAAAATTAACATTGTAAAAATAGTAAAATTTATAATGTAAATAAAGTTAAATGTACTATGTAAATATAGTAAAATGTACAATGTAAATATGGTAAAATGTACAATGAACATATTGTCAAATGTGCTAAATTTGTTATGAACCATCAAAATAGAAGGATCAATAATTTATAAAGTAGATGATAATAACTATAAAATATTAAATTCGAACATACGCGAAATCGGCTAAATAGTTATCCGTCCATAACAATTAGCAATAAAAAACAAACAACCATTGGATTTACAAACAATTGCAAACATTTTAATACCAAATGTTTTTATAATAACAGGGTCTGGCCTGTTATTTTCATTTCAATTAACACAGATAAAGGGTAGTATTTTGATCGCTATAATAGACATTTGTTTTTATTTATGTGACTAAGGAACAAGCTTAATCTGGCATAATAAGTAAATAGAAAAATATTCCATAAAAATAACCATTTTTTATCATAACTTTTAAAGAATGTGTTTTATTTCATTTTTAAAAACATTCCTTACTACCCTAAAAGAAGTAAAACAATTTTGGTGATACTTTAAAAAAACTTTGGCACTTTAAGAGAATTCTTTCTGTTTTTTTTGCTTCACCAAACGACTAACTTTATCAACCTTTATATTCTCTCTCCTTTTCTAAAAATAATTGCATTTTATACGAACATCTGCCCGAGACATTAATTAGACAAACTTTTTTTTTGACACAATATAATTGTGCGAGAGACCCAAGGAAATGTAACAAGCAAAGTGCAATGCTACATCTGGGAACTGTTCCATCATTCGACATTCGTCATACTTGATGGCTCGACATAATGTCATGTCCCACTCTGTTTCGTTACGTCTAACTCATCAGGGCGCCGACAGAGCCTGAACTCATCTGACCTTCAATTAATTCCGAAGAATATAATATGAAGTACTACCAGAGACGAGCGGTGCTCTCTTCCGCTATCATGCATAGCAAGCAAAAACATATATCATTTTGATACTACCGAGTTTTGCAAAACATGAATAGTTGACACAATATAATTGTGCGAGAGACACCAAGGAAATGTAACAAGCAAAGTGCAATGCTACATCTGGGAAACTGTTCCATCATTCGACATTCGTCATCATTTGATGGCTCGACATAATGTCATGTCCCACTCTGTTTCGTTACGTCTAACTCATCAGGGCGCCGACAGAGCCTGAACTCACTCTGACCTTCAATTAATTCGAAGGATATAATATGAAGTACTTACCAGAGACGAGCGGTGCTCTCTTACCGCTTATCATGCATAGAAGCAAAAAAACATATATCATTTTGATACTACCGAGTTTTGCAAAACATGAATAGTTGACACAATATAATTGTGCGAGAGACACCAAGGAATGTACAAGCAAAGTGCAATGCTACATCTGGGAAACTGTTCCATCATTCGACATTCGTCATACTTGATGGCTCGACATAATGTCATGTCCCACTCTGTTTCGTTACGTCTAACTCATCAGGGCGCGACAGAGCCTGAACTCACTCTGACCTTCAATTAATTCCGAAGAATATAATATGAAGTACTACAGAGACGAGCGGTGCTCTCTTACCGCTATCATGCTAGCAAGCAAACATATATCATTTTGATACTACGAGTTTTGCAAAACATGAATAGTTGACACAATATAATTGTGCGAGAGACACCAAGGAAATGTAACAAGCAAAGTGCAATGCTACATCTGGGAACTGTTCCATCATTCGACATTCGTCATACTTGATGGCTCGACATAATGTCATGTCCCACTCTGTTTCGTTACGTCTAACTCATCAGGGCGCCGACAGAGGCCTGAACTCACTCTGACCTTCAATTAATTCCGAAGAATATAATATGAGTACTTACCAGAGACGAGCGGTGCTCTCTTACCGCTATCATGCATAGCAAGCAAAACATATATCATTTGTACTACCGAGTTTTGCAAACATGAATAGTTGACACAATATAATTGTGCCATCAAGTATGACGAATGTCGAATGATGGAACAGTTCCTAGATGTAGCATTGCACTTTGCTTGTTACATCCTTGGTGTCTCTCGCACAATTAATTGTGTCAACTATTCATGTTTTGCAAACTCGGTAGTATCAAAATGATTATATGTTTGCTTGCTATGCATGATAGCGGTAAGAGAGCACCGCTCGTCTCTGGTAAGTACTTCATATTATATTTTCTTCGGAATTAATTGAAGGTCAGAGTGAGTTCAGGCTCTGTCGGCGCCCTGATGAGTTAGACGTAACGAAACAGAGTGGGACATGACATTATGTCGAGCCATCAAGTATGACGAATGTCGAATGATGGAACAGTTCCCAGATGTAGCATTGCACTTTGCTTGTTACATTTCCTTGGTGTCTCTCGCACATTATATTGTGTCAACTATTCATGTTTTGCAAAAACTCGGTAGTATCAAAAATGATATATGTTTTGCTTGCTATGCATGATAGCGGTAAGAGAGCACCGCTCGTCTCTGGTAAGTACTTCATATTATATTCTTCGGAATTAATTGAAGGTCAGAGTGAGTTCAGGCTCTGTCGGCGCCCTGATGAGTTAGACGTAACGAAACAGAGTGGGACATGACATTATGTCGAGCCATCAAGTATGACGAATGTCGAATGATGGAACAGTTCCCAGATGTAGCATTGCACTTTGCTTGTTACATTTCCTTGGTTCTCTCGCACAATTATATTGTGTCAACTATTCATGTTTTGCAAAAACTCGGTAGTATCAAAATGATATATGTTTTGCTTGCTATGCATGATAGCGGTAAGAGAGCACCGCTCGTCTCTGGTAAGTACTTCATATTATATTCTTCGGAATTAATTGAAGGTCAGAGTGAGTTCAGGCTCTGTCGGCGCCCTGATGAGTTAGACGTAACGAAAACAGAGTGGACATGACATTATGTCGAGCCATCAAGTATGACGAATGTCGAATGATGGAAAGTTCCCAGATGTAGCATTGCACTTTGCTTGTTACATTTCCTTGGTGTCTCTCGCACAATTATATTGTGTCAACTATTCATGTTTTGCAAAACTCGTAGTATCAAAATGATATATGTTTTGCTTGCTATGCATGATAGCGGTAAGAGAGCACCGCTCGTCTCTGGTAAGTACTTCATATTATATTCTTCGGAATTAATTGAAGGTCAGAGTGAGTTCAGGCTCTGTCGGCGCCCTGATGAGTTAGACGTAACGAAACAGAGTGGACATGACATTATGTCGAGCCATCAAGTATGACGAATGTCGAATGATGGAACAGTTCCCAGATGTAGCATTGCACTTTGCTTGTTACATTTCCTTGGTGTCTCTCGCACAATTATATTGTGTCAACAAGTTTATTCTTTGCAAAACTCGGTAGTATCAAAAGATATAAAACCTTTTTTTTGTTCATTAAAAAGTGCGAAAAGTTGAAGGGGATTAATTTTTCAGTCGGCTCTGTCTCTACGGAAGAATTAAAAAAAAAACTTTTAGGAGTCCCAGTCTGGGAGCGGACCCTAAACTTTAGAAATGATACATAAAAAACAAACTTTCTAGGTTATATTTTCCCGTAATCAGTTCTACTTGTTCTTTTTAAAGTCAAATTTTGACTCTCGTTTAGCTAAGTAAATGTTTTTTAATGAACTAATCGTTTTGAAATATTTAGGCTAATTTATATCTCTATGGGTTTAAGGAAAATATTGCAGCCACTAATAGTCAGGCCGAAAAATTGTGAACGTGGAGCCTCAAAAATGTAACCCTGTAGATTGACTTATTTTGGTTCCCTGATAAAGGATCTAGTGAACTAGTCAGTTTTTGTCCTATAGCAGTGATCTTGGTTTTATCAAAAAGTTAAGAGTTCTTTTTTAAAAAAAATCAATACTTTAATAATTAAAATTGGTTCAATAGATCCACAGATATAAATAGTAGGTAAATAAATAGTCTTTCCACTAAACTAAATATTTTAAAACATAAATAACTGCTCTTTTGAGTAATCCAATAGTAGATATAAAATATATTATATATATAATATATATATATATATATATATATATAATATAATATATATATATAATATATATATATATAAGTTTGTAAGTAACTCTACCCCCTTAAAAAGGGGAGCCTCGGCTATAGCCGAATAAAAACTGTTTAAAACGAATTAATTTATAAATTGTGTGTATGTTTTAAATTTGTATTCAGTTCTAATAAAGGCTTATTTATTTTTATATATATATATATATATATATATATATATATAATATATATTATAGTGTTTGTAATAGGGAGAGAGTTGGCGACAGTTTTTTCCATGCCTAGCACAGAATACACTTTTTCTGGATAATTACTATTCTTAGTCAACACAAATTTAGGTTAGACCTTCATCTAAAATCACAACTTTAGCCAAAGTAATCGTTTACATTTCTATCATTTTTAAATTTAAAATTTTTAATACTTTGAGTTGGCCATTCCAAATCTTATTTATTCGGCTAAATGTTGTTTTAATTACATCGTTTTTAATCGATATGAAAATGATTTAGAATATAGAAAGATTTACTTCATTTATTAATCCATAGGTATAACCTGACAAATAGACTCCAAATGGCTTGGTTTTCATTGTTTTGTTTCCAAAGGGGTTTGAAGCACCGAGGGATTTTAAATGCCATATTGCTTTGGTATTGCCAAGCCGATATATAACAGGACACTCTAGCGATAACACTACCCCTCTAATAACAGATAGCTTGAACATAATTCATACTAAAATATCTATGATATTGATTCTAAATAAAACTTTTATGTATCCTGCATTCGATGTATCTCATAGTATTACTTTGCAAATAAATGATGGTAGATTTTAATAACAATTTTGATAGGAATAAATATTAATTAATTTTGCTGAATTTCTAAATCTGTATAAAAATAGAGATTTATACAGACTTAGGAATGTTTAGACAGCCAGGGTATTCTTGTAGTTTTATAGATTATGCTTAATTTTTAAGTCTGCCTGTCTTACACACGTTAAGAGTTTTGTGTGTTTTCGGATGTAAATTAGTAATTTTTGTAATTTAGGTAATATTTAAACATTTATATGTGGTTCTATCGAACCAATTTCAATGGTAAAAAAATTGATTTTTCATAAATTTAATAAGATCCCTTTAACTTTTTTGAAAAAACAAATAGGAACACTGCTATAGGACAAAAACTGATCCCTATGTCTCCGATCTGAAATGGCAGATCACTAGATCCTTCATGAGGGAGGTAAAATAAGCCAATCTAGAGGGTTTTATTTTTAAGGGTTGGCGATTACGGTTTTTTCGGCATGAACAAAATCAGAAAATATGAAAATAATTATTTTCATAATTCCTAATGCTTACATTAGGAAAATACAACACATTAAAGAATTATGAGAAATAACGAAACTAAGATTTATATTTTATAACGTAAGTTTATTTATACGATTTTTTTTAACATACCTAATTTAAACATACACAATTAAAAAAATACTAAATAAAAGGAATATAAAAATAAAAAATTAAACTTTCAATTGGGTAATTTTAATTTTTACTAGAAACTAGAATCAAATTTAAGTAAGAAAAAAAATATAAAACAAAAAATAAAAATATTACAAGTAAAGTTTCAACGAAATATAAATAAAATATTGCTCATACTATATAACCTGCGTCAAATTTTTACACTTCAAATATAAATTATATTTTATAATAAAGCTTTATTAGATTATTATATTTAATAAAAGTTATAATTTTAAAAACCAGATTCATTTAATTATACGAAAAAGTTTTTGCAGGAAACAAAGTTACCCACTGGATTGTAATAAATATAGCTGAGAGTTAAATTAAACTAAATGTAGGTAAATATTCCGTTGGGGATAAATAATACAGTCTCATAAATTAACTTTTTAAATACAACTCGGGTTCCACTGATTCTGATTTTGTAGTAAATAAAAAAAACTTTTTACCTAATATTTTCAAAATCACAATGATAAAATATCATTATTTATAAAATATGATATTACAAAATATCATTATTATTATATTAAATTATATAATATTAAATTTTCCTAATTATTTATAAAGGATGTATAGTGCATTACATATTATTTTAGTTGGTGTCTTTATAATAAGTAAATTTCTACAGAAATTATTATTTTCTATAAGGTCAAGCTCTAGCGTGGAGACCGCAAGCCGGGCTAGTATTCTTTGCAATGGGAGTTTCGTACTTAAAATTGCTCTTAAGTTTTCAATTAATGCTTTAAACCTAAGCATAGCATAACTACTTATTACTCAATTTTTCCGGAAGGGCAATAGGAATAATTTATTCTATCAATATTTATATTATGTTACTAAAACTATGATCGAAATTTCTAAAATCGACACTGCTCAGCACAATTTGCACTCGATTAACCTTAGTTTATGCTAATTTTTATTTTTTTTAGCTCATTGACGCTGAAAAAATCGGAAAAAAAAATTCGTACTTGTTACTATTGTGTAACAAGTAGTAAAAGAGCTAGTTCTCAGGTTATAAATATAAAGGTATTAACTTTTATATGATGAGAAACCTCTGAAACGGATTGAGACAAGTTTTAAACTTCGGGCCATAACGCCAAGTTGGTGGCTATAGGGGCTACTTCGTTAGCGAAGCTATAACTGATAATTCAGGTGGACTTCCCGGTTTCGGTTCTTAAGAATAAACAAAATACTTTTCTTACATACCTACAGTATTAATTAATTAATTAGTTTAGAGCCTTGCGTCTCATCAGGGATAACCCTGCGGGAACCACCTCGAATGGTAGTAGCAACCGTTACGCTCAAAGTGTATTCTAAAGTTGGAGATAATTAATCCAAACAATAATTTTATATAAACTGAGATGAGAGGAGATAAAATATAAAAATCGCAAACCTGGGATGCGAACCCCAGAACTCCGTGGTGTCAAAGGTCTTAGTGCAAAGACTAACGCTCAAACGACCTCTGCCACGGAGGCGGTTATACCTACAGTATAAATGAGGAAAAAAGTAGAGAACTCATAAATAAACAATAAATTCATAGGTACTATGAAAAATAAATAAAATAACTATTATGATCTAGTGACGAGTTTAATTTCAAAGAAGCATAAGTTTAAAGGAAGAATATAAACATGTATCATAATAATGAATCCAACACGAGATAATTTAAAGACAATATTACATTTTAAACTTAATTCATATACATTATAGGAATACATGAAACATTACATACGAGCAGTAATGTTATTATCTTTATTACTATTTCGTGATGCAGCCAACCTGTATCGTATAAATATTTATCTTTCCACCACCTTGCTTAAAAACTAGAAAAGTTTTTCAATGAAAAAACATATATTTCTCTTACTTTAATATTTTTACAAAAACAATACTTTTGGCATACTGCAAAATAATATTACTGCTGTCGTATAATTAGTTGAAAAGATTGATTGCATATGTCATTTGAAGACAAATTATTGACCAGGTGAAACTTAGGAATAAATTAGAAATTAACCCCCTAACTAACAACCCAAACCAAATAATAAATTAAGAATTGGTTAATAATTAGTTCCTAATATTAACTTAGGAATTAATACTTATTTTTTTTATTATTTTTTTTTTTATTTGATATGCTATATCAAGTCAGCATATATTGCAATGAATATCGAATAAAAGATAGTTGATACATTGAAAACGTTTATTTCAAGAACATTTAAAAATCAAGAATTTTAAAATAAATAGAAAAGTTCATAAATGTGATAGAGCACAAGTAGAGTTTTTCATTATATGAAACGAAAAACAGAGTATCTTCATAAAAAATAGTCTTGGCAAGCGCTTTCAACCTAACAAAGGCCATCATCAGTGACATAAAGATAGAGATGAAAGATATAGATACAGAAAAACTATTTTCTTTTGAGATGGTAACAGCTTGGTGAATCTAGTAGGATGAGTCAGTCTTACACGACTCACCCTACTCGATATACTTTTCTACGTTTCCTAGTGAAGTTAATAAATAAATAATAATAAAAATAAACAGTAAGAGCATGGCTAATCTAATGTGATGAGGAAAAGTTCCGTGTATCCCGTTCCCCTTTTTAGCGATTTATACATATATATATATAAAGTTTCGCAAAAAGTATTTTTTCGTCTTAGGGACCTTTGAAACAGATTTGTGTCGTGGTCCGTGGTTCGAATCCGCCATGACACCTATCCCATTAGGCGAATTTTCAAAGGAAATTCGCTAAAAAGGAACGGGATACCACTGGTTTCTAATAAGTCTATTCGTGTACGACTCACTGATAAATTGGTGTTCTGTAACACAATAATTATCTATATTAAAATATACATAAATATGTATATTATATATATATATTATATAATATATATATATATATATATTATATATATAACACATACATATATATATATATATATATATATATATATATATATATATATATTATATAATATATATATATATATATAATATATTATTATATATATATATAAGTTTCGCAAAAAGTATTTTTTCGTCATTAGGGACCTCTGGAAACAAATTTGTGTCGTGGTCCGTGGTTCGAATTCCGCCATACGCCTATCCCATTAGGCGAATTTTCAAAGGAAAATCGCTAAAAAGGGGAACGGGAGGATACCACGGAACTTTTCCTCATCACATTAGATTCGCCATGCTCTTACTTTTTTTTTTTTTATTATTTTTTTTTGACACTTTGTATCGAATTTGTATTGAAACAACAACAATTATCGTTACTAAGTATTAGGGTTAGCATAGTATTTTATATTATACTTTTTATTATAACTTAGAATAATAAGAGATTATGTTGAAGTCTAACCATAAACTGGATATAATAATTAAAATATCAGATAGACATTAAATATGATTGAAAGAGTCGATCATATTCACTATACTTTTCCTACTTACCTACGGCATAAATGAGGAAAATCAAAAATGATTTTAGAACACATTAAGTTTTTTTTCACTTTATATTATCTCGACTACATTAAGAAAAATAGATTCTTTAATTAATTACTTCATTATTATTAATTAGCATAAGTCTACATTATTATAGTAATTTTTGATCTTGTATTAATATAATAATTAATCATGTTGAAATTGTATTTATCAAAATTATAAATGATAAAAACTCTTACATAATTTATTAGACTTATGAATAATAGAGTTTATATGACACTTTACTAAGATAATAATATTCAGATTTCAGTTTTCTTAAGGACAAAATAAAGAAAAGCTGATAGCATGGAAATTGTTATTAAAAGAAAAATATTACCAGTGAAGAAGGGATATAAAAGACAAAGTAATATCAAGTTTCCACTCCACGCGTAAAGCCTGTAATATTCACGCTGGCATGATTCACAACTTTATGATCATATTATACATTTAAATATATAATCCTCCTCCATATCATTTTTACCAAAAACTAAAATAATAATTTTAAAACACTGAAAAAGATAAATTATATTTATCATATATAGCCATTGAGTATAGGAAACGTATAAAACATAAACTATAACCCAACACATATATTACGTACTTATAGCCAAACGGAAAATATAACCTAGCAAATAGAACTTGATTAATAATAAATAAATAAATAAATATATATATATATATATATATATATATATATATATATATATATATAATATATATATATATATATATATATATATATATAACAAATAATTAACTATTTTACAAAATAAAAAGTAGAATAATTTATAAATTTTACAATAATGATTATATGGGTGGCCATTAAGATAAAACAGCAACCCTCGTGAGAAAATGAAATAAAAGCAAAAGCTTTCTTCAGCAGAACAATAATGATCACAGGTGTTTTACAATTTTATTTTTGCAATATCACCTGCTTTACGACAAAATTCCACAGAGATCAAATATAAATTTAAAAATACATTAATAATAGTAGTAAACATTCTATTATTTTTTATTAGTGTATTTTCAGAAGGAAAGAGAATAGTAACGATGGAAAGTGTTGAGCAGCACAAGATTTACAAAATAACAATCACTGCAATAAAGCAATAACCTTAATTTATGGTTGCAGTATTTCAAAATTCTACATTATCGAATAATATAAATAATAACATTCGAATCATTTTAAAATTACACAAGATACTAAATAGAGTTATTCATAAGAAACGCAGTATTCACTTAAATAAAAAGCAGAATTATACTTCTTCTACAAAAGCGTTATCAATTTAATAGATCAAAAAATGAAATAATGCATGAATAAGTGTGAGAAATGGACAGAAAGTTTGATTAATTTATTTTAGAATAACTCAAATACGAAGCACAACTTTACCTTTAGGGTTATGAGTAAAAAATCAAGATGGAAATCAAAATTGTGCTTACTGAAGTCTGAAAATATTTTTTGTTAAAAATTGAGTGAGAATCGGTTTTATCTCGAACAATAGTCGATAAACTTTTTTTCGATTTATAAAAGCGAGATTTTTTTTTAGTTTATTCCTCTGGGTATGAAAACTAGAACACCCGACAAAATACGAGATATATCAAGAAAACGAATGAAAATTGATGGTCTATAAATTATAGGTATTGAAGAAGCCAATGGAATAAGATTTTTTTTTAGTTTTTTTTGTAAATTGGAACATCTTGCAGATAAATAAAACAACAGATATAGTAGAAGGTGTGATACAGATACCAAAATATAAAACCTTTGAAAAAATAAAAAACTGGTTAAAATAAATAAAATAAAAATAAGGGATGATTTTATAAAAACTGAACAATATATGATTATTTGAAAGTTTGTTTAAAAATAATAAAAATTAAAGTCGAACATAATTTGAAGCATTCGTAAACCAGAGATAAGCGATATTGAAATCTGTTAAAACAGTAATGTCTTAAGAGTTTAATTCCACAATATCCAGTTAAAATAGAATCAATTAATTCAAATGATAAAAGAGCTTATACAATTTTAGTAGTTAAAGTAACAAAGAGAAGAGGTAATAATCACTTAGCAAGTACGGCGCGTCATGCTACACTTGTCAATTCTGAGATAGATGACAGTGCTATGTGTTGATAGTTGTGAGCATAGTGTTGATAATAGATTATGTACTTTATTTGTTTTAGCGCTATTAGGAATTAGAATCTGATTCTCTAACAGTTTAACCCACAGAAACATGAACAGTATACCAACTCATTTTAATCAGTTTTACAGTACAATGTAATTATATTCATTTGCTCCTTACTATCACAGGTGCAACTAAGCCACTCCTGAATGTTCTTAAACGTTTTATTTATAACTAAAAACCTAAATTCATAGATACACAATTGCAGACCTTCGATACCGCTTCGTGGTCACATGGTTTTTGTCCTATATCAGTTAGTAATATTATAGTTTATATAAGTTAAGGGAATGATGCTAAGAGAATGATGGCGTTATGCCGAAACTTGTTCAGGGATATCCTTATCTAGCCAAAAGCATTGGCGGGAGTTGATTTTTTTCAACTTGCTGTAAATATAACCTCTTTAAGGTAATTACACATATAGAATACCTGGCCGTAATTACATCTAATTTCAAATTCGAAAACAACCAATTACTTAGAGGAATTTTCTCAACACATATTTAAATATATTCAATTCAGGTCAAAAAGAAAGAAGCAACATGAAAAAATTCTTTTACCTTTTTTCTTGTAAACCTTGAAAACAAGGAAGTGAAAAGAGAATACCTAAAAACCTTTGATAAGAGTATTCAGAAAGCCGAAGCGATTTAGCTTGCGATTTGAAACGCATGATAAAGAATACAGAGCGTTTCTTCTCAGCCTATCACATAACATTATAGAATAAAGCCTAACATAGGATTCTATTTTTTAGTTTAAAAAGATTGAAAAAAAATGTGGGAAAAGAAGAAGACCTTTAAAATTCTATTAATACTGTACTATTATATTTAATTTTTATTAATTAATCAAAACAATAAGTCGAACTTAAGTTAGTTTTTTTTTTAAATTAAATTCCGGAGGAAATAATTTCCTAGGTACTTAGACTCGTATGTGGGTCCATTGTACCTGCGAACTTAAGTTAGTTTTAATGAAGTTCAAAAGAAAGTAAGAAGTTTCATCTCAGTAGTATGAACATAATGAAAGGTAGGATGGTAAAAAAGACACATACATAAGTCCGACAACTGGTAAGAACAAATCAGGAGGGCTAAACATTTTTGGGCGACGCCGCATAGGTGTTTAAAGGCCAAAGGTCTTATGGTTTGAAACTTAAAAGTTAAAAGCCAAAGGTCCATGGCAGCGGATTAAAAGTAAATAAATGCCCTAGTTGAACTTGACTAAGTTTAATTTTTTACCCCACAATTTCGTTAAGTAGAACAAAGTTCTCCTAATAATATTGTAAAGGAATATCTACAATATAACACTCAAACAGTCTTAGATCTAACATAGCTCGTATGATTCTGATTCATTAAATTAAAGTAAATTTGTCCAATTAAGTAATTAATTACGACATATATATTTAACAGCGCTCCTTTATTCATCTCAGGTTATGGGTATAGTTTTAAAATCATACAAAGTTAGCAGTGGACTTCGTCCTATATTCTAATTATTCAGTCTTAGCCTAGCCTGAAGTAACGTGAATAACGGTTCCAGGCTGGGTTCAAGGGGTTTCGCGGAGTGAGTTTTAGTTGATATATGAGGCAGACCCTGAGTCAACACTGTTGACAGACCGCTGTCTTCGTGCGTAAATGCGTTTCCTCTTTTTCTTTGGTAAAATTTTTCCCGCAAGAAAAATTTAGCCAAAACAAAATCTTAGCCAAAACTATTCTCTACAATTCGGTCCTTCTACTATGCCTTCTAATAGATTTTATAAGTCCCTCTTGGTTATATATATATTTTTTTATACTTTTTTGTTTTAAGCTCGACATGCATTATAATATAAATACTTGTTAGATCTACGTAAAATGTTACCATTTTCTTGTACAGTGGCATACATATTTGCCGTAAAGGTTATCTTGGACATACAGTATGCAATCTCATGGGCCTTTACTAAACGATAGTTCTAAAGATTATACGAAAAGTTCTAGGAAAACTCAGAGGGTATTAAAGTTTGCCTTGAAATATGACAGGTTATGAGACTATAATAATAAACTAAGCCCCGACTTGACACGAGCTCTTTTTTAATTAAAAATACAAAATGTAATCAAGTTACAAAATATTCGCTTCGTTAGATATCATTCTCGATTTAATTAGCTTCTAACCGTGGTGACGGATGAAAACTCACAAGGTAAATAAGCTGCAGATTTTTACGTGTTTTACCTGAAATGTAATTAAAAAAGATTCAAGGGGGCGAAATATATTTTTTTTTTTACAAGAATGCCTCAGGCGAAGGAGGTAATAACTGTTCAGGTATTGACTTGGAAAATGGAAAAGAACTAAAAAGGGAGAAATACCAGGACAAACTCACAGAAAAAAAAGGGAGTCTTGAATGGCCCTTTTACCGAATTTTATTATCATGAACAAATAGACGTGATTGTTAGGAACGGAGCAACCTTTTTTTATTACTATCCTAATCACATAACATAAATGAAGAAGCGAGGTTTTCTTTAAAAAAAATAATAGAAATTGGTTTATGGGGGTTAGTTTATGTGTAATTTAAATGTAGTGTATTAATTTCAAGCAAAAATACCTCTATTCTAAAAGCATTGTTATTTTTAGAAATCACAAACGTTATATACATTTAAAACATTTATCATGAATATATATTATATATATATAATATATATATATATATATATATATTATATATATATATATATATATATATATATATTATATTGTGTGTGGTGTGTGTGTGTGTGTGTGTATGTATGTGTGTATAATGTGTTTGTACATAAGAGATTGCATTTAGACATTACATGGCACCCGAAGCTCTTTTGCATCAGAATGAAACTTGAAACTTAGTACGAAAATTAACCTCATAAATTACTCGCACAATCAACTTAGCAAAAATTTTAAAAATTCACGGAATTTTATGAGGTTTTGCATCGAGCTAAAATGTTATACACATATACTACTGCGTTAGATAAACACAAGAACGGAGTTTTATTTTTAATTATTAACAGCATTAGATCTTAGTTTATGTAGATAGAATATATACACATAATAATTTATGTTAAATGTGTATATATATATATAATATATATAAATATAATATATATATATATATATATATATATATTATTATAATATATATATGTATGTATGTATGTATACGCGGCTGAAGGCCTCATGTTTTTACTTAAGAACATAACTTAACATTGATTATCTAATCAAAAGTACAGGTGCGAATATATTTTAATAATTAAACAATTTATACAGTTTATTAAAACCTGGAAATAGCTTTTAAAACATTTCCGTCAATCATTAGTAACACTGTGCAAGCAAATTTATATTAGATCAATAAAAAACTAAAAAAGAGAAAAATAATTAAAATCAACAAGAACTAAAAAGAAATTAAAAAGTATTGTTGTTCTACAATAAAAATAAGCAATGCAACACAAGAACATAGTATTGTCCCCGTTAATGCATATTACTGCAATGTCAATTGTAATTTTGAGACTGATTTATTGATTAAATTATACAAAACTTCAGTGGTTGTTGAAGAATTAAAACGATGAAAAACCAAAATTTGACATAGAGAGTACGTGTGTCCAACCATAAAGGAAATAATAAGCCTTTTAAAATATTTAAGTGGATAAAAAACTAATTTAATTAACTTTCCATGATAATTTACGGATTCCGTCGTTTATCACGCAAAATATAATTTAAATTGGACAGTAAAAAAGTTAATAACATTTTTTAATGAGAGAGAATTTTATTATTCGCAAATAATAAAATCCTTTTATATTTTTATATAAAAAAATGTATTTAGACTTTTCACATTTAATTTTCATTTTATAAACAAAGAGAGAGAAAGTAAGAGAGAGAGAGAATAGATAGAGACGAAAGAAATCATATAAAAATAATAATTTAAAATGAAGTATGGAAAAGTTAATAAAAAAATATCACAAAAGACAAAAATAAAAAACCAGGGTTGTTTCATTTAATTTTCATAGCTTTAACTGTAAGTGTAGTTAAAATATAAATGATAAATGTTGAAGTTTATTTAAGCAATTTTTTATTTATAGTAGTCATGCGCAGTTGTTATGATAAACAATTAAAATAAAACTGATCACTGCATGCTAGAGTTTAGCCATTTTTGCCACTAAAAAAATATATTGACTTTAAAAGTTGATATTGTCGATAATTGCAATAATAGAAGCAAGTATCGACTATAGAAATATTTCTGGACTAGTTTCGGCGTAAAAAACCTCAGACAGCAAGGTGTCATTTTTTATTCGCTCGAGCATTATTATTAGCTGTATTTGCTGTTTAGCTGATATTGTTTAAAGAGTATTGATGAATCGATTATGGTCGATAATTGCAATACTACAAGCAAGTATCGACCATAGGAATATTTCTGGACTAGTTTCGGCGTAAAAAAAACTTAGACGGCAACGAATCATTTATTTACTCGAGCAATATTATTAGTTCTAAGATTGACCGTTGTATCGACTGTTGATAACATAAAGCTGAAACCAGCACAAGTTACATTTCAAGTTAAACCTGTGCTTAATTTATCAGCTGATTAAAGTATGTTTTGTTTTAGTAAGTAAAAATGAATATCATCGACATTAAAGTATGATCGAGTTTAAAGCAGAAAGTCTGGGTAAACAACGCTTCTTCCGCTAGAGTACACTACTCTACCTTCATCCTGTCGAATTATTTTTTATTAATTTTTTAAGTGTATATTATTTTATAAAGTGTGATTAATTTTTTAGTACCATTTATGTTTTTATATCTATGGATAAAATTAGTACAGTAAAATAATTACTTACTTCTATCTCTAACAATGAAGTAATGTATATTATGATCGGTGTCAGGATCCCTGGCTTGCAGGGTGAAGACAGGGGTGTTGGGAGGAGCATTGAGTTGTACAACGGCTTGCATCGGTAGAGGACGGTTGATGAAGTAAGGTGGCTCGTCGTTAACATCCTTAACATGTATGATGACTCTCTGATTGTCGGTATCTGTAAATTTGCAAAATTAAGAATTAGAACAACTAACGTAATTTGCTCAAAAATAAATTAAAATTAATGGAAACAATTTTTTGTGTAGGTTAGGGGACATTTTTTATAATATTCTTAAAACATGGTTGATAATATTCTTAAACATTTCTTAAAACCGCATTCGAGATAGTTCCCGCAACAGTTATTCCAGATGAGCTACAAGAATCTTAATCAGTATTATTAATGAAGCATTTAATACAATAATTTTATAAGCAACAATCTCGCGAATATTGCCTAACCTTGTTTGTTATTTCCTGAGCTAGAAAATCACTTTTATTTTCGCAGTATTCTTTATTTGCTAACAATTATAAAAATATTAAAAATGACGATCTTTAACTAAAAGCGTTAAAAATTACAAGAACAAAAAGTAATAGCAATTACGTTAAAGGTCAAAGAAATATTAAACGAGAGAGGAACAACATATTACTTCATAAACCTAAAAATAATCTAATTTTTAAAGAACTCTGGGGAAAATAAATTCCAAAGTATTCCCAATTTGAACTCTAAAACTCATTTTAAGGGTTCAAAAGGTCAATTGGTTTTCGGTTGGAGAGCTTTCGGAAGAAAAAATAATATCGATTTTTAACAATGTAGATAGTTTACTGAACGAGATTGAGTTATTATTAAAAGATATGGGTAGAGAGTTTTGTTTGTATTGAAGATGACCTTTAAGATGATGATAGATAAAGATTGATATAAAGGAGAAACGTCCGAGCTGTGAAACTATTGCATGATATACAAACAGCTTTAGGAAGCGTGAGACTTAAACTTAGCTGAATCAGATAACTAAATGCATAACTCTTTGACATACAACATCTCATTGCACTACATCTCGCAGTGCAGTCTGAAGCTTATATGCACTAAGTAGATCACAAAACAATTTTTTGTGAAATATATATATAATATATATATATATATATATATTTATATATATAATATATATATATATATATATATATATATATATATATATATTACGCCATAGTTTTCTATGGCGTTTTTTCGGATGTACATAAAACTACAAAATTTATCTAATTAATGTACCAAAAGCATATGGTTTTTGAACTGTGGATGACGTCATTAATCCACAATCAAGGAAAATTAAGATTATCAACCTTCTCTTTACTGGAGAAAAATTATGATGGAATACATTTTCCTAGCATAATTAAATCGTCTTTCGAAACACATGGCGTCCACAAATTTAGTGGCTTCTAAGTCATCACGGTTGCAGACTACCAGAGGAGTTCAGCTTTAAAGTATTGCATTGCTATATAGCATCAAAAAATATTTACTAAAAATAGAAGCAGTGCTTTGAACTTTTATTATAAATGGCAAGCAAAACAATTTCTCGCCCAAACTCTACAAGTAGATATTAGAAGACTAGAAAAGATGAGAAGCAAATAGCTGACGAACCAAGTGCTTTTTTTTAAACATAACTATAAGCCAGGCTCGAAGAGTCAAATTTAACATTAAATTTTATAACTAAACCATCACATTATATTAAATAAACAGTGTTCCCATTATTTAAAAGTAAGTTGAAGCCATCTAGTATAGCATTAAATATGTCTATACATGAGGCTCTAAGGTATAGAGGAGGAAATGAGAAACAAAACAGTTTTGTTTTCATAAATAAAATATTAATTTTTTCCTCCACAGTTTTATAATGCATTAGAGTTTGAGTAAAATTTAGAAGTTTTGTATAAGAAAAGGTAATGAGATTTTATAAGATAAGTGTCAGAGCATGTGAGAGGTTATGCGCATGTGCAAACCTTCAATCTAATATCGCACAAGAACAAACTTTTATCCTTAAGGACCCTTCACGTCATATAAAGCATCAGTTAACCCCTTCAATATCTTTTATCCTGTGAAACTTCGATATTAGTTTTTTCCTCAAAGTAAAGAAAGACAAGTATTGAAAGAATAAAAACTATACCAGTTGCAGAATAAATGTTTAAGATTTATCTTTTCTCGAGAAATAATAAGTTTGTATTTATCGCAATGCTCGAACTTAGTAAAACTTTTTGTTTACTGTTATCAACAATCAACTAAGAATAGTTAGATCAAAAAGTTTTAATTGAAATATACAGGATAAAAACCAAGTCGGTATAAGTTTGTGAAAATTGGCTCAGTCATTAGTAGATCCAACACCACTCTACCCACAGGTCCATTAAGTAAAATTAAAGTATAATAACAAAGAAAGTATAAGTAAGCAAGATTTCATTGAATTCAGAATTAGTCTAGCTTTCAAAACTTTGCTAATCCCTTTGTTGAAGTTAAAGTTTACATTTTTGTCACATATCAAAGCGAAATCTGAGTTTTTATTAACATCAACTTATGGTTTCAGTATTCCGTTTTCTTTTCAATGTTGATTGAAATAAAATTATACACTTTTTGCTTACCCTGATGAATAAAAAAACACACACTAGAATTAAAAAGAATTCATATATGTCAACCAGAATAGAATAAAATAAATATAACTGACCGGTTTCGACTTTATGTCATCATTAGAGCGGTTTACGGACTGATGATGTAAAGTCGAAACCGGTCAGTTATAATTTTTTATTATACCATTGTGGCTAAATCTAGTGTTATCAATCTAGTTATCAATTGTTTTTATTCTAGTGTGTTTTTTTTTATTAAACATCATGGTGAGTCTATACCACAAAGCCTCCGTCAAAACAACTAATGATTCACTTTTAGCTCTTATCATAAACACTTTGTAACTTTATCATCAATTCACGATTAAAAGAGATAGTTGTCAGGTTGGTAATACCAATGGTAGGAAAACGAAAGGGTGATCAAAATTGTTTTATCATAGTATTAGCATGGGAGCCGATTGAAATTATTCATTTTTTTCTTTGTTTTTACTTCATACGTGATAAATGAGTTAATAATTATTAGAAGGACTATTGGTGCGATAAAAATTATCAATATTTCATAGATGAATACTAATTCAAGATTTATACCAGGATTTTAAATATAAAATCACACTCTTTCACTGCAGACTTGGATTTGTTTGTGTTTGTTGTTCTAGCTGGTATTTACTGATAACTAGGTTATACTTTATTAAAAATGTAAAATACAGTTTTAATGTTAACTATGATTAAAATATGTTTTTAATATTAAACTAAAAGTTACACTTCATAACATATATGAAGTAAATATGTTCATAACATAAATGAGATAAAACACAAATGTTGGAAAATGTAATCTTATCAATTAATTTAAATATTTGTTACAATTAATTTAATGCAATAAAAGAGTAATTTTGTGCAAACTAAAATTCTTCAAAAGTAAACTTAATTAACCATAAATAAAATAAAACACTATATTATCCTCTTATCAGATTATTTTAAAACTCCTGAAAACCCATTCGATACTACCGAGTTTTGCAAAACATTAATAGTTGAGACACCTAGGAAATATCTCATCGCGGAAATACTTCATTGAGAGGCTCTATCGGCGCCCTGATGAGTTTTAGACGTAACAAACAGAGTGGGACATGAAATTATATATCGAGCCATCAATGATAACGAATGTCGAATGATGGAACAGTTCCCAGAAGTAGCAGTGCATTTTGCTTGCTACATTTCCTAGGTGTCTCTCGCAAACCCCTAAAATTGATTAAAATAAATCACTTTAAGAAAAATGTCAAGGTAAAGAAGGTTTTGTTTTAAAAAAATTAAAAAAACTTAAAAAACTCTTCGACGTTATACATCTTATAACGTCGATCACCCTTTTGTTATAAAGTTCTATATCAGCGACGGTGTGCTGCTACGGACTTTAATTGGTCTCAACCCCCAGTTAATGACTCGAGCAAGATTAAATTTTACATTATTTTTTGCAACTATTACCAAATACGGCAATTGGATGTGAAAAAATAAATTAGAGCATAAAATAATATAGGCAGTTTTAAAAACTACATAAAATCCTAAGAAATTTGATACCATTATAGTTTCGCAACGTCAAAGCTATTGTTGGACATCATGGATATAAAAAATCACTTGTTACGAGTGGGTTTCAACAAAAATCATGATAAGTATCAAGCAATAGCTGTTAAATATTAACATGTTTTTAAAAATGTAACTTCATTTTTAAAAACAAATTTTTGTTTTCTACTAACAGCAGATTTCTTTTAGTAATTGGTGTTAGACAACAGAAGATAAGTAAATAACACAAGATTTTTTAAAATATTTTTAAAGACGGATATAGGAATTTTTACTGAGTATTTTTATTGTTTTTTGGTCAGTTTTTTTGCAATGCAAATAAATGCTTCACGAGCTAGGATTAAAAGAAGAGAATTATTCAAAACTGCTTATATAATTAACTACTCAAGCACATTATCTTCATTATATTTTTTTGTTTATCAAATAAACAAGGCCCAGCTAAATCCTTTGGCTAAAAATTATTTTTGCTGAATGCGCTAAAACAGCATTTTAAATGTCATTTGAAAAGCAAAGCTTTAGCAAATTTAGCCGAGAGTCATTCCTATTATAAATATGCGCTTTTTTAAGCGGTAAGGGGGAGGAAGTAAATAAATGCCCCGAAGCTTTTGCGAAAGCGACATGCTTTTGATCAGCATGTCAAATACTATATCTATTCAAAGTTTTATTGAATTTAACCAAGAGTAATTTTTTATAAGGATAACGCGAAGTTCTTGATTCTTTGCCAAAAACTAAAAGAGTTTAAAAGACAAGGTGAAGCTAAGTACCTACTAGTATTTTTATTAAACACCCTCTAATAAATCCTTAAAATATTGGGATTCTTGTTTCTTTCAACATTTTCTTCATACTAAAAGAATTACGACTCTCTAAAGTCGAAAATAAGTTTATTGTATTATTTTTAAAACAATTCAAGTATTAAACATGCTACACATGGATAATATCATTTTAATAATACATTCGTTTTTAAAAATGACATGTAAAAGGCTTTAGGACATAATTTAAAAAAAAACAGCTCTTGTTAAATAACACTTTATAATCCCTAATTTGTTCTAAACAGATTTATTTTTAAGATTATTTTATAAAATAATAGTGAACTTAACATTTTTCCAAACATTTATAATACACGCAACGAAAAATGACTGAATGAATAAATAAATACTTAAAAAATCCCTCATTTTTTTGTTATAAATTAATTTTTATTTGAGTTTAACTTATTTTCAAGCCATTGATTAAAAAATTGTCGCGTGGTAAATCTTAAAAAGCGAAACAAGGTTGAAAATTTATGGATATTCTTTAAGTTATACTTTTGAGGGGAAATTTGCTGTAGCAGTAAATTTTATTCCGGTTCTTTAGAACGTGAATTATTCATTATTCGAGTTATAAACAATGTTGGGAGAAAAACCAGGGTTTTCAAGACTTAAAAAGAAATAATTCTTGTTCAGGAGAGTTTAATGGTAAATTAACCACCAGTCTGTTGTTGCAATGTAAAATCAATAGCCTTCTTCTATATTTTACTTATTTCTAATTTTCATTAAGGTTAAAAAGTTTTATCTTCTTGTTCTTTTTTAATTGAAACAATAAAATAAACAATAGTTATTTATGCAAATTTGGAGTAAAAATGCTGCTATATCCTTGAGCTGTTAGTAGGTTCCTATGCGGCAAAAGTCAAAGAAACCAAAGCATGTAATATCGTAGGTATGTATGAAAAAGTATTGTGTTTGCGAAAAAATCCAAAAACCGGGATGTTACCGGAATCATCCGTTTTAGGCATATTTAAGACCTCTTGAGTGGTTTTCACAAAGTTGTCTGTCTGTATGAGTGTATTTATCTGTTATCATCGTAGCCCCTAGAGTATTAGAGTATTTATGCAATATAGAGCTGAAACTTTGTATAAAAATCAGTCTACCGCACTAATTGTGCTATTCGGAAAATATTGTTTTCATGGCGTCACGCCTGCTATAATGACTTGGCAAAAATTTCAAAGAATGATGCGATCAGATTGAGATTTGGCACGCTTATAGCCATTTATAAGCCTAACATTTGGGATAAATTGTAACTTATTATCAGCATTATTTCAATTTTTATCAAATGAATTGTGTATGTTGTTAAAAAAATCGGAAAATAATCTATAATTGATTTGAAATTCGGTACAAGTGAATACCATTACGTAATAAATAAGGAGACCAATACTACTTGTCGTATTGTTTCGTTTCAATACGACAAGTATATCCATAGTTTTTGTTGGATCATAAAAGTTAAGCAGTATTGAGCCTGGTTAGTGCTGTATGGGTAACCGCTAAGAATAAAATAGATGTATTATCTTAGAACGAGGGAAGGAAGTCCGAAGACGTGTTTCAGTATAAATTTGGCGAATAGTATATTCTGAGGACAAGCAAAGCAAGTCCTAAGGAGGGAAGATGAGCGTAGCGATTTTTTACTTAAAGATATATATTTACGCTGATAACTTGTAAACCATAAGTTGTATAGCAGTCAGAGTTCAAAAATTAAAAAAAAATATTTTCAAAGTTGCTAGGCAGACTTTAAGTGTTATTTGGCGGATTTTTTGTCACTTAGAAAGTTAGATTTGTGTCAAATTTTTGATGCTTTGCAAATTGATCCACGCGGTCTAAGAATACTATTTTCTAGTCTAGTTTTTAAGGTCTATTAATACTATTTTTTAAGGTCTAGTAGACCTTAAGACTACTACCTACTCTCTAATTTAAACACCACGGGAGTCATGAGTCACTAAGACACAGAAACAGAAAGACAGCATGATAAAAACTATTTAGAACGCCATAAGAGTGCCTGAAACGGATTATAATAATGAATACGAAATATCAGTTTTAGATTTTGAAGTCTAAGGCTATAAATGCTACTTCTTGAGTCCTTAGCTGTCTAAGGCTGCAGGCTCTCTAGGTTTTATTAGTATTATTATTATATTTTCTTCATATTTCTTCTTCTTTTTAAGCTCCCTATCTTATCTTTCATTTTATAAACTATTATTTTTCTTCTACAATTTATTAATATTTATTTACCAACATATTATTACTAACTTCAAATTTTCGTTGTATTAATCAATAAAATATGTTAAAAAAAAATATTTTGTGAATGAACACAATATTTTTCTTGTATGCATACGGTAGTAGGTGAGTTACAGTAAATACTAAAACAAATTAAATGTTACTTAAATGATAAAAGAAGAAAAATAAAATAAATCCATAAAATGTGTTACTCAATTCTTTATCTTCTTCATTACTATTAATTCTTTATTTCCTCTCTTCATAACAAGGAAAAAGAAATAAAATGTATGCAATCAACCCTGCTTATTTTAACATCACCAAAAAATGACCATTGAACTTTAAAAGGTAACGTATTTTACAGTGAAATATATTAAATATGATACATTTCATAACATAGTTATATAGTTTCAACACAATTAAATATACTTACATCTCAATCCTTGGTTAGCAGCGTGAAACAAACAAAGATACATAAATAATTAGTGGTTGTTAGTAATTTATTAAGACAAATTAGCAGGTTAGTATTATTAAAAATAAACGACATGTCATTGAGATTAATAGTAAATTTAATAAAATAAGTACATGCAAAAATAATAAAAAGCAAAAAGAGTAAGTGTACATAGAATTAACACAGAAGACAAAAAGAGTGAAAGAGAAAAGTAAACTACAATGCATTAAGGCGAAATGATTTAAATATAAAACTAAACTTTTCCTATACACCTAAGTCTGAGAGTGAGTATGCAACTTTACAACATAAGTATCCAACAACATAACATGATGGCACCTATTTATAGGTTGACCAAGTCAGAAACAGGCTTTGGCTGTTTAGGAGTGAAACTATTTAATAAATTGACTGAAGAGACTAGGAAACTATCATATCTTTCCTACTGCAGTAGAATAAAAACTTATCTCCTAGATAACTCTCTATACTCTGTCTCTGAATTTTTAAAATTCCAAACTGTAAAATTTGATTTTTTTTTTTATTTTGACGATTTTATGCTCTCTGTAAGTTAGTTTTAAAATATAGTTCTTTTTTATTATTATTATTATAAAAATTAGGATTCAAGAAAATTAACCATTAAATAATCACCAATCTTAAGATAAGAATTGAAGGAATACTTCTTAAACAAGTATGCCCGTACTAAAAAGTCAATAATATGTTTAATTATGGACATTAAGGCACTACAATTGTTTAATTAGATTAATATGGGATACTTAAGGAAATATGGGTGTATTGTACACCTCTAGTCAGTAAATGTGTAACCCATAATTACACTGTCGATGACTTGATTCATCACAAAGGAATAATAAGGTGCTTATATCAAACATAGTTTTTAACTTGCGGTGAATATGGATAGTCGCTTTATTTTGTAGTATTTTATCTTTTATCTTTTATTTTATCTCAGTTAAACTTCACAGGGTAATAATTTACAAGAGGACTGTAATAACATAACTGTCAAAAAAAATTTTTTAGTTATATGAACTAGAGAAATTATATTGTGAAAGTCATTCATGGAATGGATCTGGAATTAGCAGTATTGGAAGTAAATAGCTTCTCTAAAAGAAAGAAGTTATAATCAAGCAATTTCTCACCAAAAAGAAACATCTAATCAAAAAGTTATTTAACGTCTTGAAAAACCGCCGCAAGGATTTGAAGTCCGTTAATTCTTTCCCCTAAGGAGAGTGTCCGGAGGGAGAGAGCTAGTTCCTAATTAGATTGGCTTTGAGTCATTCTAGGTCTAATAAGCTTAGAACGTGAGCATGAACATCCCCTGAGATTACTATAGACTTAGACCAATCTATCCTATGAAATAGGACTAAAAATGAATCATTTTGCAAAACTATTTGGACACGCAATTTACTGTTTTCTTTATTGAATCAAGTGAGACAGAATAAAACAAGACTGACAACAACTACCAACAAACAAAATGTTAATTAATGACAACAATACTTGTTGTATCTAGAGTGCAATTATAAACTAACATAAACCGTCGAAAGACATAACGACAGATGAAGACATTAGACAGTAATCATCCTCCGCAATGTCTATGGTTATCTTATGTTTCTGGCAATGTGTTGTCAGTTAAGTTTATTTCTGAAGCACCCTTGAAAGACAAGAAAAGATGACCTTATAAACTATTTTAAAACACAAAACATTACAACAAATGATTGCTGAATCTGCACCATTAAATATTAATTTTAAACATTATTTTTACACAGAAAGTTTAACCAGATACTGATAAGGATAAAACTTTATTAAACAGCGAATTCAGAGAAACTTCACTAAAATATGAAAAGTAAAATTTTAGATCTTTAAAATAGATGAATCACGCTGGTCTGACCAATCCAGTCACACACAACATGTTCATGCAACATTAAACACTAAATTACACATGTTACAAGGCAACATGACCCCTTAATGCTGATTATCCTCACGGTGTCCTGTTTTCATAAATAATAAATGAAACTGTTATTAGCTTTGTTTGATCAGAGGGCACGTAATCCCTAAACAGGGTGTTTACTAAATTACTTACTTAATTATTAACATTAATGTTCACTTTTAATTGCACTTGGGCATGCTTAAAATAAATAATGTTTTCTTATTCGTTTCATTTATTAGATATAAACTATATGTACAGGTGGTTCCACAAACATAATAACATATCGCTAATTCAAAATGAATTACCAGCTTTATTCATAAACTTTTTACGTTTCAGCATCCTTTGATCCCACAAATAAAATAAATTTGTTTTTATATATGTATGGGTGGATACATGGCTAAAGCTATAATGAAATTTTGAAAAACTCAACATGGCCAGTTAAAATAGCAACCATTTAAAAATTGTAAATAAAAATCGTTAAAATGCTATTTAATACTTTTATAATAATAAAATAATAAGTTGAAAGTAATCTGAATTCAGATCACATGTAACACAAGACTTCAACCACATATATACAACTAGAGAGCGACATGTACTCTAGTACATGTCTGAGCGATTCCTTAAGAGAAGAAAACAGACCGCAAGGCAGCCCAAAAATTTTTGATGTTTGACATACCATAAATTTGGCAGTTTGTTTTAGATTGTCATAATTTCAACTTTTTTACTATTTTAATTAGTATTTATTATAATTATTATTATTACTTTTTTCAATATAGCATTTTGCATAACAAACGATCAAACTAAAGTTCATAAACATAAGTTCATGAATAAAGCTGGTCATTAAACATAAGCTTAAAAGCAAACATAGAAGAAAGAGACTTTAACAGAAGGGAGATTTAATTAAAAACTAAATTAATTTACTTAATTACTCATTAATACCTATCTAAACACGTATATCATTTGTTCCCTGCATTTACGATTTAATGTTTTTTTTCGTTATTAAGATAAAGTTTTCATTTTACCGTCAGTAGTTAATTATAATTATTTCATTTAATCCTGAGGATTTAATGACTAATTTTAACCAAACAAAATTTTATGTTAATTAAATACACTATTAAATATAATAGATCATTAAAATTTCCTTTAATTATTCAATTTAAAATGCATCGTCATATTTATTTCAAGACTGGATTAATAATCATTTGAAATAATAATGTGAAATTATGTTAAACGTAATAATTATTGATATAAAAAAATGCGATTGTTATAGCAAATAAACAACAAAATAGCTGCTATACAGTGTAACAAAAGTTCTGAAACGACTATTTATATGTGTTATGTTGTTAATATTTGAGTGGCAAAATTAACAACAAGCTGCGTGGTTCAATGCATGTAACTTCGGTAGCACTCTTTCGCCGCTTGAATGTCAACCACATTTATTTCAGAGCTGATAATGAACAATTTAATCTTGGGTTTTTCTGAAACATTTAGTTTGACAGAAATCAATAGAACTCAAAGTTCGTAATTTAAAAAACTGATTTTGAAAACGGCGAATAATATATACTAATAATATCGGGTTGTGGTAAATGTTTTTTCTATAAGAATTCCCTAAATAGGTATCCAAATATAGGGGGATCCGATTTGTTAGTTAGGCAAATAATATTATGGAAAAAGGCAACTAGCTGAAAAGTAGACTTTTATTGATGTTAAATAAAATATTAAAGGAGTAATTAGTAGTCAGTCATTTTTCAGACCCTGTATGTACATACATATACCAAGCACCAAATTGGGAACTCTCTAATAAGTGATAATATTGATCATTAATCAGATAAATATCAACTCTCTGATAAGTGATAATATTGATCATTTAATCAGATAAAATATCAACTCTGATAAGTGATAATATTGATCATTAATCAGATAAATATCAACTCTCTGATAAGTGATAATATTGATCATTAATCAGATAAATATCAACTCTCTGATAAGTGATAATATTGATCATTAATCAGATAAATATCAACTCTCTGATAAGTGATAATATTGATCATTAATCAAATTGATATCAAAAGTGATGTATTGATATCTGTGTAATAGTTTGAGAAAAGAGAAACAATACCAATTATTAATGTCAATAGAAAAAACAATACTAATAATATTTTAGAAAAAGCCTCATAACTTCATAACCAATCCAGATTTGCTACGTTCATCATTACTAAATCGGACTCTTTGCTTGTCCTCAGAATATGGAATCACCTTACGTATTATTGCAATACGAGTTCAGCCTCGCATCGCCAATATATACAAATATTCGTTTTATTGACTGTACAACGGTACCCATCTAGATAATGACTCCGCTTGATGCCGCTAACATAAGTGAATTTTGATTTGGTAAAAACTACTCAGGAGGTCTTAATACAGCTAATTCAGGTGGAATCCCAGGTTCAGATTTTGAGTACAAACGCAATACTTTCCCCATTTACTGACGGTATAAATGCATGTGAAAAGTAAACATAAATATCTATAAACCAAGCACACTATACAAACCAAATCAATTGTAACAAAGTAATCAAGTAATTGTAATAATGTCATTACCATAATTTCATAGTGATGCAAATGCAGAAAGGGAGAAATTAAATATTAAAACAGAAATGATTGAAATAGCATGCAATAGAGTAATAAAAAAATACTTGCAACAATAAAACCTCTATAAAAATGCAAAATAATGTTTAATATGGTTTTCAACAAATGCTGATAACAGTATTTCATAGAATAATAATAATAAAAGAAATCAACAAATTATTTAGATTGATTAATATTAAACGCGATAAAGATCAGGAATACATTATTCGTTATTATGGGGGTGGAGAAATATGGGTACTACATGGCAGGGTACGGGGATGAACTATGCCAGTCAACTTTTTACAGTAAAATATTTAAGTCCCCCATATGTATGTATATATATATATATATATATATATATATATAATATATATATATATATATATATATATATATATATATTATATATATATATATATATATTTTTTAAAATTTATAACTTATTAAGCAATTTAGTATTAGGCCGTGAAGTCATAAAAGTGCATGCATGGTTTTTAAACCATGAAATTTGTTAAGTCATGCAATAATCATGACTTAAAAACAATACACTAGTATTAAGGCTAGCTAAGAAGTTAGGATTGGTATAAGTTATCTCTCCAAGGGAGTTTTTCGCCATTTACTAATATCTAGTTCTAGAATTATCGATGTAATGCAACATTCAAATATCAAGTTTTTTTAAACAAGTTCTTTATTGGCAAAAGTATACAATATTTATTTTGTGTAAAACTGGAGCCATATTTTATTTATTGTTTTAGGGTAATTTGTGCCTCTTTATTTTTATTTCATTTATTTATTAAAACTATAGAAGTATCAGTTGCCTATGAAGTATATGATACATAGGTAATACTTAGTTCTAACTTAGTTACCTATACTAAAAGCATACCAACACCATATTTATAAATTTGGTTTTGATAAATTTAAAGTCAGACACACATACAGACAAACAACTTTGTGAAACCATTTAGGAGGCCTTAAAATACCTGAAACGGATCATTCTGGTGACATCCCGGTTTCGGATTTTTTGCAAACACAATACTTTTCCTATACGCAAACGGTATAAATGAGAAATGAAAAAAATGACAAATAATTGTTGAAACTGATACAATAATTACCTTTGGCCAACAAATGTATAAAAATCAAATTAATAATTAACTTTCAAAAGACCATTTGGTTTATTGCCGTTGTGAAATATAGTGAAACAAAGTGATTTATATTGTCCAATATCAATTTCAGTAAATAACTATAAAATAAAGTTATTTGCGTGCTATAAAGCAATTGAAAAATATCGTCTGTGATAAACTTGGAATAAAGAGGAATCAATTTGACTTTGAATACTTTGTTTGGTTTAAAGAGAGATTTTAAATAAAGTAAAAAATGAAAGGGAGTAATAAATTAAATCATTTAAATTGTTAAAAGAGATCAAAAGTTATTAAAACAAAGATTGTTTTGTTGCAACTTTGAATGTAGAAGACACTTTTAAATTTATTAAATTAAACTTGAAACGTTAAAAATTGGAAGGTCGAATTTTTTAATTCGAATTTTAAAGAAATGTATACCTTAAGGCGAACTAACTTGAATATTAGATTTAAACATTTGTGTTATAAATTGGTACACGTAACGTGTTTTCAATAAGCTATCAAATGCGGAGGCAAAATAGTGACGAAAAAAAGTGATACCACTAGTGAACTTTTTGATTTTAGAATAATTAGAATTATGGGAAACTAGCTCCTGCTACAAAGTGTTGATACACTCGAGCGTGGTCAAGGCAAAGCCAGACAAAATTTTAGTTTAAGCTTTCAGGAGATTAACAAAGCCATCTCTCGAGGAAATTTCACTAGCAGCTGGTTAATGACTGATTCCGAACATGCTTTTGTAACAAAAATTGTTGGAATGCTACGAAAGACAAATTAAATTGCCAAAAGAGACACATTAGTAAAGGACCGACGTGAGACTTAATTATTCGAATTAAAGAGGCAATATAATGAAGGATGCGGGACAAATCTTTAGTACATTTTAGACCGAGTTATCACTATCTTTTCCTCAGTTTTCTAAAACGGATTGAAATTAATAGTATAGATATTTTAGTATTATTCAAACTAAACTGCACTTGCGTATATGATAATATAGTCTAATATAGCCTAAATCACATACTTTGGTAATAGTTATATATTACGCAAAGTGTGGTCCGTGGACCCCTGGGGATCCGCGAGACGGCCAGGAGTCCAACAAGTACCGTTTATCTACAATGGGAGTTAATGGGGCTCTTAAGTTTGCATGTCCCTGATATTAAGTTAATTTATACATATACATGTTAATATATTACGATAAATATAGGTTTTCCAATACACAGTTATGTTTAATCATTCCTTATAGGTAAATAGAGTGGCATATATTTTTTTTAAAAATATTAGCAATTTTCCTTAATAGGGATTCAAAGTTTATAAACGAATAGAAATTTAAGTAAAGCATAACTGAAAAAATAAAAGATTTGATGTTGTAGAAGCCAAAACGGGAAAAGGTCAAAGGGTCAAAGGTTTCTCAAACAAAAACTACAACAGAGATCACCCAGCCTTATTCTTCTATTAAGAAAACAAATTTTTCTTTCTTTTTATTAAAAAAGAAAAATAATCTAAAACAAAAAGCTAATAAAAATATTTTCCAAAAAAAAAGCACCAAAAAAGTATGTTCTTTCCAGCACATCTGTCCTAAAATAATAATATTTTTATAAATTAGAAAGGAGGACAATAATATGTAATACTAAATTAAAGGTTCGCAGCTTACAAACAGACAAAAAGTTGTCTAGGTAATTATTTTATTCACTTAAGTCAATTTTTTCAATTAGCTAAGAAATTATTTCAATTACAAAAGTAATTAAAAATAGAGTTCCGTTTAAAGAGGGAGTGACATCAGAGAAACCCCGTTAGAGCATCATATCATAAATTTCTAACAGCAGAGTTCAAAATAAAAATTAAACTTATTATTATTTCATCGTTTGTATCAATAACTATTCATAGAAACAATGAACACAAACCCTGGCTGACCATGGGCCTTCACATTGCAGGAATTCAACCAACAACTATTTCTTGGGCTAAGACGTATGGAGTTTTCCATTAATGTGATTTGATGAGGGGTGATTATTATTATTATTATGATTACATATATATATATATAATATATATTATTATATATATATATAATATATATATATATATAATATTAAGTAGATGCTTAATACACGAATTACGTCTGTCTACGTTAAGAAGAAAGGTACAGCTCCGTTGCTTAAGTTTAAATGAATATTATCTCTAACACCCTCCTTCAATTCTAAACGACCTCACCAGCGTAATTCTTATTGAAAATTCGCTTAAAATAAAAAAGGCTATTTTAATAATAAAGTATCTTAAGAGAAACAAAAGGGCAAGCTGTCCTTGGAAGAAAGCACTTGCTGTAGGCGGCAACTCAGTGCTTTCTGATATTTCCACTATTATTTATTGTGTTATTCATATTATACACAGTTATACGTCATGAAAAATGAATAGCATCATGAAAACATGCCACGCACGCATCTAGCTCCTCTAAATCTCTATTATATTTATGATGTAAAAAATGTATGTTTTTTTGGCCCTTATAATTTCAGATATCTTGGAGGAAAACATTAGACTTTACAAAATATGGCTTTTTTATACTTTCACAGTGTAATGTTGTTATCCACTTGCAAAGAATAAAAAAAAATTGTTCTTTTAAATTTTAAAACAAATGTAAAAAAAATAAAAAATAAATTATGTTAAAATAATACTTATGCTAATATTTATATTACACATTTAAAACTTATATATTACAATATTACATAAATAATAATATTTTCATTCCATTTTCCATTCACATTTATTGTCATATGTTTATTTATACATTTAGTAATATCTACAAATAATAATAATATAATTATCACAATAATAATTACCTTGGGCTTATATTGTTACTTATTTTGTAACAATTAATAAATGACGCTTAGTAATTAATAAATTAAAAATAAATATGTATTGTTTAATTTTACTTTATAAGGAGCTTTAATGGAACTGGTTCCTGCATTCAGACTTTTGCGAAGTATATTTATTATTGAATTGTCTTTCTTTTCTGTCAATACTATCATTCAAGAATATAATATTATAAAATTTTAAAAAAGTTACTGAAACATTTAAAAATATAAAATAAATATGGAAGTCATTACCGTAAATTTTACATGGCTTAGTAGAGCCGTAAGATATTGAGTACTCCTTAGAATAATTATTAATACCTAGCACTTTAACTCAATTTAAAGATTAATTCAAATACGTTTCTAACGTCACAACTAAAGCATAAATATTATAGAGGGCATAGCCCATCTCAATATATTGAGAGGTTTAAAAAATCGCACTTTGGGGGCTCTCAAATGGCTCTGTGTAACCTCATCGAAAACACGTAAGTGAGTTAAGGTTATAATAAAATCGATTTTTTTTGCTTCCCGCACATTGTTTTCTGTTTTATTTGTATTTTAAACGTGCAACTATAAAAGTGTAATTTTGTTTTGTTTATTTCATTATATTTGATAGTCGAAGAAGGTGTAGTTAATTTTTTTCATTCTTTCAAATTCAACTAACAGGGATTCTATAATATAACACACGGCTAATCAGTTTGGCAGCGCACCAAAAAATAAGGGAGGGAAAGAATTCTATTGGTTCCTTCCACTTCATGTCAACCTCGGTACAAAAAATACCTTTTCCGTAAATTAAAATATAAAGAGGCAAACACTGGTTGTAAACATTTGTAACTTTGCGTCGCTTTTATTTCTCTCATGTGCATTTTGATTTGTTTGAGTTCGTTTCGTTTCATTTCAATCTGTGTATTTTTGTCATATATTTCTTTAATATGAAATAATACGCATTCAATTATAGAAAACGACACATAAATAGCAGTTGGTTATGGGGAAAATATGTCAGAGCATACAGCATGCAAATTTAAACGAATTTATTTAAGCAAAGTATAGTTAATAATAAACAATTGCGTTTTTATGCTATTGAACTACAACACTGACTTACAGTTATTGTTAGATTAGGGATTTTTTTAACTTAAAGAAGGTTTTTTTCTTGTTAAAAGAGGGTTGAAAGCATGAGATTTTGGCGGGTTGTAAACTGGACTTAGCCGCTGTGTCTAGAAATAGTATTATAAATTTCTATTGAATAAAGCTATAACCAGGGCGTAGGGAAGTCTTGCCCCTGCCCTCATACATTAAGTACACAAAAATTCCTTATAAAAGTACACAAGATGAAAAAGGCATCTTCGGGTTACTTCGCTTGTAAGTCACCAGTTTAAACTAATTATTTAAAGGAAAACTAATTATGCATAAAATAAATTGCTGAAACGCTTTCTGGCTATTTAGAGACGGTATTTTAAATTATCTCCAAAAACGGAAATTCTGAAGTTAAAAAAAAATGCCACAACCAAACGTATCTGCAGGAAGAATAGAATAAAAGAAACGTCATATAATTATTACAGTTTTAAGTCTACACTGGTTTATGTTACTTCAACATCTGTCTCTCATGTCTTTCTGTTACTTGTTCACACCCTTCTTTCTTCCAACCCTATTGATGATTGTTCTTTCACTCGCTACGTATCTGATTGTTACTATTGTTAAGTCAAGTAAGTTATATTTTTAAGCGAAGCGAATTACTTAACAATAAAAACCACAACTTTGATTACACGCTCGTATAAAAGAATACCAATGTAACATTACGTGACAATGGTTCACTGTCAAGATTTTAACTTTGTAAGAATAGGAGGAATTATAAGGTATAAACATCGGTGCGTTATGGTATATGATAGTTATATTGTTACGTGAAACTATTTTGAGCGTTTATAAATAACAAGAGCAAAACATTATGATGTGTGAATTTAGTCTGCAGTTATTTCTTTCTAGAGAAATGGTGTAGGAAAACTTAAGAGGAAGAAACGAGGAAAACATAATTAGTCCAGGAGGGCTGGACCTGAAAAATGTGACTCATTTAGTACTACTTCAACCAATATTTCTGGAAATATACTGAATTATAAGAAAAAACATGTCATGCCGATCCAGAAGTGAGCCCTTCATATGATTAGCTATTGCTCAGAAAATTTTTAGAAAATGCACTAGATTTCAGTTTTTTGAAGATAAGTTTCCTGTGGGTCGTGTGCAAAACATGAAGAAAACATGTTTAATCGTTGATAAATTTTCTATAAAAGAGAGATTTATCATCAAAACCGAATAATGCACAAAGTTATGGCTCTTTCAATAACAGCTAAAAAAAATGGTTAATTTCTGCTGTCAGCGGTTTTCTTTTGGAAAAAATTATGGCTTTTGTGCATCTTTGTTGGCCTTGAAAATGTCGATACTTTTAGTGTTTATCCGTTTTGACGAAAAACACTCGATTTATAAGAAATTTTTTAGCTTAAAACAGTTCTCTTCAGTTTGCACGCTGCCATTTTGGTTGAAGTGGTAACCACTTATTACAAAAAAAAAAGACTGATTAAGTGATTTTAATTTTGAGCGAGCGCAATTATGATGAAGGGTCACTCTGGATAGAGCAGACTATTGGCTTTCCTTCAATTAAAGATATTTTCTGAAAATTGGTTCGGAAGAAGTTAAAATGAGTTCACATTTTTAGGCCTGGCTCTTGGACGTATAAGATTTAATCTTAGAATAATACTATACATAGCATGTAGTAGCACTGCTGATTCAACATCAAAGTCAGTTCATTGTGTATCTTAAGTGAATTCTGTCACCGATAAAAGTATATACTTCTATAAAAAGTTTGGCAATATTCTGGTGCTGGATATCAAATTATATTTTTAATTTAATGCTTAATTATTCATGCTAATATAATTTGGTTAGTTTAAAATTTATTGAAGCATTTTATACTGTATTTTACCGTTATTAATCAAAAAATGTTTAAAAGTAGCTCGTCAACGGAATCTAGATTAACGTACTTCAGTTAACTTGTTTGCTTTCTAGACCGATTTAGTATACTTAGCTGGTTTTTATACTTTATTGTGTTTCTTACGAAACGTGTTCGTCAGATGATAGATTTTTATACAACATTTATAAAATTAATGATTTGTTGTTAGGTGGTAGACTCTACTCAAGACCACAAGAAACTGGCTTTTGCGTTATCAGGTAGAAAGGACTATTGTATTTACGTCCTATGCGGTTTTCCGCGATTCATAATGCACCTTCTTGGACCTCTATTAGTATTAATAGTATTATTTTATTAACGTGATTTCAAACGTCACTATAATAATTAATTATGCACAGGACAGCGACCGATAGATGGAAATTGATGCATTAGGTTTTCGAATCTTGTATGGTTGATTGTTTGCGGTGTGGTTATGAAAAAATACTGTATGACCATTTTAATGTATTTAAGCTATCAAACATCGCGGTCTCCGGTGGGGATGCGTCAGTTTGTAGATGATGAAATCCGACGCGTGCTTCCACTGTGGAGGCATTTTAGGATGTAGAGATATAGAATAAATACGAGTTTATTCATGAGTATCCCACACCACTTGAAAATGTCAGTCGGAGTAAAGTTCATCTATATTGACCGCTGTTGTCCAAGGAGACTCTTAACATTCATCACAAGACTCCACTGAAGCTACGCATTAATTATTGAGGTTTTGAGATTGATTGTGGATCGAAACTTAATTACAATATATATATATTATTATATATAGATATAGATATATATATATATTAATATAATATATATTATATTATTAATATATATACTATATATACTATATATATATATTATAAATACACTTAAATTACAGGAACAACGTGAATAAAGGACACAGGTACACGTTTAATTTTTTAAAAGTAATAACTATAAATAATTTAAAAATACCTACATTATACTGAAAGATATTATAGCTTAATAGTAAATGTGTTGGCACTAACGAAACTGGAATTTCACTAAACTATTGTTTTTTGGTGCTTTTAAAACTTATTGATAAGTTTGTACTAGTCACCGTTCTGTATGTTTATCTTTTTAATTTTTTTTTCTCTTTGGTAGTAACCAACTAAAGGCCGTTTTATTTTCAGCTTAAATATTACTCAGTTAGTATTTGCTTAATTACTAATACGAGAACTTTAAAACTTTAAACTATTTTCAATTATAATACTATGAATTATGAAAGTAAAAACATTAAACTAGATGCTGAAACAGAGAATTTTGTTTTTTGAATTATGATATTATCATCAATGATTTTATTAATATTTATTAAGTATTTCAATAAACGTGAATTTACGGTTTTTTTTTAAAAAAGGGAGGTTGTTAAATGGTGAATACAGTAACTTTTTTTATACAAAGTTTAGAGTTGAGTCATTGTACTAGTTTATATGAAAGTAGAAGTATTTAAACCTTCCAACTCGCATGCATTTGATGAATGGTAAGGTTACAATGAGATAAATTCAAAAAAAAGCCCGGCCACCCTGCCAGTCCTTAACTTGATTTCAAGAATCATTAAGCTAAGACTTTAATAGAGAAGTATTAAAAGAGTAAATAAAAGTCTTACTTCATTATTTAACTTCTTTTGTTAAAGATTTTGTTTAATAAATTCAACAGAGTGGAGGTCTTTTAATAAAATTCCTTTTCATTCGACCTAATTTTAAGAATTTAAATTGACCATATCTAATTTAAGTTAATATTTAAAATTGTTTGAAAAATCTTTACATTTTATTCGATAACAATTGAACTATTGCCGATGATGAGATAAAACTTGGCACATTTTCGCATTTAGCACATTTAAATCCTTTGGCAAGCCTCGAAATTAAATAATATGATTCCTTCAGCTTTGGCCTAAGGAACCAACTTGATTGCCCTGGGAGCAAAAACGTATTTTTCTCCCTTGGTAAGTAAGTAACTTCGTATACATGAAGTTTAAACTATATGATTTTCATTAGCTTAAATACAGCGGGAGTTATCCATGACACAGACATGCATCCACACACACTCACAGAGACAACATTATAAACAGGGCCTTTGGCCCTTTGTCATTTAAACATACTATAGATTGGTTTAAAAATAATATATATTATAGCACCTTAAAGAAAGTTTAAATAAAGAATAAATAAAAAAAAGATTTTCTACAACATTTTACAACTATAAAACGAATTTCTGAATGTCTAAACTAAAACCCATTTAAAAGCATGCATAAGGAAAAATAATAAACTAGATAATAAATAAAACTTTTTTTTCATAAAAAACAAAGAATAAAAAACACAGTTTCTATAATTGAGGCAGTTTATAAAATAATCATCGTGCATAAATAATTTATATAAAAGTGTATTAATAAAATAAATAACATGAAACAATCGAACATCAAGCATATTAAGGAATGCTTAACAAGTCAATATTTGATAGTAAAAATTACAAACAATAATAATATCACAGAAGCCAGAAGTTATGAGCAGTCTAACTGAACAAAGTAAATTGATATTTCATTTATTTTATAAAACGAAAAATACAATATAAAGCAAAAGCTTTGTGCCTTGTGTTGTTATTATTTGAGTTGAAATTATCAGACGTACTAATAATTTATATAAAATAAATTATTAATATGGCTGTGAATAGTTTTTACCAAGTTAAAAACATCTTTTATTAAATTTGTATGAAATTTTATTTAAATCATACATGATTTAAATTATCCTTAAAGTAAAGGATAAAGTATAGTTCATAATATTTAAAGGTTTTTGTCTCACAAGTTGACTTATGACTAGATTAATACCAGAACTCATTTTGCACAACTTTGAGTTACAACACATCAATAAGTAGTATACAAATAATCAAACCCATTTAGAACACTTAAGTCATCGATAATGTTTCCATACCTGTAACAAAAAAAATACAATAAATTAGTAATGGAAAATTACGTCAATGAAGATAAGAACTTATTTTGCGGTTTTATTAGGTTAAGATATTATTTAATTCAGTGAAATTGAGCAAGAAGTGTCAAAGCCAGCTTTGTCTTCTTTTACTAAAAGCTTGTACAACAAGGCCCCAGATATAAACCATTATGATAGAATGATTTGAGTAGAACAGGTATGAAACCGCTGATGACATAGTATTTTGAAGGAATTATTAAAAAACGCAATGAGGCCTTCGGCCTCATTGCCGCTCCACGGGGTTGGCGCTAGATGCCACATGGTACAGTATGGTAGTATATGTGTAAAAAAAGTTCAGCCCAATCTAAACACGATATGAAGAATTGTGATTTTTTGAAATTTAATTGGGGAAATTTGTGGTTTTTGACGTCAAAAATATTTCATAAACAATATGGTTTGGGACATTAACAAGGCTTATTTTTGTACCAAGTTTCATTTTGATCAAAGAAGGCGTTCGAAAGTTATCGTGTCCCATAGAAACGTCTAGGTCAACAATAATCTCGTACATAGTAGACATATATATATATCATTATATAATAATATTTATTATTAGATACTATATATATATATATATAATATATTACATTATATATAATATATATATATATATTAATATTAATTATATATATTATTAATATATTATTATATATATAATATATAATATATATATATATATTATATAGTAATATATATATAGAAATGATTGAAAGATTCCAAAACATTTACTGGAGAATGAGTCAGACTTATTTCCATGCTGATAACATTGAAGTCTTAATTAATCCCAAGAAATATTCTTAATTTAAGAAAATAAATATTTCATGCAAGTTATTGCATTGGTTTAATAAATAAAGTATATTTGGCAATTCTACCCAGATGTTGTTTGGGAAAGGAAACCTGTAAACTTTAAACATTTATTAAAAGATATGATAATTAAGTTCATCTATCAATAAATCACTCTATTCTAGTAATTTTAAGGATATAATATCATTATTTAACACATAAAGTTCACAGTCTTTTAGCAATAAAAAATATGTATAATGCTTGATGAAAAACAAACAATAATAGAGGAAGATTTTTAAGAAAAATCTAAAATTCACCTTGAGTCTATGAAAACCCCAAGTCGTCTTTGTAGCCTTCTGTTTATTCTTTTAAGGCGTTTTTTCAAAAATAACATTTACGTAATTAAGTAAAACCCCATTGTAGGGCTTACTTAAAAATTACCCTCCAAAAAAATTATGAAAGGAATTTTAATTTTTATAACCCCACGGATCCAGCATCCGTGCACATTACAGATTCTTTCAGTAATCTTTCCTTTACAAACCAATTTTCCCTGCAGTGTTTTAAAAGGTTTAATGTAATTTGTAAAATGTAAAGAAGCCGCTAAGAAAAGCATTTACTGCGATCATATTTCCCCTCAGTTTTTCAGACCCTAAAGAAACATTAAGGCAACTAATTACAACAATTAAACAACCATTATCTCCACATCCTAACACTTAAAAAAGTTATCAGTTAAAACCATATTTTAATGTTTCTTTATCTTCATTGTTCTCTTTTGTACTTTTTTAAGTAAACCCACATCTGTTATTAGTAAATTATAAGTAATAGTAAAGCATAATATTATTACGTTTCCAAAAAAGTATATTCTACATTTATATATTTATATCATTATCATTAAGCGATTTATTTCCTAAACACTTGGCAATATTAAGCTTTTCATAATTTATAATGAATACACCAATAGCAGTCAATGAAAGCATGGAATAATAATATCACTTTAATAATGTCAACAGTAACATCGTCTTTCCACTAATTTTAAACTCTATTAAGCAGAGCCGGCTTCTATCAGAACCGCGGTGAGATAATGAGTCTTGAAAATCTCACCACAAGACTCAACTGCTCACCACGGCACAGTGGATGGCAGCACTGCTGAAAGCCGACTTTGCTAAATAGAGTTTAAATTAGTTGTAAGACGTTGTTGGTGTTAAATTTATAGTAGAAAATTCTACTGCGCTTGTTTAATTTATGTTATCACTTTCATATTTA
>JACMZG010001863.1:24888109-24920609 GCA_018340805.1 Microvelia longipes | reverse complement strand
CTTGACAAAATATTATTATCACCCCACTCCACCAACTTTTATGAGGATAGTGACGCAATAGAATTATTATACACAATAGGTTCTGACGTTTCAATGAGTTTGATTTTTGTGGATAACTCAAAACGAAACGTCTAAGAACTTATATGCACACACACAAACTTATAAAAATATTAAGGTGCCCAAGAGGCATCAATCCCCCCATTTCATCCGTGCGACCTTCCTTGTAAGCCCGATTTTATTCATTAAAACATTTACTAAGAATACTTTTGTAGGATGATATATTTTTTTAAAAATGTTCATCTCGCATTTTTTTGAATAAATAAACATTTACAGTAATAAAATCACACTTAAAAGTAGATTTGCATATAATTTACAATTGAAAATATATATTAAAGAAGCTTAAAAGTTTTAAATAGGGTTTAGTTTCTTATTTAACATTAAAAAACAAACATAAAACTACTTGATGAAACTTTATTCAGCATCATAATTATAAGATAATATAAGCTTTAAACTCAATTAATATATTTCTCTTTAAAAACTAAATTATAATGAACTAAGCTGCAAAATGCTCTTAACAAGCAAAAAGTTGCATACAAACTCTTAAAACTTCTTTTACGTTCCGGTGAAATAGAAGTAGCTGAAGATTAAAGACTTACTTAAACTAAATAGACGTAAAAAGATAATTATTCATGAAAGGTGATTAAAATTTAAAAACATGTTAAGAGTCATGTTTAAATTAACTTAAAAACTTAGAGCTTGAAACGTAAAATTTAAAGTATAAGATTTTCATATGATTTACTTATATTACCATAATGCAATTTAATAATTAAAAATTGAAAAATTATTAACGAAGCAAATATGTTATGAAAATAACCTCAACAATGTATTTATTCATGTACTTGAAGTAAGTAATATGTAAGTAATATACTGGGTTCACAAGAGATAAAAGAAAATTGTCTTATTTTTGTCAAAACTTATCTGAAAAGAGTACACAGCGTATTCGTAAAATCATAGAATCCAATTTCTTTCTGAGTAGTGTTTTAACACTCTTTACATTTCCTCAGTCATGCTAGAGGCATTTAGACACTAAAATTCCACAGCCGGGATTTCAAGTGAAATTATTCGTTTTAGGAATTTTTCAAGCCTCCTGGGATGTTTTAATACAACCCAAGTTGTATTAAAATAAGTTGTCTGTCTGTATGTCTTTGTTATGATCGAAGCTTAAGTTTTAAACTTAAACAAATATATTTTTAGATCTAGTTGTGCTATCCTGGAAATATGTTTTCATTTAGTCATTAATCGTCGTTAATGTATCAGCAAAAATTAAAAAAAAAAACTTAAAATATTTTATTTGATTACTTAAACATTAAGTACGGATAAATTTAAACCAAAAAATGTTCGAAGTATCATTTAGTAATCAGCTTAACCTCAATTTTTACCGAATAAAAAGTAATTGTTTTTTTAAATCGTTAAAAATTATAAAACTTAGTTGAAATCTGGCACGTGTATATTTAACTTAAAATCGTTTATTAAACTTAGTATACAAAGTTTAATAAATAACAGGTAAGATTGTAATATTAATAACTATAAGTATTAAATTAATACTGAGTTTTATTTCAATACGGCTAGTGTATTCAAGATTTTTATCACATCACTAATGTTAAGTATCATCAATAGAGATTAGAACCTAGATGGGGGACCACTGAGAATAAAACAGATGTTTTTACAGCCAGTGAGAGTAAGTCTGAGGACGAGCGAAGAGAGTTGAAAGAAGCAAACATAAGCGTATCATTAAGTAAATGCCTTGAAATACCCCGCACTCAATTTTTTAATAATTCAAAATGGATTCAATAACACATAAATCTTATATGTTCTTTTGACTATTACATACTATCTATAATGTATTAAATTTGTTAAAAAAACTCTAACAGCGCTGCTGAAATCAAATATTCTCATCAGGAGCAAGAACAGAGTAACAATCCAGCTATTATTTGAGATAATCATGAGACAAACGATGCACTAGTACAAATACAATCGACGGTAAAATTACCAATTCTGAGGAAAAATATATGACAATAATATAAAATGTAATAGGGACTGTTTCCGAAAACTTTCAGGTCCTTGAAAATGGTTTTATGAGTAATTGCTGTTACTTCACTGTCTCCCATAGTCAATTTAATACTTTAGGAGAAACCCTTCTGAAAGTTTCTACTGTTTTAGACATCAAGCCATCAGTCATGGTAAAAGACACCCTAACAACGTGCTGCCCCTCTAAAACAAAGTCAAAAGAAAATTTGGTATTCCTCCTTGAGGAAAGAAATCCCTCTGCCTCAAATAACGACGTACTCTAGTTGAATAGCAAACCAGTTAGTTTTTAGAACAACGTTGCAGTGTTTCTCCTTAATAACGCTGTTTCTATGTACTATAATTATATAAAAAATCATTAAATTGTAATAAATTATTATTATAATTAAATTAAGAACAATTAATTAACCCAATTAATAAAGTAGGTTCACATTAAGCTTAATGGTGTTATCTTTTATATTTATGAACCATTCATAAATAAAACTCAACTATGCCCAAGCACACAGGATTTAATCTGCGCCAAAATTAAAATGGGAAAAGAAAACCCGACTTAATTTATCCTGTTATCTACTAGCCATCCAAAACTTTTTTTGTGAATTACTTAATTTTATTAATTCATTCATTTAGAGTTTAGGATAAATTTAACCTTCTATCCGTGGGTCTAGGTAAAATATAAAAATGGAATCTTTTAATTAATATTAAAACTAAAAGATTTATTAGCAGAAACACAGATTAAATTAGATAAGAAAGTTTTGCTTTTGTAAAACAACCAGATTTGTCAAATATTATCATAGTTAAAGAAAAAATAATCTTCTTTAATCACTATGACAATGAGATTTTAACTCAACAATTTCATAAAAAAATCGTGTAAACAGAGAAACTCAAAAAATTGCTGAACCCTATCGGATTCGCTGCGCTCGTCCTCAGAATATGCAAAATTTGTTGCAATTTATTACGTCTTTTTTGATTCGCTCAGGCAGAAAATGATCTGTTTTTATGGTAGCCGTCACAATATTTAAAGTAATAACGATATTTGGCATTGTCGTTAAATACCACAATAATGGTCCAACAATAAGGACAATAAGGTTCAAAGGCTAAATCAGTACCATAATTAATTAGTTTACAGTAGAAAATCAAATTACATTATCAGCATAGGATCAAAGTTATTATAATATAATAATTGTTAATTATATATCAGTTAATCAATCGAGTGATCCCTTTTATCTTTCTCAATTTGCTTTCATAAAAAAAACAACTGTAATTGCTAGGGATTACGAGATTTCCCAGATTTTTCACATTTGTGCAAATCAATAATGCATAGATGCCATTAATATTTCAGAACTAAATCGTTTTATATAAAACAGACCTCTAAAAAAATTGGCTCAAGTTTATGGTTAAACTTTTCACCAAATTCAGTCAATACTTTTAATTCAACGGTCAGCTCCTACATAAGGAAGTTCCCGTAGGGAAAATACCTCTAAATGAGTATTTAATTATATTTATTTAAGTATTTGTGAAGAGACTGTCTTTTACTATTTTTGATAATGAACTTCACTTAATTATCAATCAAGTATAACTCAACTTGAGGATATACTTAATTTTAAATATATTATTATAACAAAGAAATAATATGAAAATTCTTTTCGAAACAAAACATTTACAAATGGATCAATATTACATAAAATACACCAAATGTTGTTACTGGTAGATAGGTTTGTAATTTAACAACTGAAAGTAAATACATGATAAATCATATGAAAGTAAAAGCCTTGTGAGTGACTATTAATCAAAGTCTGAAAGCAGGAAGGACAAAAGCAACATGTAAAGCAGAGCGCAACATAAATCATCATTTACTTTGTCTTCTTATGCTCCAGCAAAATAATATATAAATTGATGGATAGCAGATACAGAATCAGCTGTATTACTTTGCATACGTAATTTGAGTGTCTCAAAGATTTTTAATGTGCAGTACAGGAAAAACATGCAAGTCCATTTTGGTATTAAAAATAGAAATTCGCTAAGTGGTAATGAATATAGACAATACCTGAGATCATAAGTGTAGGGAATTTTCACACATGTTATAAGTAATAATTTGTAACACATGTAATCAGTAATAAGTTGCATGAAGAACTCTCATCAAATGAAAAAGGTAAATAAAGGTGTTCCCGCTTAATAAAGGTTTATTAAGCGGGAATACTGGATTTTTGATAACATTATTAATAACTTAATAAGTGTTTAAAAGTATACTGCCATAATTATTTGCATTGGCAAATTTGATCAAAAGACACCCCGCCTATGAATAGAGAGGTAAGGAATTATATTGGTTATAACCTGTATACATTTGTAACTAACCTCATAAAGCCACGCGTTAAGAACTTAACAAGTATGACGTGACAACGACGTCCTCACAACAGCGAAATATAGAAAATAGACGTAAATAGTATATAGTATGGTGTATAGGCGTATATAGTATATAAACCTTTCTGGCAACAAGATCTCCTAACGTTAGTTGAATAACATGTTAACAATTAGGATATAGAGTCATAGACTATAACTGCCTTATGTGGCAGGAGGTGTGAGCTAAGGAAATTGTGGGTGGTAAGAAGGGCCAACAACTTGGCTTATTTTCTTTGCATTTTCCACAGTAGCCCACACATTACTACTAATTACACTTGTATAATCTATTGATTCATCAACTATATAGGCTTGGTTAAATTACTGATTTATAGAGGGGTTTCAACAGATCAAAACTGAAACTATAGACAAACAGAATACAAAATTTAGAAAAAATTAACGGAAACTAAATTAGAAAAATCAAAACTATTACAAGCACCTAAAGTTATCACCTTTGCTAATAATGTTCAAATTAATAACGGAAAGAATTTTTTTTTCATTAGAAGAAATAGTGACTAGGTAAATAGTGATAAAAAGTGATAAGTACTGCATTTGTAAACCACATTCTTTCTTAATAATTATATTTTAATGTTTATCTTCTAACAATCCTTTAATCTTTCTTTTTGCTTTTAACTGTAATTATTATAAAATAGTGAATTTTTAAATTATAATTCTTTTATGTTTTTTTCTTCTATTTCTTTTATTTGTTCTTTGTTATAAAATATAATAGTACTAAGAAAATAAAAGATTATAAAAGGAGCTTTCTTTAATAAAAAGGCCTCTATGAAACAGAAGAACATAGAGTTGAATTTTCACTCTAAGCTTATTTGAAGGTCTGTGTACCTAGAGAGGTTTAGAGGCCTTTTCGCTTTAATATTTGCCCTTTGACGTTTAAATTCATAGGACATAAAAGCAAAATAAGTAGAAAATGCTTTTGAAAATGTTTTTATGCCTTAAGGCAAAAGGAAAGATATTTTCTTTTATTATCTTTAGAAAATAGAATTATTTGTAGAGAAAATTGTAACTCTGGCGATTGTAACTAATGAAGTATGGTGCTTTTGAAAATCAACAGAAATTTCATAGTTATTGTCACCGCAAATATACATTTACAAGAATAGAAAATAACTAACTAACTAATAAATCTAGTACGGAATAACTGGCAATTTTCCTCATCACATCGGATTCGATAAGCTCAACCTCGCCACAATGGACTCGCTCCTGTCATCCCTAGGCTATGAAAAACGCTTAATTTATAATTAAGTACATTTTCTGTCTCACTTTTCTCATTTCCAGACAAGAAGGGCCAGTTTTAATACCAGCGCTTACATATTCGCCTCCTGGCATAGATCAACATTTTTGCTTAGTCAATATTGTCGGTTAATCACGACATACAAAAAATTCGGATAGCATATCAAGAGTTTAGCATTGATTTTTGTACCAAGTTTTCGGGAGCTATGATGATAACACACAAACACAGACAACTTGGTGAAAACCACATAGCAAGTCTTAAATACACCTGAAACAAATAGTTCAGGAAAAATTCCACTTTCAAATATTTTAGCACGGAAAACTATACAATACTTTTATACTTATATAAATACTTATATGAATACTTTTATATTAAAAAGTAAAAATAGCATGAAATCAAGTTCGAATAGCAAAAAAACAGAAAAAGTAGATCTGATATTTGATTTATTTATGTAATAAATAGTAATTTATTCCTCATAATAAACAATTTGATAAAAATGTATCACGTACTATACAAATTTTATAAAAATTTTAGTCACAACAAATTTTGGACTATACTGTACTATGCATTACTTTTACTTATCTGATATATAAATATATCACATTAAGAACGAAAATCATACCTTATTTGATATGAATAAATAACAGGTATTAAATGTAATTTAGGACTTAGATAAGAAAAATTGTTTTCAATTTTTTTAGAAATAATGCTATATTTTAGAGATTTAAGTGGTTTAAATAGCAGACACTGTTTTGTAAGATTAATGGGGTGTATAAAATAATACTGTTTTCAAGCCAGATGCCTCATGGGCGATTATAAAACAATATTTGGAAACTTTTTTTTTTTAAAAAAAACTTTGTATCACATTTTTTTCTATAGTTTAGGTAAAAATGCTAAGATATTACAATGCTTCAACGTCAAACAGAAAACAAAAACAGAAACCAAATATGGTCTCTAGGCTTTATATACTTTATCTTCATGTCATCACCATAATTCAATCATCATGGAAAAACAAGACCAGATTAGAGGCCCGAGCCCGAACTATAAACTTAGACGTCTCAAACCTATCTCAGTAACAGGTTGTGGTTAAGAACTTAATGGACTCAAAACTCTGTAAACTACTTGCAGACTTATTTTTCTCGGATAAAATTAATGGGACCTATAAGTTTTACTAAAACAACCGGCATATCGACGACTTGGACGACAAAGTAAGAGTTTCAAGTTGAATAAAAATGAAAAAAACATTATGAAACTGAATTCTAGAACATGATTTAAAAAAAAAGTGATTTCTTAAATTAATGTTAGTTTTTTAAAATTAGAATTTAAATTTAGATCTAGAAATTTAGATTTATTTTTCGAAAAACATAGCTGATGCCTGCAAAAATATAGCATGGAAGCAAAACCCACAGTAAATACGTTATATTAAAAGAAACAAAGTACACTATATGAAATCAAAGGGGACGAAGTTAATAATAACTTTAAAAACACGATTTTGTATTAAAAGCAATTCCAAGTTCAAGTACCGATAAACTAGAACCTTCAAGGCAATATTCAAAAATATAGAGGTACTTCGTGGAGAAAGGCACAGATGCAGATAATAAGCCTCAGGGGGACATTCATATACTTAGGACTTAACAAAATCATCCGAGTGTATCAAGAGATTCATAAAATGAAACCAGTCTTAGCTAATCATAACGTCCATCATGTGTGGGAGTCAAATGTACTTTATTGCTCATTTACCAACTTATATTATATTATTTAGTTATGTCAACCATTAGAAAGAATACTACGAAACAAATATTATAATTAACTGATACTCCATACCTTAATTAATGTAAAGAAACGTATAAAACGTTTTACAATTACTATTGATAATTGTAAAAATTTGGAAAGAAATTTAAGTTTTTTGTTAAAAACTTCTAATAAGCGTGCCTCACAGCTTCAGGCGACGTGTTAAGAGGTGTGAACATATCAACGGTTAACAACAAAAGAAAAATGTTTTTAATACAACCCCTTCTTTTTGTGATAGTAAAGGGATAAGGTCAACCAAGCAGAATGTAAAGAAGATTTATTTCCCATATTTACATCACCCTAAAAGGTTGCAATGTGTTTACAAGAATTATAAACACTATTCGATTAATCAGAAGAGTTCACAAATGTAAATGCTTAATGATATTGAACATAAGTACGTATTACTTAATAGAGTCCTAGGAAAATGAAAGTAAATTAAACTTACTAAAGGAAAAATAACTTTAATATTGTCCGTCTTTATAACAGCGAAAACTGCAACTCAAAGCGATCGTAAACGAAATAACTAATAAAAGGTTACAATCTCAAGAAAGCGAATTAAAAAATACTCCTAAATTAATTATTAAATCTAATTAAATTATTTAAAAAATAATTTACAGTCTAAATGCCATGAAATTTCCGTTGCGAACCTCTCCCTGTTTATTTCACAAATTTGTTTAATTAAACTACCTACGAAAAATTGAGCTTCCCTAAAAAGTTACGAAACAATATACAAACACATTCAGCGACTGATACGGTACGTGGTACCTCGGTACATTTCCTCGTATTTCAGTTTCGCTTCGCTCGTTTTATATTATGTTATTAAAGTTTAAGATGGTTTAATTTAGTCTCGTCACGCTCCACCTCAGATTTGTTAGGGAACCCAATGACCAAATGGCTAAAGCTGATATAACGCACAGATAATATAACCCTATACGGCAAGATTTACAGGTGAATCTTCTTCTACCTTTGACATACTATTAGCGCTGTTCCCCAAAAAAGCGGTGAAAAAAAAACTGATAGCAACAAACTGCAACACGTAGTTTTAATTCGCATCAATAAATAACATTTTAACCAATGACGTATTGCGATTAATATCAGAATGAAATTTAGTGGATTGATTAAACACTTATAGATGTAATTTAAGCGTGGCACGATGAAAACCACTCGAAACGTCATAAAAATGCTCAAACGGATAAATATAATGAACATCGGTTTCTATTCGTTAGGGTCAACACAATACTTTTCTTATACCATCGAAAGAGGTGAGAAAAAGTTAATAAAACGGTCTAGGCGAAGAGGTTTTCTTTTGGTAATTCTTTACGATTTCACCCAAGATTCATCTGTTTAATTCACGGTAAAAAATAGAAGTAAAATTATCTGATAGAGCGAAACTCTTTCTACTAATTCCAGTTGTTTTAAAAACGTTCTTTAACTGCGAACTTTAGACATAAGTTTTAAAGTAACCTGAGAAAATGAGCCTTAGAGTTGTAACTTTAGTCTGACAAACTTAACCTTGAAAGGAAGGAACTAACAACCGCATCTAAGTTGTTGAGACTTTATCTAGTTAGGAGCTTGTTAGTGGAATCCAACTTTACAATTGTCTTGGAAACAAAACTTTACAATTCTATAAGGTTATCAGATAGCAATTGTTGTATCATACGATGAAAAGCCACTTCCAGACTCCGAACCCAAAAGAAAAATTACAAGTCGGCTTCCGTTGTTAAACCGTGACGGTGACGATTTCAAAAATACTTTTTTGGACTCTTCAAAGTTCTTAAGACAAGAGTCCTTCTCTTTTAGTGAGTAATTCGTGACGATTTGTCTTCTCTTGACTTATTGGGTTCCCACGTTTAGAAACAGTTCACGGGAGGTATTTTTAAAAATTTGGCTCTGAAAAAGGTAATAGCTTACCAAGTGATGTATAGCCTCAAATTAAAAGGTCTTCTGTTACAATTAGATTTCAATAAAAATACTATCACAAAAGTATCCGCAGCTATTATACAGTATAAATTTTATTTCAAACCACATTTATACACGATAAGAAATGTATGAAACATATGGATGACATCTTTGCACTAGAAAAGACAGGAAAGGATCCACCATCAATGATCGACAATACTGGATAGATGGCGTTACAAGAGATCGACAAGATTAATGATTCTGTCTGTAATATTAGTTCCGAGGTCAATCATAGCTTAGTAATAATAGTAATACCTAATTACTGAACAGAGATAAGAGAGTATTTAAGCAATAATAGGTACATAATGAGATGCTAAGCATGCTGGATGGGAACCATCTAATTAGTTTTATTGCGGCAAAGTAAGCGCCATTGTCATTTTTGAGATAAGTCGGAAAACAACATAAAAATAGTGCAATCGGATTAGTAATTCACGGAGTAAACCCTGAATTATTAGTCCTGATAATTTTTTTAATATACATTTATCTTATATGGTAGAATTTTGACAAACTATAAGTCAACTCGAGACTTGAAAAGACATTCTGCAAAAATTATATCTTGCAGATATTGACATTCCACAAGTAAATTATTCTAGTACTAACTTTGTAAACCAGTGTTCTATTCAATAATCTAAATTAATTATTTTTGAAACTGGAATTTGTCTAAGTTAGCCCTTTCAAATAATTTTTTTGTGTGATACATTTTTCCAAACTTATAAGAAGTGTTTTAATTTGGTCAAAAAGGGATAAGAAGAAAATCAAGCTAAGAATATAAAAAGAAATGTCTCTTTTCAGAGAGACATGGCAGTGGTGAGAGAGGTTTTTTACAAGTCCTCCTAGTTCCTCTATGCCTCGGAGGCAAACAATTGAAGGTTTTTAATCTCTGAGTGGTTTTTTTGTTCCTTTACTTTAACAATTCTTTTTTTACGCAAGACCTTAATCCTTAACAACTACATGGAAACCTTAACCCAACTCTATCTCAACCGATCGAAATACACTTGTATACAGAAAAAGAACTTTTTCCTTACACACGAAGTATTCGAGCTAAAAACACAAGTGCTCTTCAAACTAGAAATCCTTAATCTTAACGATCTCTACAAACTTTTAATATTTAACGAATTATTTACACAAAAGTTAAATAATATAAAAACAAATACAATAATATAATAGTGAACACCTAAATATAAGATAAAAATGTTACAGTACCAAAATGTTTAGTTTGTAAAAATAATGTTTCTAAGAGGCCATAACAAAAAAATGTACATAATAAATATAATATAAATAAATAGTAAAAAGTTATGAGGTTTTGGTCATGATAAATAAAACAACATTTAAGCTTTCGTCCGTATGATTAGGTCTTCATCAGAAAGTGTTTATGATGGACATGTTAGTTAATTGGTTTTATAACTTAACTTCCATTTTTCTTAAACTCTAGTATTGTTAAATTTTATTTTTAGTTTATGTTTTGTTAAATTTTAATATTTTATCCTTGTTTCCTTTCATTATAGTCAAAATTGTATATCATTCTATATAGTTATTTTCTATAGATATAACCTTAATGTTAAGCCCCGGGGCTAGATCTTTGTTTAGTTTGTAGTTCATTCTTCGATAGTATACACAGCAAGCTATGTTTAGATACCTTATCTGTTTCTTTCTGTTAACGGCTTTAGTTTGTTATTAAACACTTTCTGATGAAGACCTAATCATATTGTATAATATAATATTGTTATAATATAAATATACAAGATATATAATATAACATAACGTAATATACAAAAAATATATAATAATAAAAATACTGTTCCGCCTATTAAAAACTGGGGCAATGTCAATGCTACCAGTATATTTAGTCATTAAGTTTTTGACATTGTCATTTTCATAATTCTACATATATTCTTCAGAAATAATGTTATTTTATAAATCCATAAATAATATAATTATTTAAAAATCTTTAAGCAGTCCAAGAGGCACCTTTTGATTTAACTATATAAGAGGTTTAAATAATTTTAAGTATCAAATTAAACAAAAATAGATATTTAATATAATCAGGTAAATTACAGAACGCTCTGCGGTTCCTAATATACTTAATAAGAAGTTAGAATGTAAAACCACATTATGAATAAAGTGGGATTAATAGTTTCAACCAACAACACACAATGATATCAAGAATATATCATAGAATTTGAAATTTTCAGTAATAAATGTTCAAATAATTAAACTTCTATTTTTAAAGGTTGACAATTTTAAAATACGTCAGGTATTAGTACAATTAATTATTATTATTATTATTAACTAACCAATAAACATTATTTAAACAATAGTATTATTATTATTATTAATTAATACTTTCAATTAGATTTAGACTATATGTCTAATCTTTGTAACTCTGGTATTTTTGGGAATCTTTTCTGAAGCAAGATTGTGCCTTCGTGTGAACTTATATTACCGACTAATTAGACGTAATAGAGGGGAATCCCACTTTAAATCCCAGTAAATGGCCAACTTCATTAGTAACGTTTTACTCTCTCGCTAACTTTATGAGATCGCTAAAGAAAACACCTGACCATGGTCATATCCTTAAATTTGACAAGTGCTGTTTTGACATAGCTATTTTAGCTGCTAACATCATATATACAAAGTTAAAATTTAAAACTTGGTCAGACTTTTTATTTTAATTTAAAATGGACTATAAATTCAATGCAAATATTAAAATTAGACAGAAGTAAATTACGCTTAAACAAAATAATGAAAAAAGGTTAAAGTATAAAAGAAAAGTAGTTTTCATTTGAGTAGTAATGTTTATAAAAGGAAGGAATCCCCGGGGAATCTTATCTATGCTTTTTTAGTGAAGTAATAGTCGACGAGGGAGAGGTTAGAGTGGATAAGACCATTAGGACTGGACTAGATCTCGTCTCTAGGGAGATAGTTTTATTGCTAGCTATTGTAAAAGCATAGTACTTCCAAATAGTAAAACTACAGGATGAAAACTAGACAATTTTATGAATAGAAAGATATGAATTTAATAAAGTAAATAAGAAATTTACTAAATGCAAAAAATGTATTTCTAATGTTACGTTACTCCAAAAAGCAATAAAGGTATAACTAGAAAAACAATAGTTTGTATGATACATTCATTTTATATACAGTTACAAAAACCTGCCTTTGTACCACCTCATCACGTTGGTATGGTAACAAAAAAGAAAATTCCTGTATTTTGATCCCACAATAGCATGATTGTTTATAAGCCGTAATAGTGGAGTAGAGTAAAAAAAAGAGACCTTCGGCCTCTTTGCCAAGGCGACGGCACTGCGGGCCGTTTCGCGGCCCCGCGCTTCTCTGTGGCCACATGGTTGTTGCTGTTCATCAATTCGACATATTCCAAACCAAATTTCAGGTTGGAATACAAGTGGAATACTGGCACAATATAAGCGAATTTTCCAATGTATTAGTAAAAACGTGATTTGTATACATTATATTATATATTGTCAATCAATAAAACCAAAACTAATACTGATACTGTATGTAATGTAACTTCGTGCGTTTGTTAACCACATATGGTAGTACATGTGTAACTTCTAAAAGATTTGTGATTTTTTGAAATGTTTGTGGGATCATACTTGTAAGTTATTGGCATCATACATACTTCATCACTAATAGGGATCGGGACATTAAGAATTTTAATTTTTGTACAATGTTTCATTTCGATCTGAGAAAGCGTTCGAAAGTTATCGAGTACCATAGAAACATCTAGAAACAAAATCTCGTACATACATACATACAAATATATATATATATATATATATATATATATGGTGTGTGTGTGTGTGTGTGTGTCTGTGTGAGGTGTTGTTGTGTGTGTGTGAGTGTGTGTGCGCGTGTAATTATAAACCTCAAGAATGTATATATGTATATTTCTAGCCCCCCTTCCAAAAACTACACCCCACCCCTACTCCCCTCCCAACCTCGTAAGCTCATTTTTTCTAAGAACATTTGTTGGAAATTCGCCAAAAAATATGCACATCATTGTAGATACTTTTCATCATATTTATTTAAGATTTAAATTTTGATTAAAACTTTATAATCAACACTTAGTAAACTTGATCATTATCCATAGTGCGCCCCCATGGCCATATATTATATATATATATATATATATATATATATATATATATATATATATATATATATATATAATATATATATATATATATATATATATATATTATATATATATATTATATAATATATATATATATATATATATATATATATATATATATTATATATATATATATATATATATATATTAATATATATATAATATATACTATGATCAGCGAGTCCCACCCTTAAAACAATCTACCTCCCCTCACATGTGTTATAGTGGGCATTACTCAAAGCTATACCATAATGAGGCATTAGGCCTATTGCTATAGTAGGTGTTTCTAACGGAGGAAATTTATCGTTGCTTAGTGATGCAAATATCTACTTCCTCATTAAAAGAATCTATGAACTCATAAGCAATCTATTCTAAACAAATCAAGTTTGGGTATAATGACTGATCATTAATTAAAATACTACAGTAGATCCTTTACATACATACAGCTACAATTATACTAATTATCTATAAAAGATGTAAGAGGAAAAAAATAAAACGTGTCAATTAAATCACAAAACGTCATTAGGTTTTACAATCCGGGAAGAGAGACTAATCAAGCAAGCGTATAATGACACAGCATGAACTAAAATTCGATAGTTAATCTATAATAGAAATACAGTTAAAACCAAATAATTCACTACAGGTGTAAGCAAACGTGTCAATTAAATAACGAAACGATATTAACTTTTACAATACATTCAATGCAAGCATTAATCATTTCCTTCACTAAATTGATAAATGATGTCATCATTTAAATAATTATTGTTTATAATTATAATTTATACATTTCTACAACATAATCTCAACTTTGACGGATAATAACTATAATTATTTGTAATACGATACTTTCAATATATAATTTAGTTAATGAAGCTATTAAACAACAGCATTATCCAATTAATAAAAGTCGGGGGCTGTCACTCATAATAATTTATTCACAAAAAGATTCATTTCGTCACTTTAGAAAAAAATGTATGATGTAAATAAATAAGAAATAGTATTTAGAGAGAGAGAAATAAATTATTAATAATTACAAATACATCTGTTCGATATACACTTATTAAAACAAATTTTTACACAGTATAAATACATATTTTTGTAGACAGTTAAATAACAAATAAAATTGTTAATTAGTACTGTGTACAATTAATAAAGATATACGCCTGTTGTAGGGAGTTTCGGTTAATCAGCCAACAGGAAACACCTCAGGTGGGCCGCGAATCATGCTCAAAGTTATTTAAAGTTCATGAAATCTTTTATAACAAGTAATATTAACTAAAACTTGAGCACTGCCCGAGGAGGGGGGAGGCTCGAACCTTCAATACCGAAACGAGTCCTATCACGATAATAGCCATGAGAACGGACAATGGATACTGATCATGTAAAATAAAGATCATGTAAAATGATGATCATGTAAAATAATGATCATGTAAAATAATTATCATGTAAAAATAAAGATCATGTAAAATAATGGTAATGTAATATAATTATCATGTAAAATAATGATCATGTTTAATAAGTATGACTATAAAGTCATAATCATAAAATTTAAATCTTAAATGAACATGAAAAAGTATCCAGAATAATGAACATACTTGTTTATGTTTATAAAAGAATAAATGCATGTATCAACTATAAATTATTTGTTTTATATTATTTACGGATTTATACTTCTTCTTACAAAGGTCATTACGTATAAAACTTAATATAAAAAAAAACTAAAAATAAAAATTAGTAATAATAAAAAATGTTTAATTAAACTTTTTACATAAATTTATTTCAGTGGAAAAAAAATTAAAAAAAGTATTTAACTTAAAAATTGTAAAAATATTAGACGGAGTATAAGTTTTGTAACTAGGAGATAAAAGTAATTTAAATTTTAACAAAAGAATCCAAACTAAGGACTTGAGAAATTTCAAACTAATAGTAAAGTATAAATAGTCAAGTTTTATTTAAATCATTGCTGGTTTAAGAGCAAAGTTTTAGTTCTGGCTTTAGGTTCTTATTGTTAAAAAATATTTAACTTTATTTTACAACCCGTAAATTGCATTTTAAGTGAAATAGCAAAAAAGGGTAAATAAAGTACGGAACTTTGGAATTCTTATTTTCAACAACTAAATAAACAACCAGTTAAGTCATCTCTAATTAATGTTTCTATTTCTTTTTGCAGTTTATTTCTCGGTATTAGGGTTTCTTGTTGAAATGGATATGACAAAAAAATATATTGCAATTGTCAACTATTAGTTAAAATCAAAATTGTAGGCTATTCCTTTTTGAAAATAAAAACGCCGATTCCTACGCAGGCAAATGTCTTTAATTAGAAACCTTTAAGTCAGATTGATTAAAATGTTGGTAACAATAGATCTGAAAGTTATACTTTTTATAACTACGTCACTGCTGCTTGGTGTGAAAATAAATGAGTTGTTATTATTTATAATTGACAACTACAGGAAGACAAACGACTCATTTCTATCAAAAATAAAACATTACATTTAATAAGAACCGATAAAGCAGTAACAATCCGTCATATTATACTCTATGAAATAAAAAAAATATCCATCATCTGGTGTTGATATCAAGTTACTAATAGGATAATTATTATAGGATATAAGGGATATTTTCTTGAAAGATAGATGAGTATAAAAGCCAAGTGTAATTTGAAACAGGAACGAAATCAAGAGGGAACTAAAAGACGAAAAAATAAATTGGTAAAAGAAGGGAGAAATATAAAATAAAAGAATGATTGGATGTGAAAGGTATTAAGAAATATAACAAGGGTGCAGGACTAATACCTTCCTATCTAATAAATTATTGAATTTTTATTGTTGTTCATGGAAGTGCTGTCCCAACTGGAAAAACATGGGCTTTCTATATTCCACTGGAATAGAGAAGGGACAGCGCTTTATTTACTATCACGTGCTTTCATTAGTTTTAAAACTTAGCTGTATAGTATTTAATATAACAAGAAATCGGGTAAGCCTGACTTTTAAATACAACTTAGATTTCTTGACGCGAAAAAAGATGGTTCGATAAAACATTTTTTTCTGCCATGCTTGGGGTTTGGTGCAAATAACTTTTTTTAAACTTAATATTTAAACTTCTTGAGATCGATAGCATCAAAATGGAATAATGGAGATGTGGGCCCCTCAAATAATTTGAGGGGCCAAATTTATACATTAATCAAATTAATTTGATTTTAAGCTATTGTATATTAATTCATAACTTTAAGTTTTCAGAATCCTGTAAATTAGAAATTGATGCAAATTTTTGTATTGGTTATTAAATAAATTATTAAATAGAAAAAGATTATTCAAAATGATTAATTTATTTATATTTATACTCATAATAATGTTATTACAGTGATATAAAGTATAATTTGGGCCCTAACTACACTAAAAAAAGATACTTCGACTCATAAAAATATGTTATATATAACAATTGTTAACGTTTCAAGAAGATGAAGAAAAGATTTGAAGAAAACGTTTTAAAGAAAAGACGAAAGAAACTGAGATATTGATAACTAAAGAAATATTATAACATGGAAAGGTAACTAAAATAATAAAAAATTTTATTCCTCTGGTATGCACATGCATACGATAGCTTACAGTCAATAGGAAAAAATTGCATTCTAATAAATTTCACAGATTAGACACAGGTTAAATTGGATTTTAATTAATCCAATCAATTGGATTCTTAAGCTGTAATTCAGTAACATTTGCTTCATTTAAAAAATCACAATATTTTTTAAAACGGAAAACTTGATGATTTCCTAAAGCAGATAAGAAATCTGAACTCACGAACTCAAAGATTTAATAGCTGTAAGATAAATAAATATAGTTAACCGAGGAATTGTTAAAAAATCAAATTAATTACGTAAAAGTGCTCTTCGGTATTTTGAAAGAATATTTTTTTCATTCAAAGTTCATTTATAGGTATTAGTTATGGCATAAACAAAATTAAAATGACCTTTAATAGGGAAAAATATGATTATAAAACAATCCGTGGAGAAAAGGAAAGAAGAAGAACTTTAAAGGTAAAGAGAACAAATCGTTTTACTTTTTACCATTATTCATTAGAAAGATAATAATGTCATTAAATAACATATTTTTAAGTCTGTCAGACTTCATTGTTGTATGAACATGTAATGAAAAATAATGGAGATATTATAAGACAGGTTAAGGAGAAAGAATCAGAAGATACCAAGGACCGCCAGGTACATCTTGACTAAGATAGAGATGGATTGCAGAGAGATTGCTATACACAGTTGGTTTCATAGAGACAAAGAAGAAGAAGGAAGGAGAAAGGCAAAGTTTAGATGACAAAGAAATGATGAACTAACGTGATGCCAGTTTAGTAAGAAATTTTAAAGGAAGGACAAAAACTTGCAAGTTAATTAACATTCTACATAATAAAATATACATATATCTGAGTGATCTTTGATTTATTACTTATTATATCGACAGTATCAAAGGCGAGATAGAATGGGAGTTAAGGCCCCATTCTATCATCCGGTATTTTACCACAATTGTATATTGCCACAAATTAAAGATTTATTTTCTTATCTGAAAACGAAAATGTATAATTGTTTTAGTATAATTATAAGCCAACAAAGTATCCATGTAATTAAATAAAGACTCTTATGAAAATAACAAAACAGGATCACCATAACAGCTAAATAGTCAAGGAAAAAGTGAATCATTGGTAATATAAATTGATGAGAAAAGAAATACTTCTTAAATGATACATCAAACGAGGGAAGAATGAATGTTTGTGGAAGATGTACGCTAGAATAACTTTAATGAAAGGTCTTAAGAAAAGTAAACCCGGGGGAATTTAGAAAAGAAAATCAAGGGGAAAACACAACAAGAACTTGATATATTGAAGGGTTGGTGAGGTGCGTGTTTTCAGAGAATCCCAACGTTATTTGCTTTTTCTAGAAGTTTTCACAAGGGGAGAAGGAAATTGAATTCAATGAAACTTTATGGGGGAAACTAGACGAGTTTTTGAGGTTTTTAAACAGAATTTAAAGATTTGAAAGTACATCTTAAAATATTTTCTCATACAGATAATTTATTATTAAAACTTTTACTGAAACGGAACCCATAACTGCAAATACCTCCTGTTTTGATTTAAAAATTCTGGCGCGGTGGTCCGCATGTCGGGCGAATTTCCTTTGATGCGTGTTTCCGTGCTTTTTATATAAGTTTACAACTACTAAATAAATAATTCCGGCGCGGTGGTCCGCTGTCGGGCGAATTTCATTTAGAATACGTGTTTCCGTGCTAAACAACCATTTCTTGCTTATGCAAGAACCATGCCCATTGCGTGGTTCTAGAACCTAAGCAGTTACTCAATTGTCAAGCACTGCTCGTAACTCATTTTGTCTGTATTTTCCAAAGGAAATGCGCATAACTATCCAGTTGGTTGCAAAACTATGCCTCTAAAATTAGAAGTACGCTCTATTATTTGCACTAGTTTAAAAGCTTAGTTACTTATCTTTAAGCTTAGTCAGTTATCTTTAAAGGTTTTAGCGCATTTCCTTTGGAAAATACAGACAAAATGAGTTACGAGCAGTGCTTGACAATTGAGTAACTGCTTAGGTTCTAAAGCATGAACCGGAACCACGCAATGGGCATGGTTCTTGCATAAGCAAGAAAATGGTTGTTTAGCACGGAAACACGCATTCTAAATGAAATTCGCCCGACAGCGGACCACCGCGCCGGAATTATTTATTTAGTAGTTGTAAACTTATATAAAAAAGCACGGAAACACGCATCAAAGGAAATTCGCCCGACATGCGGACCACCGCGCCAGAATTATTCTAGTTGTAAACTTATATTAGGTAAAAAAAACGATAAAAAATGATCGACCCTTCCAGGATGTGAACCCAGGTACCCTGAGTTTGAGTGGTTGTATTGACTCCGGACCACTGGCATTCATCTCAGAGGCCCAAAAAACATTGAAAACGACACCCTACTCAAATTTAATTTCAACGACCGTAATTTTGGTTTTCTATATTTTTGTGGTTTTTTCGACTTTTTTGGTAACCTAAAGTGGTCGTATCGACTTCGGACTGGTTTCATTCGATTTAGCGCCCAAAATTACATTGAAATCGACACCCTACTCGAAATTTTTTTTTATCGACCTAAATTTTGGTTTTCGGGAATTTAGAATGGTTTTTTCGATTTTTAGGTCACTTAGAGTGGTCGTATCGACTTCGGACCGGTTTCATTCGATTCAGCGTCTCAAAAAACATAAATTTTTTACCTTTTTTGCGGCAAAAAATATTAACCCTGAATTTTGCCGATTTTTTGAAAATTTCGCTGACTCAGCAAACCGGGTTAATGACGTCACAAAAACCTGGTTTTCAATAGGGTTCGTGTCCTCCCGAAGGTTGATTTTTGTACCAAGTTTGGTTAAAAAATATTAAATCCGTTCGAAAGATAGAGTGTTTACAAGAAAGTGTCTAGAAATACATATATATATATATATATATATATATATATATATATATATATATATATATATATATATATATATATATATATATATATATATATATATATATATATATATATATATATATATATATATATATATATATAGTTAAAAAAGTATTTTTTCGTCATAAGGGACCTCTGAAACGGATTTGTGTCGTGGTCCGAGATTCGAATTCCGCCATGACGCCTATCCCATTAGGCGAATTTTCAAAGGAAATTCGCTAATAAAAAAATTTAAATATGCACTCTTTATAATTTTACATTTAAAACATGAAGCACCGTTACAAATGAAGTCCTACCAAGGATATTTGAGAATTTCAAATAAAACTATTTTGACAGAAGAGCTTAAAGAAAAAACGAACTGATTCCTAAAAAATAAGTAAAATGTAGATCTTTAAAAAAGTATCTTTAATGAATGGAGATCATTATAAATCTATCTATAAACGATCATGATCATGTAACTGTATTTTGTGATTACTTATAATGTTAAGTCTTAAAAAGATAATTAAATCGAAAGCTCGGCGAAATTAGTTTTATTTATTATTTTGGACCAGTTCCTCATAAAAACCATTAAAAATTTAAAATAATAAAGTTTTTTTGTCTTTAAAAAACTTTTTTCTTAATATAAGGTAGTTTTCTTATTCAATTTTTATTTTAAGCCTTGTTATAACCTTTAGGATGTAAAGATGTCATTAAAAACCTGTAGTCAAGGAGTTATTGTAGTCAAGACGCTTTTATGACGTAGTTCATAAGAAAATAGAAACAGCTATCTTCAGGATTAATATTTATGAAAGATTATAATCATTTAGACGTCAAATCTAGATATATTTCTCAGAGAAGAAGAAATAATCTTAAAAAATTCGATTTTGTTTTTCTTGAGGTTCTTAAATACGCAGCTTTTTAAGAAAGGTATAAAAAAAGTTGCTGTGGAAAGTTCATTCCCTTAGATAAGAAAATATAAGGATCTAAAGAAAATGGGAAAAGCATTAAGACGTAAAGACTTGCAAGCTATTACGTGATGCCACCTAGACTTAGGAATTTTACCCTCTAAAGTAGAAATTATTCACAACAGGAATTCCTTTAGAAAATCCTAACCTTTATACCACTCATGGGACCAACTGCAATAAATTAACACAGATTTACTCACTAAACCTCAAGTATAAATAAAAACAAAAGACACAGTGACATAAGAAGTAAATGGAATCTTCTATTTTTCATTTTGTACTTCCAAAACTAACCTCAAAGCTGTACTTCCTAACAATCCATTAAAAAAGAAAAAAGCAAAAACGACATGAGTTAATAAAAGAGCTAAACAAAATCAATAATAATAATCATAAAAAGTTAAGTTATGTGTTTGGGCGCTTAAGAGACAAAATGAAAATTTAGATGTTTTATTTAAACAACAATATTTCGCTCTTCATTACACAGAGCATTTTCATTATTGCAAGTTGGTTCATTAAATTAATTCATAAAGTAATATATAATTATTAAAACATATTTAGAAAATAAAAATAATATATATATATATATATATATTATATATATATATATATATATATATATATATATATATATATAATGTAGTATATAATAATGTATAAAGGTAGGTTATACTTCCCTAATAATAAATAATTAATAATAATAAAAGATAATAATAATAAGGAATAACTTCCCTAATAATAATAATAATAAAAGGATAAAGAAATAAAATGAGAAAAAATAAATAAATAAATTATATTATTAAATCAATATTAATAAACCAGATGTGGTTTTAACCACAAAACTAATATTTCATTTAAAAAATATTTTATTAAAAAAAATCAAAATTATTTATTACATTTAAAAAAAGTAAATTAAGTCATTAAGGAAAACGCGTGACACTACAGTCTATAAGACATAATGATTTAAATACAATTTAAAGATTTAAATAAAACTTGAACCTTATAGTATAGATCAAAATTTTAGTTATAAAAGGGCCTTTGGCCTCTTTAACTGGGGTTTAGCCGCTCAGCGGCCAATGCTTCACCGGCCTTCGGCCAGTTTAGAAGAAGGCCCTTGTGTAACTGGATTGACTTTTGTTATCCAAACAACCTTGATGAAAATTTGCTAAATACTGGAGGTTTTCTTAGGTTGCAACATGAATATATAATTTCTAAGATGCTACTTAAAACAGAAGCTCTTCTTTCTCTTTAAAAAAATATCAATAAGAAGGGATATTTTTTATAATATATCCTCGCTAAATATAAACATAGGTCGAATAGATGCCGTTTCTTACGAATTACATGAAAAAAAACAAAAAAAAACGTTATAATAGCGGCTATATTTATTAAAAATGAAATTCAACATAAATGTTTAAAAAATAGTTTATATCAGTAAGAATTTGAGATTTCATAACTATACTTGAGGCACAGTCTTTGAGATATTTATTAGCGGGAGCGAAATAGTCTGTGGTTTTAATTTTTCTAATGATATAAAATAATTAGTACACTAGGAAGTTTAGTTCCATATTTGAAAGCTTGTTTTAACATATACATACATGAGATCATCTTAAATTACATTGAGGTTTCTTAATTTAATTTTAATCACTAACCTTGATTAAAAATCGAGGTAAGTCATTAATAATAACAAGGTAATCAAATTACCTGCAACTATCTACAGGTAATTTTATTATAAATAAAATTAAACAGTAATTTTATCACAATAAAAGTACAAGAAGTAATTAGAGCCACTAATGATCAATTTAAATTAGAATTAAACTATAATGAAAATATCATGAGATTTTCCTGAAACAAATGAAACATTATTGTTCTCCCACAGGGTCATTGGATTGGAATGATATTTTCTTACACCATTTGATGATGATTGGCAGAGGCGATAAACAAATCTATCGGGATAGAAAACAAGAAAATAATAAACTATTAAACTGACGAAAAAAGAGGATAATTATCAAAAGAGGAAGCGAATAGTAAATTATAACCAGATTAAAAGAAATAAATAGGTGGGATTCAACTATAATAACAACATCGATTACAAGGTTAATTATAAATAGTTAAATTAAATTAACCAAATAAAAAAGTTATTCAAAGTAGTAGAATTAATTAAAATATAATGAGTAATTATTTTCTGTTGTTTTAGTAAAAAAATATTTTATTATTGTAGGAGTAATGAAGTAGGGCAAAGCTACTTTGATGAATAGATGTGCTATAAAATCACACCAGTTAAAATAAGGTGTAGTTTCGAAGCCGCATGGGAACTTAAAATGTATGTGTTAGGATTGTAAACAATGAGAGGGGCTAATTAATAACGTGGCAGTCAAAACCAAGTGGCTTGTAAAACATGCATGCTACTTGCTAATGTGATCAAATACCTGATTTTTTATTTGTAAAACATGCATGTTACTTATTATTGTGATCAAATACCTGATTTTTTATTTGTAAAACATGCATGCTACTTGCTATTGTGATCAAATACCTGATTTTTTTGTAAAACATGCATGCACTGCTATGTGATCAAATACAAAACATCATTTTCATAACATGCATGCTATTGCTAATGTGATCAAATACCTGATTTTTTATTTGTAAAACATGCATGCTACTTGCTATTGTGATCAAATGCCTGATTTTTGTCTTGTATAACATGCATGCTACTTGCTATTGTGATCAAATACCTGATTTTTTATTTGTAAAACATGCATGTTACTTATTATTGATATCAAATATCTAATTTTTGTCTTGTAAAACATGTATGCTATTTGCTATTGTGATCAAATACCTAATTTCTGAAGCAGTTTTACCATAACATTCACTTTTTCTCATTTATACCGCAAGTATACAAAAAAAGTAAGTTGGTTATTGATTAAAATTTGAAACCAGACTTTCAACTGAATTATCGAATTCAAGTGTTTTAAAGACCTCCTGAGTGGTTCATACCAAGGTGTCTACATATCTGTATGTGTGTCTGTTATCATATTACCTACCAGTGTGTTAACACAATAGAAAGTTAAAAATTGTACAAAATTAACCTTTAGGTCTAGCATTGATATCAGGAAAATAATTGTACAATGATGTCATTATAACCTCATTAATGCATTCATCAGCGCAAAATTCATAAAACGCTGAAAAATGTTCAAATTTATTTGACATTAGGCACGAATGTAGTCTCCTCTAATGTGCTGACTAATGTGCCACGTTTTATTTCAGTTTTCATCGCAAGCTTTAGTAAAATTGTTATCGAATGACATGTATACGATTTTTAACAAAATCTGTACATCACCTCATTCAGTTGAAATCCCGCACGAGAGTATTTCTTTATATATACATAAAAAATTTATATATATATATATATTATATATATTATATTATATATATATATATTTATTATTATATAAAACATTAATTTTATTTTAATATGACATACGTCTTGTTGTATAACTTTTGTTAATGATCGACGAGCGTGGTCAGTAGGCAGATGGGTCACCAAAAGAATTAAAAACGAAGCTTTCTCACCTAAGGATGAGCATAGCGCAAGACTGAAGACGTACTACAGTATAAATTAAGCATTTTTTGTATTTTAAGGATGAGTGAAGCTACAAAAAAATGCAGAGAATAGATTCGAATTAGTTGCAAACACAATAATTTTCCTATATACCTTACCTACGGTATAAATGCGAGGAAAAGTAAAAAGGAAAAATCAATTTTCGAACTTTTAATTTAATTTTTTTTCTTAATTTTAAGGGTTAAAAAGTAATTTTAATAAAAAAATGTTTCTTTTCTTATTAAGTAATTAAATTCTTAAATTGCATTGTTTTTTGGTTCGTTCTTTTTTTAACACACAAAAATTAATTAAAGAAGGTTACGTTTAAAAAGGAGAAGGATTGTTAAGAAGTTTCTTTTTAAATTTAAAAAAATAATATTATTATAAAGAGTTTTTTTCTTAAGGGAGATTATTTTTTACTCCAAAAGATGTTATAATGTTACTAATTAATCTCATTTTTTGAGAAAATAATAGAATAGCTTTCTGTAGTGTTATTTTATCCTTTGTTCTTAAAAAAATTAAGTCCTTTATTCCTGAAATGGACTGTTTAAAGAAGGTGGCAAGTGACATAAAATTATTATTTTATATCATAATAATTTTCAAGTTTGAAGAAAACTATAAACAAAGTAACTGTTAAAAAAATATAAAAACTTTTGTATCTATGCCACTTTGTAAGAGAAGTTAAAGTGTAATATCTGTAATTTACTTTGTGGGAAATGTTTACTAAAATTATATTCTTCAATATTTTAATAAATAACTTTTAAATTTTAGTTAATTTAGTAAATTTTATTAAAATGTATATTTGTGTGGAACAAGTACCGATGATTTACGAATGAAGAAGACGGCCAGCTAGAATACTAGCTTAACTATAATATGCCAAGCTTAAAAAATTATTCTAGCATGAATCTATAAAACGCCTTGCTTAAAGAACTTATAACATCTGTCTAAAGTGACAATAGCTTAGCTTAAAAGACTAAAACATCAGGGTAAAGACACTATAAACCGGCAAGCTTATAGGGAACTATAAATACGCCTGTCTTTAGGGACTATAAAACATCTGTCTGAAGTGACAATAATTTGGTTAGCTTAAAAGACTAAAACATCAGTGTAAAGACACTATAAAACGGCAAGCTTATAGGGAACTATAAATACGCCTGGCTTTAGGGACTATAAAACATCTGTCTGAAGTGACAATAATTTGGTTAGCTTAAGACTAAAACATCAGTGTAAAGACACTATAAAACGGCAAGCTTATAGGGAACTATAAACATCCCTGGCTTCAGGAACTATAAAACATCTAGTTTAAGAGACTATAAAAACGCCTAGCGAAAGGAACTATAAAACGTAGTTAAAGACACCTAACTCAGAGGACAATAATGCTCTTAGTTCTGGGGCATTGTTTACGCCTAGAATAAGTAATTACATCGTATCTTGTATAAGATTATAAAATTTCAAGCACAAAAAACTACTATTTTTTTTTTTTAATTTATTTAAATGATTTTTTTTTATAAATTATAGATTGATTTAAAAAAAAAATCCTAGGAAAAAAAACTCATAAATAAATTAAAATATTACCAAATAATTTTGGATATGGCACTTAGAAATAATCAATAATCCACAAAAATGCATTACCTGAAACAAACAAAAAATATAAATGGACATTAGTTATTAGAAAAAAATCTGGTACAGAGGGTGATTTCCCTCACACCTTCACTTTTCCACAGAATGTTATGATTTCCCAAAGCTTAAGGCATTACTTCGGTCACGCTGCGCTCAACCTCAGTGAATTAAGTGGACATCAAAAGGATCAGAGTAATTCTTTATGAGAACTTTAGCCCTATATTTTATCAATATATCACATGATTTCTTAATTTATGCGGCAAAATTTCATGATTTTGACAGACGTAAAAAACTTTTTGTAAACAATACAACCAATATGTATATATGTTCTCCAAAATCGTACAATGTAAATGTTGATTAGCTTGGTTTTAAATTTTTAGGGCTAACTCAATACTTTTCCAATATACCTACAATATAAATTAAAAAAAGTAAAAATGAAATAAAGTTAATAAAAACATTACTGCTTTCATTATAATAGTCATAATTGGAGTAGATGAAGTTTGTTCCTAATTTTAATTTATTTTTCAAAAAGAGAATATTAATGGTTGAATTAAATTTGACAAAGAAAAGAAACTTTTTTAGAAAGGACACAAAAATTAAAACACTTCATTCCTTGTTCAGAACAAATGAGACTTAAACAACCACGAGACCGAAATTTAACCGAGTCCACTTGACCTCAGTCTCTATTTAATATATTTCTCATCCACGTCAGTGGTTTCTAACATCAAAATCCAACTTTGTTGTCTTTTTTACTCCATTTCTTTATATTAACCACATTATAGGAATTGTTTTATATAAATTTTGTAATCTTACTGACGCTTTTTTTGAGGTTTGCGGTTTCAATTTATTAGATCACAAATATATAAATCCGCTAGATTATCTTGGAAAAATTGTCTTCATTCATTTTTATCTATAAAGGGTTTATTGTGGTATTATTGTGATGAAGTCTGAATATTCATAAGTTAATACTATTGAATCTTTATTATCGGATGTATGATAGGAGATGATCACGTCTACAAGATCATCAACGTATACTGTAATCTGCGGTTTCCCTTAGTCTTGTCCGAGTAATATTCTGAAATATTGAATCCATCACGTAAAATTAAAGTTGAAAAGATAGAAAGAGAGAATCTTTCTATTTCTTAACAAACAGGATTTATCATACATTGACGCGGTCACCACCGGAAGATTAAGCCAAAGTAGCTAATTAAAATTATAGCATAAAATCAAAATTAGTTGATTAAAATTAATTCTAATTAAGATAAATTTTCAACATATTCTGTTTCGATTAAAATACAATTTACACACCAAAGCAAAATAAATTCAACCGGGCCGTAGCCATTAGCCACCCTAAAGTTCTGCCTGTCAAGCAAAATATGTCCCAAGTAGTTCTGGTAGAATCAGAACTAGCCCCCTTCCTAATTCTTAAGGCTCACTAAATAATAGCTACCAAATGTAAACAATATTTAATAAAACTGAACCCATTATTGTAGACAATAATGGGTTCTCCGCGAATCACTGGTGGTCCATAAAAATGTCCCAAGTGGTCGGCAAAATATTTCAAGATATTTAAAAAATATCCAGCTTAAAAAATCAAAGTAATGTCTGGAGTGAAATTAATAAGAATTTTAGGGCTAGCATGTGTTGTACATGCTAAACTATAGAATTCTTAGAAATTGTAATTCCTGTTACCTAGTAAACACTGCTCTCTTCTTTGAAACTTGATAGGTTTATATCTGTTAAATTTTGTGACATTAAAAAGACCTTCTTTAATAATAAATAAGTTATTCTACTGTTCCATATAATTTTAGTATTAAGGCCCTCAAGCGATTGATTCAGCTTTTTCAAAAAGTCGACCACTTTCTTGGCCAACCCAGTCAAGTAAACTAGCTGCTACATTGCCTTTCGAAAGCGGTCACATTGAAAGGCAATACTAACAATTAGTATTACACTATTACCTGTTAGTTATACCATATTTTTAATTTTGAGAACAGAGATAGCCACAGATGCTTAAATTCAAAGCAGAAAGTAACCTAAAATTTTCAGGCTTTTATTCTCAATTACAAAAGTCGTTTGATGAGAAAGAAAAAATTATGAAAAGATTTAAAAGGAGGTTTTTCGGAAGCTTAATCTCTGATCCAAGTTGTGCTGTACAAAAACATTTCCAAGCTGCATATATAAAAAAATATGGCTCAATTCCCTAGGTTATTTTAACTATTTTAATTTGATAGAATAATAGCTATACGGAATCCCCAATGCAGCGGTGGTCCATAAAAATGGTTTTATGGTGGTCCATAAAATGTCCTAAGTGGTCGGCAAATATTTCAAGATATTTAAAAATATCCAGCATAAAAAATCAAATTAATGTTTGGCTCAATTGGCTCAATTCCCTAGGTTATTTTAACTATTTTAATTTGATAGAATAATAGCTATACGGAATCCCCAATGCAGCGCTCTCTTGATAAGGGGAATGCAATGCCACCAAAGATGTCATGCATTGGGGGGTTAAATGTCAAGAGGGTTCCTACATTTTTTTTTACTCTTCCAAACTTTTTTACTCGTGCTCCACGTGTTTCTATGGGTCGGATACACTTGATTTAGATAATCATTCAATCACATAATTAGAAAATAATTAGTAAATAATTAGTAAATAATTATATTATTCACCAATACAAAACGCTCTATCCTTGAAAACATAGAAGGAAAATAATCATAGCCATGGTCAGTTCTTGACAAGGCAGTAATTTTAATTTAGAAATTAGCTAAAATGTTTTTAGAATAAACAATAAAAAAATAAAGACTGCATTCCTTGTAAATAGTTGTATTTAAACCTGAATTCTTCAATCCCTATTTTCATAATAAATTGTTTTCAAACATGTAGACTATTTTAGAGCAAATTTCAAATTCAACCAAGTATAAGTTCGAGATTTGTTTTTCAAACCAAAAAGGAAGTTTCTCCAACAACAAGGATCTATTGAAATAGTTACAAGAAGTGATACAGAGGGCAGAGTGTTATTGAATAGAGTTGTGTATCGAGTTTTGTTTCCATTGTCATCACCTATGAATTGATTCATATAATTACTTCCTTTGAAATCTTGCCTTCCAAACTACTGTCTAGTTATCAAACAAACCGCTTTTTATTTAAGATTTATTCATCTTTTGTTGCCTTTTATTATTTTTTATTTATTTTAGTCTTAGCTTTATTGTTTTATATTTATGATTTTATTATCTCTCTTTTGTAGAGTTGGTGTCCTTTGCGTGTCTCTCTTTCTTGATAATTATTTGTTTTAAATGTTGGAATTAAAAAAGTCTTACATTAATTTCCCCAACATAAAATGTCCTATACTTGCGTAATTGAAAATGATTTTATGGCCGTTTGTAGACCTTTGGATTATCGCGTAAATAGAGTCCAACTCAAGTCGGTAATGGGAGTAGGACTCAGAGACCTGGGTAATCATCAAGTATTCTTCATAACTAAACAATAACAGACCTCCAGTCTGCTTATGATTAGAACAAGCTCGTTCAAGGGAAAAGAACATAACCACTAAAGAAAATATGGTAATGTATTGGTATAACGAGTGCACCAGACTAAATCTGATTGCCTACAAAATAAAAGTACCGGTGAGGTATTATAAGTTGATAAATAATGTAAATAACACAGAATGATAGCTTAAAGCTAAGAATAGCATAAATATTATGCTTCAATACTAACGTATGCTTCCATGAATTTGCTTAATACTTTGCCCAGTTGATTTCTTGAAAAATATCTGCCCTACAGACAGTACAGCTATAAAATAAAAGTAAAAATTTATATTGAGAATAAAGAAGTGAATTGGAATTTAAAAAAAACAATATAATGTATCCTTTTTGGTTAAGCGGAAATTTAACTTAACTCTAAATATAAGCTGTTCAATTAAATAAAATTAAAATATAGTTTAAATATATGTTCAAGGAAATAATTTAAAATCTGAAACATAAATGATACATTTGGTACTTTAGGAGGATATACCAAACAATTCTACCGGTGGTCCTTCATAGAACTGACATTACAAGGCAAATTACAAAATGTATTTCATAAATAAGAAGAATAAAAGGTAAGAAAAGAAGGAATCAAGAGATTATCTGGATTAACAGCAGCAGGTGATTAATTTAAACCTCTATGAAATGTTTTCATAGAATAACTTCAGGTATTAACTTAAGATGAATAAGCCGAAAACATTGAAGTAAAACCTGACAATTCGTGAGTAGTCTCATAAATAAAGTATCTTCTGAAAACTTGAAATAAGCCACCAATCTGGCATCCAAGTTAGGTAGAATAGCAAAATAGTTAGCTTTTGAGAAAGATTGAAAATAACTATATCTTCTAAATTTCACTCACACTAGTGTTCACTCTAACGAAAGCACACAAAGTGTAATATACCACACCTCACAACTACCAAAACTGAGCCAAACAAACAAGTCATAAGGTCATGACCTCTGACCCCTTTTTGACCTATGACCCCAGGTTCTCAAATTGATAAACCTGATTAATATAAAAAGTGTATGTCTAAAAATAAACTTACTGAAACAATAAAGGCAACTATTAAAGTTAATAGAAAAAATTAAATCAGCAAGTTTTTCTTTTAAAAATGCAACCTAAACAACTTTCCTTTCATTCACACATTGAATTAGCGTCATAATTAAAAAAAATACATAAATTTAATTTTATAACTAAATAATGAAAAAAGTGTCATACCCCAAATAAAAAAGTTACAGATGAACATTTCATAAAATATAATTATTTTCCACTTATCACGGAATAGAAACATAGAGACGTGTATTAGCGAATCAGTAAAGTATTAATTAGGAAATATTTTTATGGCAATAAGATAAGAGAGTCAGGACAACATCTATTTACATATATTTAACAATAATAAATAGAATTTCTTATTCATATGACTTAATTTCTTTATAATATAAAAATAAATGTAAATAATAAATTTAACTACATACCTATATTCTCGATATAGATAATTAAGAAATTACTTATGTAAATAGAATAATAGAATATAAAGTATTTTAATACAGAAAACTTGGTAAAATATAAAAGCATTTTTTAATGTTATAAGATTTTACAAAGGAAACTCATTTATCTTTAACAAAGGGAAAATAAAATACAAAAGGAAATTTTCTGAAGTTAAATATATAAAATATTTTCCTTCGTTATTTTTTTTCTTTAAGTTACAAAGTTTGAATTTTTTGACATTTAATATTAAAAATCGCTAAAAAGAAAATGGTGGTATTCATAATAAATAGTTTGTAAAAGGAAAATCATCTTTTTAAATTATGTTTTGACGTTTTTCCTAAGAACTCATTACTTGTAAACTTGAATTTTAAGAAGTATGAGAAGACTGCAAGACTTTATTATCCTTTAAGGTTTGTAGTTGTAAGAGCCATTGAAGCTTTATAAAAAAATATAAACATAACATTGTACTTTGCATTTGTTTCCTTACAAAAATTTAAATTTCAATACAATTTTAGAAGTTCTTTAAGGTTAAATCTTCTAATTAACAATATAAATGAATCGACAAATTTTAATAGAACAGACCCACATCTCATTATGTTTTGTTAAGGACATGTTTAATTTATATTTGCTTATGGTTCAGTCGGGAATAGAATTTAAAACAAACATTTTATACCAAATTAGCTTTAAACTAGGAAAATTAAAAAAAAAATTTAGAATCAGTATTTGTAATACCAATATGATACATTGACATGGGCGTAGACAGGTAGGGGCAGGGGGCCCGGGCCCCCCCCTAGCCGAGCAGGGTTGTCGCGAAAATTATATAAACACTATGGTTCAGGCAAGGAAAAGCATTTTTTTAATAACTTTATAAAATAAATTTAATTTTATAAAAATAATTAATTTAATTTTATTTATAATAATTTTGAGTTAAAAGGTAATTTTGTCTTAAAAAATAAATTTGTTTTATTCACTTGTTTGTTCGATATATTAACTTTGTGGTGATTCATCAGTAAAATAAAAACTAATATGTCCGCCGTACAGTTCAGTTCAATAATAAATTGTATTTTGTTTTTCTTTATGTCTATTTGAATAACACTAGTTTTAATTTGTACTTTAAGTGCTTAATTTCTTTAAACAAAGCAGAAACCTTATTTTAATTGTTTGTAATACATACATACAAATTACATAATATAATATATATATAT
>JACMZG010001863.1:24838109-24885609 GCA_018340805.1 Microvelia longipes | reverse complement strand
ATTCAGGGTTTTACATTTTTTAAAGGTCATTATTTTAAATTTTGGGGAGTCGATACGAGCACCTAAATCTAGTGAACCTGGGTTGGTATCCTGATAAGGACGATAATTGTTATCCCTTTTTAACATTATATAAGTTTTAAAACTATAAAAAATTCGGGGCGCGGTGGTCGGCAATGACAAGCAAAATTTCTTTGGCAATGCGTGTTTTCGTGCTTAACATCTATTTGTGCTCAAGAATACAGTTTATGCTTTATAACTTGAACAGTTACTCAATTATCAAGCACTACTCTTAACTCATTTTTTCTGTTCTTCCAAGGAAATGCGCTAAAACCTTTAATGAAACCAACCATTAGCTATCAGAGCATTAAATTGAGCAAATAATGGTGTGCACTGTCAATTATAAAGGCATAGTTTTGTATAACCAACAGGATACTTATGCGTATTTCCTTTGAAAAATAAAGAAAAGAGTTACGAGTAAGGGTGCTTGATAATTGAGTAACTGCTCAAGTTATAAAGCATAATTCGGATTGTTAAGCATGAAAACACGCATTCCAAAGGAAATTCACCCGTAATGCGGACCACCGCGCCAGAATGTTTTAATTCTTTTAAAAAAAAATTTAAATTTGGTTTAAGTATAAATCTTCACGTAATAAATAAGTACACCGAGTTTTGTTTTAATACAACAAGTATAGCCATGAAATTTGGAGGATCATAAAAGTTAAGCAGCATCGAGCGTAGTGAGTGTTTGGATGGGCGACTGCTGGAATGAAACGGACGTATTTACTATCTGAGGACAAGCGAAGCGAGTCCGACGACTTGTTGTAGTATAAATTTAACGACTAGTATATTCTGAGGAATAGAAGAGCGAAGCAAGTCCGAAGTAGGGAGGATGAGCCTAGTGAATCCGATGTGATGAGGAAAAGTTTCGAGGTACCCCGTACCCGATTTTTTAGTCTTTGATCAATAAAAACTTTTTTCTCTTTTATGTGATAGCTAAAAAATAAAAATTGCGTGTAGATAATAGCCCTTTGCAACTATATTAATTTAACGATATGATATTTTGTTGTAAAAAAATAGGTCATATCTGAGAGCCTCGAAAAAGTAATGATTATACATGTAGAGAATTTTATTAAGAGAAAAGAAAAAGTTAAAAAGTCACATGTAATATTTCAAATTTTTATCACTGAGGGCTAAAAACTGGGTTTGATGGTGATGAAGGGCTCTTAGTTACAGACTGTATCAGGGGGGAGGGGGGGTTGGAGAATTACCCCCTCCCTCATGTCATTCTCAATGACCCACACTTATTTTTCATTAGATACTCGTCTAGAAAAAAGGGTTTTTACAAAATTGTTATCCATGGTTGGTTTTAGCGAGAAAATTACTTCCTAGTTTATTTTAGTAACCTTTTAGCATTACATTAAAAGAATAAAATTATTATTAATTTATACTAAATACTAAAAAGAAGTTAAAAATATACTAAGTACTGCATATGGTACATTAAATTAACGTACACATACTGAATTAAGTACAATATACACATTGGTGGATATTATGTTCTAAACTCAATAATATACATATTAGGTTTTTTAGCGAATTTCTCTTGGAAAAAATCCATGGATAGGCGTCGAGGCGAGAGTCAGACCCGAAAGTATGCCCGAAATGTGTTAAAGAGGTTCCTTATCAAGAATATTAGTTTTCGCGAGAGTAATATGTATATATATTTCATTTTTTATATCATATATATATATATATATATATATATATATATATATATATTATATATAATATTATATATTATATATATATATATATTATTATTATATATTATATATAATATATATTAAAAATTAACTTGTGCAAATTATTAGCGTGCATTGTTAATTTTGGAGGGGCATAGTGTTGTATAATCAATAGTGAATACTATGATAATAAAGTCAACATATTTACACTCGACACAGCTAAGTGATTGTCAAGGTGCCTTCTCCGGTTTTTTAAATAAAACTAATGTTTTTACATTTGTCAAAACCATAATAGAGTTGGACTTTATTTGTGTTGAAAGTCAGTTATTGTAAACAACTAGACAAAGCTTTACCCGAGTACTTACTTAACATATGAATGCATACACGAATATAATAGTTTGAGAACTGGTTTCCTTTAAAATTGAAACCTACCCGACACTCATAACGTCTTCAGTTATTTTAAACATATTTGTTGATCGTAATTTTAGTTTCTTTAAATTTATTATTTGGGTATGAGGTGGTTTGTTTGGGTTAAGGATAGTTTAATATTTTTTTGGTTTGGGTATTTTATATTATTAATATTTTAGGATTGTCAAAAGATGTTCTTTTTATAGTGTTTTGTATAGGTTTATATTGTAAAGGTAGTTTGCAGAAGAGTCTGAAATTTATGAATCAAACAGGCATTGCCTGTAGAATTGAAGGAACACGAAATAAGGTTGACCGGACATGCAGTAATAATAATACATAATATAATTTAAATGTGTTAAAATTAAATAACATCGCTACAGGTGACTAACATCTGTAATCTACTTTAATTGAAGTTAATGTTTTAAGATTAGAGATAAAATTATACATCCCTCAACACTAGTACTTCACAAACATATTACTAACTTCCTGCAAGTTTTTATTTGCAAAACATGCGTGACAAATTTCATATTGATCGTAACATTTATCCGCGTTTAATGAACTATCGAAATTTTTTTAAGTAATTAAAAAAGTTAATGATATCATATAAAAGTTTTTTTTTCGGATAACACATCTAGACCTAAGGAATAATGATATTTGTACCAAGTTTCAACTTTCTAGCATAAATACGCTGGGAGCTACGGTGATAACAGAAACTCACAGATAATACTGCACATATAGTATCAACTATAGGTTTTAGTTCTACAAATATTAGAGAGACACAATTATTTATTCATAAATTGCAAATTATAAAATAATTGTGTTTCTCAAATATTTGTTAGAACTAAACTATAGTTTACTATTTGTGCAATAATGTAGAAGTTCTACAAACTTATAGTGAACAAAAACTTCTGATCACTCACGGGTAAATCAGGTTGAATCCCGGTTTCGAATTTATTCCCAAACAAATGCTTATAAATATATAAGAAGAACAATGCTTCTCTTATATACTTACGATATAAATAGGAAAATTAAAAATAGAACCAAAAAAATGAGGCAGTTCCAAAGGCATCTAACCCAATGGTTCCTGATTCATCTAGGATGTACATTGAAACTTTTTACTATTTCATTTAATACATTTTAGCTAAAATTTACTATGGGGTTTGAAGTTACCACATCAAAATAGAGAATAATATCTAACACTCAAACAACAAAACAAAAAAAATTTAACATATAGTAACTTTTCTTATACATTTCAAGATTTAAAGAAAAATTGTCCATGCATAATAACACGAAGTGATGAAAACAACAAACCCTTACAATAGGGGGCATGATTAACGCGGTATTATTAGGGTTTCGAAGATAATCTTCGAAACCTTATAACTTTCTGTTGAGCGTCTGTCTGTCCGATTTCTCATCTCAGGAACTCAATAGCTAGGAAGTTGAAATTGGGATACATGTGTAACTATTTTATCCAACACAGGAAAATAATAGCCAACTATATCACACGCGCATCTGTCGATTTATGAGCGAATGCGCACATTCGCCAAAAAAAAATATTTTTTTGAAAAATCATGTGGGTATCAATTGTAGGTATCAATGGTAGTACACAAATATGCATCGCTTTTTAAAAAATGGCGGCTATTACACCCGCAAAAATCTCAAAAACCACCAAAAAAAAAGCTTGTCCCCCCCCCTTTTAAGGCATAAGGAGAAGCCCTAAAAATATGGGACCAATAGCCAATTAAAAGCACTTTCCGGGCCATAGAATTCTTCGGAAAAAAAGTTTCAAAAGTTAATTTTAGCAATTTCGAAATCGCCCATACGCGCACGCGCCAAAAAAAAATATTTTTTGAAAAATCATGTGGGGTATCAAATTGTAGGTATCGATGGGTAGTACACAAATATGCATCGCTTTTCAAAATGGCGGCTTATTACACCCGCCAAAATCTCAAAAACCCAAAAAAGCTTGTCCCCCCCCTTTTAAGGCATAAGGAGAAGCCCTAAAAAATATAAGACCAATAGCCAATAAAAGCACTTTCCGGGCCATAGAAATTCTTCGGAAAAAAAGTTTCAAAAGTTAATTTTAGCAATTTCGAAATCGCCCATCGCGCACGCGCAAAAAAAATATTTTTTGAAAAATTTGTGGGTATCAAATTGTAGGTATTGATGGTAGTACACAATGCATCGCTTTTTCAAAATGGCGGCTATTACACCCGCCAAAAATCTTAAAACCACCTAAAAAAGCTTGTCACCCCCTTTTAAGGCATAAGGAGAAGCCCTAAAAATATGGACCAATAGCCAATAAAAGCACTTTCCGGGCCATAGAAATTCTCGGAAAAAAAGTTTCAAAAGTTAATTTTAAGCAATTTCGAAATCGCCCATACGCGCACGCGCCAAAAAAAATATTTTTTTGAAAATCATGTAGGGTATCAAATTGTAGGTATCGATGGGTAGTACACAAATATGCATCGCTTTTTCAAAATAGCGGCTATTACACCCGCCAAAAAATATCGACATAAGGCACCAAGCAGTAATATAACCAAGCAAATAAAGGTGAGCGAAGCGAGCCCTAGATTTATGTTATGTTTTTACTCTATGCTATAAAATTAGGTTCTGATAAACATATACAAAAAGGCGAGCGAAGCGAGTCCATGATTTTTATGCCTTGTTTAAAAATTTCTCTTAAAATGGATATTGACAAACAAGCACATAAAGGGCGAGCGAAGCGAGCCATAGAATATTATGTATGTCTTTACTCTATGCTATAAATTAGGTTCTGATAAACATATACAAAAAGGCGAGCGAAGCGAGTCCATGATTTTTTTGCCTTGTTTAAAATGTTTCTCTTAAAGTAGATATTGACAAAAAGCACATAAAGGCGAGTGTAGCGAGCTCTAGTATTGTATGGTTATTTTTAATTTATACTCTTAAGAAGGTACTGATAACATATAAAAAAAGGCGAGCGAAACGAGCCCATGATTTTTATGCCTTGTTTAAATGTTTCCTTAAATAGATATTGACAAACAAGCACATAAAGGCGAGCGAAGCGAGCCCTAGTATTGCATGGTTATTTTTATTATTTTATACTCTTAAGAAGGTACTGATAAACATATACAAAAGTCGATCGAAGCGAGACCATGATTTTTATGCCTTCATTAAAATGTTTCTCTTAAAGTAGATATTAACAAACAAGCACATAAAGGCGAGCGTAGCGAGCCCTAGTATTGTATGTTATTTTCTAATCTATACTCTTAAGAAGGTACTTATAAACATAAACAAAAGCGATCGAAGTAAGCCTATGATTTTTTTGCCTTGTTTAAAATGTTTCTCTTAAAGTAGATATTGACAACAAGCACAAAAAGGCGAGCGAAGCGAGCCTTTATTGTATGGTTTTTTTTAATTATATACTCTTAAAAGGTACTGATAAACATATACAACAAGCGAGCGAAGCGAGCCCATGATTTTCATGCCTTGTTTTTTAAATGTTTCTCTTAAGTATATTGACAAATAAGCATATAAAGGCGAGCGAAGCGAGCCCTAGTATCGTATGGTTTTTTTATTTTTTTACTTAAGAAGGTACTAATAAACATATACAAAAAGGTCAGCGAAGCGAGCCCTAGAAATATTATGTTATGTCTTACTCTATGCTATAAAATTAGGTTCTGATAAACATATACAAAAAGGCGAGCGAAGCGAGTCATGATTTTTATGCCTTGTTTAAAATGTTTCTCTTAAAGTAGATATTGACAAACAAGCACATAAAGGCGAGCGTAGCGAGCCCTAGTATTGTATGGTTATTTTTAATTTATACTCTTAAGAAGGTACTGATAAACATATACAAAAGGCGAGCGAAGCAAGCCTATAATTTTTATGCCTTGTTTAAAATGTTTTCTCTTATAATAGATATTGACAAACAAGCACATAAAGGCGAGCGAAGCGAGCCCTAGTATTGTATGGTTATTTTTTTTTTATACTCTTAAGAAGGTACTGATAAACATATACAAAAAGGCGAGCGAAGCGAGCCCATGATTTTTATGCCTTGTTTTAAATGTTTTTCTTAAAGTAGTATTGACAAAACAGCACAAAAAGGCGAGCGATGCGGCCCTAGTATTGTATGGTTATATTTATTTTTATCTTAAGAAGGTACTGATAAATATTCAAAAAGACTGCGAAGCGAGCCCATGATTTTTATGCCTTTCTTAAAATGTTTCTCTTAAAGTAGATATTGACTAACAAGCAATAAAGGCGAGCGTAGCGAGCTCTAGTATTTATGGTTTTTTTTAATTTATACTCTTAAAAAAGGTACTGATAAACATATACAACAAGGCGAGCGAAGCGAGCCCATGATTTTTATGCCTTGTTTTAAATGTTTCTCTTAAAGTAGATATTGACAAATAAGCATATAAAGGGAGCGAAGCGAGCCCTAGTATTGTATGGTTTTTTTTATTTTTCAACTCTTAAGAAGGTTCTAATAAACATATACAAAAAGGCGAGCGAAGCAAGCCTATAATTTTTATATGCCTTGTTTAAAATGTTTCTCTTATAATAGATATTGACAAACAAGCACATAAAGGCGAGCGAAGCGAGCCCTAGTATTGTATGTTATTTTTTTTATACTCTTAAGAGGCACTGATAAACATATACAAAAAGGCGAGCGAAGCGAGCCCATGATTTAATGCCTTTCTTAAAATGTTTCTCTTAAAGTAGATATTGACTAACAAGCACATAAAGGCGAGCGTAGCGAGCCCTAGTATTGTATGGTTTTTTTTAATTTATACTCTTAAAAAGGTACTGATAATATACAACAAGGCGAGCGAAGCGAGCCCTGATTACATGCCTGTTTTAAATGTTTCTCTTAAAGTAGATATTGACAAATAAGCATATAAGGCGAGCGAAGGGAGCCCTAGTATTGTATGTTTTTTTTTTTTTTACTCTTAAAAGGTACTGATAAACATGTACAAAAAGGCGAGCGAAGCGAGCCAATGATTTTTATGCCTTGTTTAAAATGTTTCTCTTATAATAGATATTGACAAACAAGCACATAAAGGCAGCGAAGCGTGCCCTAGTATTGTATGGTTAATTTTTTTATACTCTTAAGAAGGTACTGATAAACATATACAAAAAGGCGAGCGAAGCGAGCCCATGATTTTTATGCCTTTCTTAAAATGTTTCTCTTAAAGTAGATATTGACTAACAAGCACATAAAGGCGAGCGTAGCGAGCCCTAGTATTGTATGGTTTTTTTTTATTTTATACTCTTAAAAAGGTACTGATAAACATATACAACAAGGCGAGCGAAGCGAGCCCATGATTTTCATGCCTTGTTTTAAATGTTTCTCTTAAAGTAGATATTGACAAATAAGCATATAAAGGCGAGCGAAGCGAGCCCTAGTATTGTATGGTTTTTTTTTTTTTTTACTCTTAAGAAGTACTAATAACATGTACAAAAAGGCGAGCGAAGCGAGCCAATGATTTTTATGCCTTGTTTAAATGTTTCTCTTATAATAGATATTGACAAACAAGCACATAAAGGCGAGCGAAGCGTGCCCTAGTATATAGTATGGTTTTTATTTTTTACTCTTAAGAAGGTACTAATAAACATATACAACAAGGCGAGCGAAGCGAGCCCATGATTTTTATGCCTTGTTTTTAAATGTTTCTCTTAAAGTAGATATTTGACAAACAAGCACATAAAGGCGAGCGAAGCGAGCCCTTGAATTTTATTTTATGTTTTAATTTTTTCTAAATTTAGGTATTGACAAACAACTTCTATAAGCGAGCGAAGCGAGCCCTAGATTGTTATGTAAAAGTTAGATTCTATAGTTTAAAATTGGCTAGTACAAACAAGCACATAAAGGCGAGCGAAGCGAGCCCTAGAATATTATGTTATGTCTTTACTCTATGCTATAAAATTAGGTTCTGATAAACTAATATAAAAAGGCGATTGAAGCGAGCCTTTAATTTTATGCCTTGTTTTAAATGTTCCTCTTAAGGTAGATATTGACAACCAAGCACATAAAGGCGAGTGAAGCGAGCCCTTAAATTTTGTTCTGTGTTTATATTTTCTCAAAAATTAGGTATCGACAACAAATATATATAGGCGAGGGAAGCGAGCTCTAGATTGTTATGTAAAAATTTGTTCTATAGTTTGAAATTGGCTAGTACTAAACAAGCAGATGTTTACTCAAATTTTATTTTGTATTATAATTATTTTTCCTAAATCAGTGCCAACAGACACATATAGGCGAGCGAAATGAGCCTAGTGAAATTGTTAAAATTATGTTTACTCTGCGAAATTGCAAATAAACAAACATAATAAACGATCAATACGTGCACTTATATATTTTGTGTAGATTCTAAATTAGGTACTGATTTCTGATTACACAGAACGCATGCGTAGCGAGCTGTGGAATATTTTGTTATAACTTATTTATTTTTTCTAAATTAAGTATCGACAAATTACTAACATATAGGCTATTGAAGCGAGGCGTAGAATATTAAGTATAAGTATGATTGCATAGTATTACATTATATTTATGCAAATATCTGAGAAACCCTTATAATGCTTGCAAAGCAAGCACTTTGACGGATTTTTTAAAACATAAGGTGATGGAAATTATTTTTACTTTTCTAAAAACTAATAAAAATCAAGAACCATAAAGACTTCGGAATCATAAAAGAAAAAATTAAACTACATTAAAATTAATTATAGCGTTGAGAGATATTCGTTCATTACATAATTTAGTCTCATTATAAATAACAAAAAAATAAGAATTTTAAACATTGACTTGTCACAAGAATGTTTGAGGTAAAGGAAAGAGTGTAAAATTACAAAGTTAGCTCAACTGTGAACTATGTGACTCATATTAAAATTTAAAGAACCTAACAATGGTTTATAATAGGATGCGAATATTATCAGCGATGTTGAGAGGTAACAATATTATTAGTAGATGAATCTGTTTTCATCTTTTGCAGGCAATTCTCGTTTTTTAATTTGGCAACTAATTTGATTTTTACTTTTGCAACCAAGAATTTGACAATTAACTCGAAGGAACGATAAGTACAAATAGATCTCCAATTTTTAATAATCTAATATTAAATCAGGAGAAAGGAGCAATCAAATTATATAAGTATAACCAACCATACCAAAATAACTCTCTCCATTAGGAAGGGTATATTTATACCTTCTCTCAGGTTTTTTAATAAAGGAAAAAATACAATAAAAAAGATTGATACACTAGAAAACAGTTTAAATTATTAAATTAAATGACTCAGCATTAATCCATTAGATTAGATTAATACAATTATAAACCCATAAAAACGTGTTATTTCTATTTGATGGGCGATTTGATGAAACGACCAAACACCGTTAATATTAAATAGCTTATAATTAGGCACCTCGTGTATATTTATTTATAGAGGCATAATAGATATCTTCAACCGTATAGTGAATAAAATACTGTTTCTATTTGGCCTGGCTTAAAATACACAAGCAAAGTCTTGTTTAAAAATTTATTCTATAATTAAGTATCACCATTTCATGTTTATAGATGGTAATATAGTTTACATCGGTAACTATAAAATAAAATCAACCAATTCACCTAACAAAATCTACAACTTATGACGTCATTAATTTTATAATGCTAGTACGTAACAACCTTTACATCGATATCCTTAATAATAAAAGTTAAAATGTAAGTTGAAACCTCTTCTGGTGACAACCGTATTAAAAAAACCGGTGGATACTGAAACGCATCGGAGAACAAGAAAAGGTAGTTGTGGGGATCCAGCCAACCGTTCTCTTACTTCTTGTCATCTTAAATTAAACCAAGCGGTTCGAAAAGAAAAAAAAGATGAAAAATCAGCTATAGAACCATTATATTTAATTGAACCAATTACATAATAATATAACCATTTTCAACAGTAATTTGAAATAAAACTAAATTTATATATAAATGATTTTTGCCCGTGAAATTAAGTTTAAATAGAGTCAAAATAATACAGTTTTAAAGACAAGAGTTTTAAAACTGTTCTATAAATTATACGAAATATTTTTTTAAGTAAGTTTGAATTAAAAATATGATAAACAAAAGCAAGAAGAAGAGGATACTTTTTGAGCTATATAGAGTTTCAAATGTAACTAACATATAACTTTAGTAGATAAGGTAAATATGATTGTAACTACTTTTTTGTAAAGGGTTTTATTAATTTTTCTATTAACTTAGTATTTTTCTATATACTGTCAAGTATATAAGTAACCTTCCCAATCAAATAATTATAATTTATCAAAAATTATATAAAAACGGATCAGTGTACGTTTTGCTCTATGATTTCTCAAGAAATGTGAAATGACACAAATGTCGTCATTTGTGTCAATTAGGTCAAAGCCTAATTTCACAAAGATCACTTCAAACTACCATTAGAAATCATTTTCAGAGGTGGATTTCAAATGGGTGTTTTCAGACGTCATGTCAGATTTTTTTTAACAAAACTTATTTCAAAGGAATTATTTTAGTATTAAGTATCCAAGTATCATCTAATTCGATTTAGCTTTTTGGCCTGGATCGTGTTAATCAAATAAGCGCACATACATCTATCCATCAATAAATAATACAATTTTATACAGACCTTTTTAATTTTTTAATAATTTAATAATTAGGAGGTATTATGAGTCCAACCAGACTCATGACATTTGTGTTCGCCATAATCCTTGAGAAAATTAATTAATACAACTCATTACGAAGAAGTGGATTTTTTTTCTACACATATTAAAACAATAATAGGAAGACTTATTTCCAAATGTGACAGCATGTATTTATGTTTATTTATTTTTCATTTTTGAGGAACATAAAAAACATGGCTCTACGTATTTTATGTCCTACCCCTCAGACCCCAATTCAATTTTCCTATGGAAATTTGCTATAATAGATAAATATATATATATATATATTTTTTTTTTATGAATTCAAAAATAGCTTAAACAACAGCATTAAAAATCAATTTGGCTAGTTTGGACTATAAAAGTTAAATTTATAGAAATACAACAATCCATTATGTTTTTACAGCTTATTCTATTCAATGAACAAATAGAAACGTTTCTTTTCCCTATTTAATGGCTTCTATATATATTTATGTATTTAATGGGGTGTAATATTTTATTTTATTAGAATACTTTTGTGAACATAACGACAGAGTAGTTATAAATATTTCAGTTTGTTCAACAAGGTTTTAATTTTAACAGGCGTTTTATCAGCGTAATATTAGTAAAGTAGCTACATTTAGCTTTATTTACTAGTATTATACTACTTTTTTATATTATATTTTACCAATATTTATAATTTAAATTACTTTATACCTTAAACTACTGACTTTAGTAGTAATTTTAAACAAAACAAATTAATTAATTGTTTAGAAAGAACAATGAATTATAAATTTAATATAACATATATATTCAAGGAAGGTATAACTAAAACTTAAAAACTAATTAGTATCTTATTTGTATCTTTGTTCGCATATTTATTATAAAAATAAATAACATGACATGTAAAAACAACTAAAATTTGCAACGTCAATGTTTCGAATCAGACAGACGTAAAATTGAAGCATTTAAGTATGCTTTAAAAATGAATACATAGAAGCTATGTAGTAACATTAGTATTCCTATAACATAGTCTTTACACTATTACAGAACATATCACGCTTTATCAGATTAATATAACTTTTTATTATGCATTTACTCTTAAGTTGTTTATTAAGATGAGGTACTAATGGAAAAACGTACGATGAATTTTAAATAAGACGTATTGAAGACATTATAAAATTAATATCTTACAGTGATTTTATAGTTTAATTTTTATTTAATGCTGGAAAGGAAATAGGGGTAATTTATTTTTTTTATCAAGTCTTCCTTTTTATTTAATAATAAAAGATTTAAATTAATTTAAGAAAGTAATTATTTATTTATTTATGAATATTAATGTATCAATTTATAATTGGTGAATAATAAATTGAATGAATAAGATAATAAACAAAATTAAAACACAAAGCAACAAAAAAGAAGGATAATAAAGTTAGAAAATGTTAGCACAAATATAAAATAATATCTTAATCGACTTCTTTTAAAAGCCTATTTCTAAAAAAAAATATTACAGGAAACATTTTAATATAAAAAACGATAATAAGAAAACAACGATAATGAAAAAGAGACAAATAATGCAAAATAAGTGTACGGAAGAATAGATACAAAGTTATGTTTTAATATTACACTTACGATAATGTCAAAAATAGAATCAAATTATTAATACCTGAAACAAAAAAAGAATAGAATTAGTCAGTAAAATATATAAAAGGGTAAAAGGGAAATTATAAGATTTCCTTTGGGCGTCTCTTTTTGAGTCATTGAGTCAACCTATAAGATGTATTCTCAAAACATTTTGCTGAGCGATCGGAGGTTCGCGAAGTGGCAAGGAGCCTAATTATAAATTGAATTTATAAATACAAATTTTGCCAACTTTAATTAATGCTTTAAGCATAATGGATAAGAGCATTTAAACGGTACCATTCGGCCAAAGAAAATGAAAGATGACCGAAAGATAAAATAAAATTTCATCTAAATTGTACGGATAAATCTTATCAAAGTCTAAAGACTCATCGTAATTAAAAATTATTAGTATAGATATATAGATTTTATAATATATTAAGCTTCTAACGGTTTGCTTAAAGTTCTTATGTTAAATGAGTTACATAAATTAACAACAGTAATACAACAAATTGTACTCAATAACTGATTCAGAAATGTATATTTGACGCCTAGTATAAAATCTTATACGTCATTCTATTGAAAAGTCTTTAAGGCCTGTTCACTAAATATTTATTTAACTTTCTATTCCATTGTGTCCTTTCATTAATTCTTTATTTATTATTGTATTAGAATCTCATTCTTAAAAAATCAATTTCTTACCAAACGACTTCTATTTTGTCTCATATATTTTCCCATTCAGATAGAAACGTAATCTAAATAGTAAAAGAGAACTATTAGAAATGTTTTGTTTTATTTCTTTTCCCAAACTTTAACAGTTTTTCGAATGCATTCGAGCGCATCCTGCATTCAAAGGTTTCTTGTAGTGGGATATATTTTTTTCATGAAAATATCCAGTTCTTTTCTTAATATTTTTTACAATAAACTAACGGATATATTGTATGTCACTGTTCTCACTGTTTCTTTTTTAAATCTGAATGACATTATTTTCTTTCATTTCAGACATTTCTTTTTTTTTTTGATAAATGTGTAAATTATAAAAGAAACTAGGGAATAAAAGGCAAACAATGAATAATAAAAAGAAAACGGTATTATTATTATTAAATAGTTATCTCATCAATCTATATTACCTTATTATTCTAATTATAACAAAATATCTTACTTTTAATTTAATTCGGTTGAAAAATATTTTTATTTTATTTTTAAGTATGTTTTAGTTCGATTTCGGCACCGAAGGTCCGGGGTTCGCAGCCCGGGCTATGCTCTAAGGTTTTATGAATAGTATTTGTATTAAAAAGATTTCGCCAACTTTAATTAATTCTTAGAGTGTAGTAGATGCAACCCACCTGAGGTGGTTCCCGCAGGGTGAATACCCTGATGGGCCGAAAGGCCCTAAAACGGGCATTTTATTTTATTTATTTTATTTTATGTTTTAGCGAATTTTCAAAGAAAAATGAGCATACACACACACACAGATATATATATATATATATATATATTTATATATATATATATATATATATATATACATGATGGTACAAAAATCGACCTAGTAATGCCCCGAACCCTATTCTTTATGAAATATGTGTGCCGTTATTAACCCATAATAATGACGCTTCAAAGCATTGTCTGATCCGGTTAAATTTTATACACAGATACATATATGTATGGTCAACATATGTATAAAGTTTAATATTTATTATCAGTATTAGTTCTAGTTTTATTGATTGAAATATATAACACAATGTCGAGACGGAAACGCTGGGGCCGACGCTACATAGGGCCAAAGAGGCTGAAGAACTTTTCTTTTTAAGTTTCTAATTTTGTCTTAAACAGAATAAAAATAAGCTCTGTAAAGTGTTCACAATCAGAAGTATCGACAATAATTAGTGCAATCTCATTTTCTTCAGAGTCATATATATAATGAGTAAGAAAGTAGGTGACTATTGCTTTAAGCAGTAACTATACAATTGGAACATTTTACCGGATTTTTCAATTTTCCATTCATACAAATGCTGTAAGAATGCAATAGTTTTATAAACATCAGAACATAATTGTACTTTATTACAAGTCAGATAAAGTTTCTAACCAAATGTTGTTTAAAGCATGTTTCGTTGTTCCATTTTGTTTCATGTTGTATTGTCTCATCCCAATATTCCCACAGCTTATACATTGTATAACACAGTAGCTTCATATTATCTAGAAAAAGTACTGACTCATTCTTTGACACATGAATGAATTTTGAACAAAGTGATGTTTAACTAAACAATCGTCCATTGAGCTCATAAAAGAACAGCGTTAACAAAAACTCTTATTGTCTAATACTGTAACCTGTTTGAACTTAGTTAAAAAATGTTCTCTACTTGAAATTACATTCATTGTCGAACATATAAAACTTAAACAAATATTGGACTTAAAATAAACATAAACATCCGTAAAAAAACATTGCACTCACCAACAAAATGTGCATTCACTAAAAAACATTTCATTCACCCAATAATAAACTTTGCATTTACTAACTAACTCTGTATTTCCTAACAAACATTACATACACCCAATAATAAACTTTACATTCACAAAAAAACATTGTATTCACTAACTAACTTTGCAATTCCTAACAAACATTACATTCACCCAATAATAAACTTTACATTTACAAACAAACATTGTATTCACTAACTAACTTTGCATTTCCTAACAAATATTACATTCACCCAATAATAAACTTTACATTCACAAACAAAGATTGTAATCACTAACTTTCCATTTCCTAACAAACATTACATTCACCCAATAATAAACTTTACATTCACAAACAAACATTTTTTCACTAACTTTGCATTTCCCAACAAACATTGCATTATCAAGCAAACATCGCATGGTGTTATTTAGTGGCATGTGTCTTACACTAACAATCCCTACATTCATGAACAAAACATTTCACTAAAAAACTAACACTATATTTACTAACAAACATTTTAGGCACTAATAAACAATATGTCCAGTTTTGCCAAATATTATGTTGATTGACAAATATTATATGGTGATAACAGAATACAAAAGTAATCAAAAAACCCCTTCGGAACCATTACCAAGTTAAATTCGTTTTTCGATGAACCAAGATACATCATTAGGGAGTTCGAATTACTTTAAAAATATAAATGTAATAATAAAAAACTAAGTCGTATATAATTAACTAATTCTAATAATTAGAAACTTTACTAAGCAGAGCCGTCTTTCGGTAATAATTCCATCTTCAGCGGCTAATCAATAACAAATATGAGCACATAATTAACTTAACATCAAGTAAATAAATAAAAGAAACAAGTAATCAAGTGAATACAAACAAAAATATAGTTTAGTACATAAATAAATACAAACTAATATTGCATAAACATAAATAATTATTAAAGGAAGAAAGAATCGTTTAAACAAGTAAGTTTACAAATAAGGAAGATAACTTAATGTTAACTTTATTTTTTGCTAAATCTTGTTATTACTTTGTTTCGGCACATAATTGTCGAAAGCCGGCTTAAAAAAATAAATTACTAGAAAGAGGTTGTTGGGTGTTGATATTATTCCACTGCACTTACTGAAGTTATCAGTATTCCATTTTTCAAAATAAATTTTAAGTTCCATAACATTTAATAGGAGTCAATTACATTAAAAACTATTAAAAAACAGCACATTTTATCTCTAAAAACATTTTTATTTCTGATTTTTTCCACGTTTCCCATAGAGCTTGTCACACTTGGACAGAATTAAGTTAGTTAGCAAAAAGAGACATTTATAAACAGTGTGTATTTCAAGCATTATTTCATTACTCTTTAACATATTAACAATTAAAAGTCAGAGTAACACAACTCGAGAATTAATACCGCCACTTGTTACGGATTTATATCATTATATGATTCATACAAGTATTATGTTATCTGGTTTTAAAATAATGACACTCTTTCAACATAAACATTCTCTCTTTAGATCAGTAAGAGTTAAGAGTTCAAATTTTCATCTATGCGTAACGTCTGAGTCAAGATTTGTCTGGCAGAATGACTCACAAGTCCAGCCTTTACAGACATATCTCAAGGGAACTAAATAAAGTTGCAGTTGTAAACTTATGTCTTCATGGATAATTATACCAACCACACTAACAAGCACGTATCAGCCCTATTCTAATAAAAACTCCCTTTTGTTTAGAGAAACTGCAATGTCCGTTTCGAGCATCATTAGATTTTACAGAACACGTGTTATTTCCTTAAAATGGTGGATTTAATCGTTTTTGTTTCTTTTGAGCATCTATGTAATACCTTATCTTTTCAATAGGCAGTGCGAACCATTTGTTCACAATCACCAGTGCAGAGCGAAGGAAGATAATTTAATGCGTTGAGGCCAATTTTAGTGAATGTCCAAAGAAAAAATGAGCTAATGAGGCTGGGGTCATGGACTTACTGATCAAGAATATATATATATATATATAATATATATATATATTATATTATATTATATATATATATATTATTATATATATATATATATATATATAAAGATTCTTATGGTTTATGTACATATTCTAGACATTTCTATGGGACACGATAGCTTCCAAACGCTTTTTCAGATCTAAATGAAACTAACGAAATTTTTAAAAATATGTATCATGTCATTTACTCCCAAAAATTACTCAGCAAATTTTTAAACAAAAGTAAAACATTAAGAAGTTATTTGATTGGGCTGAAATTTAATACGCATATACTTTTATGTATGATTAACGCATATACCAAGTTACATTTTATTTCAGTATTCGTTTGATTTCATCGATTGATACATTAAAGTTTATGTAAACAAATCACGACAGATAATTCATTTGGGAATTCGGTTTATGTAGTAGCAGCATGTCTCTTACAAAACTACAAATACCTCAAACTGCTACATGACAAGACTGAAAGGCGCAAGACCACGAGTCGGCTCCTAGCGCCGACGACGAGAAGCGGTTAAGAAGCCTTAGGCATCTCGATTTTATTTGACTTAGACAAACGTCTAGATAGAGTAGATAAACATTAGAACTACAAGAAATGTGTATCTAGATATACCAGTAATCTTACAATTATTTTTAATGTCCTTATTCTTCTCAATTATACTTTAATATGTCACTCGTATTAAAACCTGCAATAATTGATTAGCAATTTCTTTCAAAATATTTTGCCAAATTAGTTTAATTAACATTATTTAAATTAAAATCAGTGTTAAACACTTCACTAGAAATATAGTAGGACTATTTCAATTATATTAACATAAGATACATTTTAACAAGATGTTAGGAAGTCAAGCAATTGAGATAAAATCACTGCTTGCAACTTTATGAATAAAGTCTGGTTACTTTATTTTATAAACTTTTATAAAAACTAATTGGATAAAATAAAGTTTTATTTTTTTCATTCCAATAAAATAAAGCATCCTTGATAAAACCAAACGTTTTTCAAAACTGACTAGGAAATCAGTTAATTGAATCATTTGGTTAAATATCTAAAATTTAAATCATTAAATAGTATAAATATTGTGCTACTATTATTTATTAATACATGCTACACATAAGCAGTCGTTCTTTAAATTTTACTCACCTAACATTAAAATAAGAGTGAAAATAATGAAAAATTAAAATTGAGCTTTATATGTGTAAAGAGATTACTTCTTTTCGAAACAAAACAGATTTCTGCATTGATTAATAAATAAAGCTAGAATAATAATTTATCTGTATTCCAATACGTTTGTCGAATTCTTTTGGTAACAAAATTGTCTCAAAAATACAAAAAGAAAATTAAAAATAATTACTTGAATGTTTCTTTATGTTCATTTAGCAACCCCAAAAATAAATCTTACGTTAAACAAGACCAAGTAAAGGTGTAAAATGTTCACACACACGTTTTGAGAAAGGGATAGTAAACAAATGACTCACAAATAGAACGTGAAAATTAGAAAATATAATTACTGCAGGATCAAATAAACAAACCCTAGAGCAATTAAGCAAGTAAATTAACAGAAAACATGTAGTAACTACTAGTTCTTTTATCCAACGTACAATAAACAACGGAATTAGAATAGGGGTGTCAACAGTTTTAGACCCAACAAGGATTACATCTTGCGGCTTTTTAGAAAAGGGTATCTGGGTATCAACCTTTCCCTTTTTAACCCTCCAAGAGCGAAACCCCCTGAAATAAATTTCAATTACAGGGGAAGCCAGAGGGATTCTAATCCCACGCTAGTATCCCGGTTGACGGTGTAATTACTGAGGAACAATTGAGGACTAATCACTAGTAACTGTACAACGTTTATAGAGATTAGAATGTAGGCTCGAAGTATAAAACCTTACTCGACATCATACTTACATCATCCTAAAGCTTAAAACTTAATTACTACCACTATTCCAGAATGTCATTCTACATCTAGACGATTTTGCTGTCAAATGCCAGGAAGTTTATAATCAAAAAGTCTAACATGTGGTTTATAAAAATAATATTAAGCTTTTAGCTCAGATTCCAATCTCTCACTAATCTTTCCTGGGGACAAAATTGTAAATCTCCTCATCTCATCTCTTTTGCCATGAAGTTATCCATGGCAATTAATATATGAATGCACGTTCTGCTTGAAACAAACGTGTTTTACGGAACAGGTCCTGTGCACCTATCCTAATGATAACGATTTTCAATGACGAAAGTGATAAATTCCTCCAAAGTTTTCTAAAACAAGCAAAACGATCTCTAAAATGGAGGTTATAAGTTAGAACTATATCGTTAATAAATATAAATACAAAAATTCATGTCATTTTTTGAATTGAAGACTTAAGAAAGATTTAAAAAACTTAAAATACAATAACTAATAATAAAGTCATGACAACGCAATTTAATAAAATATTATACATATAAAGTTTATGGGTTGGTCTCATGAATGGGGTCTTAATAACGTAGAGTAGGCTAAAAAGCATAAGTTTACTACTCAAAGACAAAATTACCAACAGAGTGTCAAGAAAGATAAAGCGGATAATACCATCAATGCATTGTCCAAATACTTCTAGACTGACGAATGAATATTTTGTACCAATGTATTCCATCTTGAAATACCACTCTTTCATTGGATACAAGTTTTGTTCCATAGTGACTCAAGATCAGCGTTTCACAACCTTTTTGATCCGCGACGCACAAAAGTTATTAGAAATATTTGCAGGCCAAGTATTTTGATAATTATAGATGATGGTCAAATAGTAATTAATTTGAAAGAAGTAAAACAGGTACTTACAGAGTATAACATCAATAAAATAATAAATTATTATTTGCTGACGGTTAATAAAATCATCCAAAGTTGCATATTTTATAAGCAAAAAGAGATATTAATGGACTGTATACATATTTTCTAAGAGCACGTAATAAATAATAAATTGGCGAGCACCAACATGTTTTAAATTAGACCTATATCTAAATTTTTTTAAAAATAATTTAAAAATAATGTACTTTTGTCAATAATTTTGTCGCGACTCAACAATAATTGTCTACGACTAAATTTCGGATCGCAACTCAAGAATTTAGAATCACTGCTCTAGTTTATAAAATAAACACTACAAATAGACTAGTGTTAAGTTTTACAATTAAATATTATTAAATTTTGGATTAAAAACGTAAGTAAAATAAAAATTTCATATAATTAAACGTTTCAAGTGAAATTTATATGAAACACTTATCCCCAGATAACCTACAGGCTTCAAAACTCACACGGAGCTGGTGTAGGATCAGAAAGAAGTTTTGACATAAATCAGTTTTAAGAACGACTTAAAGAAATTATTTTGAAATTATTGTTCAATAAGGAATAAAAAGCGTAAAGCTTTTGAGCCCAATATTCTTAAAGTAAAAGAACAACCATTTAAAAAGAAATAACCCGAATAAAAGTTTGGATGCCCGTCCCCTTCTTCATGGTATGTTTAGCTTTGTGGAGAAAAAAACAGTCACTGAAAATATTACAGAACGGAAGGGATCTGAGTTTGGGATATCTTGAGGGGTTTTCCCGTCCCGAAAATGTATTAGATATCAAAAGATTTTTTTTAATATCTTAAGATGGAAAAGTTTATTTTCTTTATGTAACATAATTGAGATATCTTTAAAAAAAAGGCAAATTGAGTAAAACATAAACTAAACCAAAGAACATATCAAGAACACATCTATAATATTAAAATAAATAAGTCGCTAAATAAAAGATCACTACCGATATCCTGTACGTACTAAACATACACTTCCACAGTTTAAAGGTAGATAAAAATGGTCTTTTTAAAAGTTTAAAATTTAAGGGTAAATAATTTAAACACTATTGTCACTTAAAAATTAAGAGGCATTTGGATGCGTCAACTTCATTTTGATTGGTAAAAATTTGAATTTTTCTATTTCTTTTAATTTTTACTGACGACTCATATTGTAGGTTTTTAGGTACAGAGCGGACAAAAAACATATCTTATTTGTATGTACCATAGGTAACCATTTTAACATGCATCATTACCATATACAATTACCACATACCATGCACACATATACATACGGTACTTAAGGAAACGTAAATATTATTTAAGTAGAAGAGCAAAAAGAATGTATGCATTTTTTTGTAACTTTTTAAATTAAATAATACAACAATTATAACAAGTATTAGAGCCACTACGGCTAACTGCCGAATTGCTGAAAAGAAATAATATAGAAAAATAGAAAAAAATATAAGATAAACTAATTAATTAAATAAAATATATGTTAGTAAAAAATAATCAATATATTTATAAATATTGAAAGTCAAAGATTGTATTATAGCAAATAAATCGTTCTTATTATTAGAGACAGTCGGGCTTTATTGGCTTCATGAGGCTTGCAGAAGACGGCCACAATGACTGTACTCGTTTGGAAAGTAAATATTAAACTATTACTCTTAAGCCAATTGCAATGTTCTAACTAATTGATCTTTAACAGTATTTGAATTAAAACAGTTAAGATTTATTCTTTATTTCAGCTGCCACTACAGGAAAGAAAAATAAACTGTAGAAGCAAGAAGTCCCGACTAGTATTTTTAATATGATATCTAGGTAATGAATATGAAATATAACTCAGGTGATTACAATCAACTCCGCTATTCTCTGAACGAGAAATTAACTATAAAACAAAACATTGTAATAATTTGCACTTAGTTAAACTTTTAGTAAGGAAGTAAAATGTCTAAAAAGCTTCAAATGTTACACCATTGTCTTTAACACGCGATGAGGACCCGACACCTATGACTTTCACGATTCCCACACCTTACCAGGTACCTGACCTTACAGGACAATAAAATCGACCGGAACAAAACAATTTATTAGCTAAACGATCCGATTCAATCGAACATTATAGACAATGACTTTGAACAACATGCAATGTATTATCATACTATGTTACAAATATAGACAATGACTTTAAACAACATGCAATGTATTATTATATTATGTACAAAGTACATGGATACTAATAGCCAGAACTTTTATGCAGCGAAGATAAGATACATAAATTAAGCTAATTTGAAATCAAACAGATTAAACACCAAAATAATAAGACGTTCTTGATGGTAAGATAGCTAGTTAAAAGAAAAAAATATTACCTAGAACTTTAAGAACCCTGTATTAGTCTAAGCATTTACGTTATTAACTTCCAAAACTTATGCCTAAACTCCCTAAATAATTAACTCCTAAGACTAATTCGCAAAGACTGAAGTTGAGGAGAAGTTATATCACGCTTTTGAAACTTAAAATTAAAATAGATTAAATTAGGTATCTTGTAAGAGATACTATATTAAGATAGATAACACGGAGAACATTCAGGGATCGTATTTTAGGGGGGATAAGCAAGAGGGCCTACTGATATTGTTTAAAAAAATGCAACCGATAAGGCTTCTCTAGTAATAATAATTCTATGGTTATTAAACAATTACTTAAGATTTAGATCTTCAAGTGGTCACCGCGTCAATTTAAATGATAAATCCGACCATTCTTTTCCACTGTAGGAGGCATATTCAGGGATGTAGGACATCATGGATGTCCTACACACAATTCTCTAACTTGTGTTGGCTTAAGCTAATTTTCTTTAAATTAAATCGATGGCTAATGAGGTTGCTCGTATTGCGGTGACCAAAACATGTAAGTGGACTTCCACAGTAAGTGGTTTAATTGAGAAAGAGAGGTGAAATTAACACATCTTAAACGACACAGAATAAGTTAGATATAAGATCTTTAAAATCTAATTTACTAAACAAATTTTTATATTTATATGGTGGTTATAATGCCCTCTGTATGTCTATATTGATTATTTAAAACCTCAGATTTTATAGGCTATTTGCGCTGAACTAAACAAGCAAAGCTAAATAATGGAGAAAAGTTGAGTAATAAAAGCTACAATGATTATTTAAGAGAAGGAATTACTTCTTTAATATTTTAAAAACCGGATCCTCTCTGCACCACATTAATTTCACAATCTAATTAGCGCAATTTCCTTCGAAAATTTGCTAAGATAGTAAAATTATTAATATTGTATCAAAAATCTCCAGATCATTAAAACAAACTTTAGGAAACACAGGAATTTTACAATCTAAAGAAACCCAAATGGGGAGAAAACACAATTATGGTATCTCAATCGCTATCATAAACGTTATCCCTGATCTCTTGGCTTAATGGTATAAAATGCCAAAGCCCTTAAAAATAAGAAAGCTATAAGCAGATATTGCTGGTAGTTCAGAAAATATTAGAGTTCGACAACCTAAGAATAAAAAATGTCTCGGAAAAACTAAAGGGAGAGAAAGGAAAAGTAGCAAGAAATTACGCAATATGGATACCGAGAGGACGCCTGGAGGGAACCTTACTCTGGGGAATATAAGCTTCTCTTCTTATCCTATAGCAAAGGGCAGAGAAGAGGGGGTAGGGAATTCCATAAGGATGCCAAGGCAGGAAAATTCCAAGCCTAACCGAGGATGCAATACAAAAAAATAACCAATACCTTGTAATTCTTGACACTCTACTACTAAAGAAAAATATGAACAAGACATTCAATAGTGATATAGAAACTCACCAGTGACATAACACTATCAGAGTAATAAATACTTTTTATCGGAAGTAATAACAAGACCGTTTCAAACACAACATGCCTCAAATCAAAAATTGATTTGATTTTAAGAATGAAATTTAAAGAAGAAGAGTTAAATCAGTTACACCTTCGATTCCAATCAGCTTGGAGGAATCAAGGTTATGTTTAAAAGGTATTTTCCGCGTGATCACAAGTTTAACTTCTTTCTAACTTAAATTTTACTCTAGTTTATTCAGGTGAAAAGGACTCATTTCTACATCAGAATCCAAAACAGACCATATTTTATACTTTGAATGGTGATTTAACGATCTTATTAGAAGTTTAGAATGAAACATCACTTTATTTATGGTTTGTGTCCTGCAAAGTTAAATATTATAAATATATTAGGGCGCGAATCATCAGATAAAATTAAAAAAATACATTCATAATATCAGCCAATATAGCAAACTAGATCAGAAAATCTTCAGAGGTAAAAAATAACTTGAAGAGGTTAACATGAAACATGTATACTTATTTAAGGCTATTACACTCTACAAGATGGACTCAAATCACTAGTTCTATTATGCGACCAATGACTGTGTAATCTGCTATGTTTTAGACCTATTAAAATTTAAGAATAAAGAGTTGACAAATAAAAGCCAGAACACAAGTCTTCAAGTTTTAAAGCAATTTAATTTGTATAATAAAATATTTTACCTTACAAGTTATAAGATTGTGTCTGTTAAAGATATTTTACAATACTTAAGACATTTCTTGAACATTACATTATCTTTAAAAAAGCTAAATTATGTAAACTTAGACTTGCTTTTAAAAATGACAAGTTGAAGTTTTTCCAAGATTTCAATCTTATTCTCCAATTTAAATAAATAACAAACTAAAAACTTTTTCTTACCACTTCAACATCAACAATTTTTAAAAATGTTAAATTGATATATGTTATTTTGAAAAAAAATCGGAGTTTTTATATTCTAAAATTTATTTTTTCTGCACTCTTGATTTTTGGCTGTAGAAGGGAAAAAGGGTCTCTTTTTCCCAGAGCAGAACTAAAGGTTAAAAGGGAAGGGAAGCTGTCATTACCATGGTAACCAAGAGCTAAGGTATTATTCCTGTCACTCTTTTCCACCTTGTCACACTCTTCTATGCTTCTTCTTCTTTGTCCCTACACGATATTTTATTCTTCTTTATAAGAACAAACTTGTTCATCACATATTTTTTCAGTACTGTACTTGACTTAGTTCCCTCAATTTTTTTATTTCATTATCTGACTAAACGGTTTTTTACATTTATTGCGCATCGCAAAAAAAATGTAAATAGAAATAAATAAAAAAAAATTTAAAATATGAAAATAGTTTTCAATAATTCTTTATTGATTAAATATCAAAATACTCCTATCTAATTCTAGCAAACATTGAAAAACAAAATAAACGAAAAATAAAAAGCCAAAATACATTTTACGCACCAATATATCAAATAAAAATAATAATATACATTTATAAGAAATAAAACTACCAGTTACTCGTTTTAATATAATTATTTCAGAAATTTAAATACAAATTATAAATGTAGCTTATATAAAAAATAATAAATGTTAATAACAATAAAAAAATATTCTCGTTTAAGGGCCTTTCGGCTTATCAGGATATGCACTCTGCGGGAACAACCTCACGTATATTTTATCCAGTATTTTTAAGAGATAATTAAAGTTGGCGAAATCTTTTTAATACAAATATTATACATATAATGATAGAGCATAGCCCAGGCTGCGAACCCCGGACCTCCGGTGCCGAATGTTAACGCACATGCAGACCAAAAAAATGAGACAAAAAAGTTTTTTTTTGGGGGGGGGGTATCTTTTAATGTTATAAGTTACATTTTGAGTTAAATTTGCATAAGATATCGCAAGTGAGTTAAATTCTAAGTTAAATTTGCAAAAGATATGACACACAGTGCGAGGTATTTTATTTGCCTCAGATTTAAATGGTGTTTTTAAACAAATATTATAAACTATAATAAAATACAAAAGATAAAGGTATAAAAAATAAAGGGTATGAAGCACCAAGTCCCGGTGAAAAAACAGAGGATGAATTGAATATAAACAAAAGAACCGGCCACAGGACATCAGCTTTTTAAAATAAATGACTCCAGGGGTTAAAACGGAATAACAAAAACACAGCGACACGAGGGACGTTTAAATCACGAGGGGGAGAGGTTATGAATATGAACGGAAAGGGCCAACACAGGGTTTAACCCTTAGACCAATACGAGTTGTAGTTTTGGATAAGCACAGGGCGCTTTCCCAACTGATATCTCGGCTTTTCCATAAACGGGTAAAACAAAAAACCTTTAGCATTTAAATTGGATAAAAGCTACGAGGTAAATGTTTAATTTTTTAGGCAGTGAAAGAATCGCCGATTAATACATTGATGAAGTAAATTAAAGAGATTAGGTAAATATAAACTAATTATGGTAATAAGACAATATATATGTTCCAAGTGTAATGGGTTTACAACTGATACAAAAACATAAATAATAAAGACTTAAAACATTTTTTAATGCATAATTCAGTAATAGAGTTTGCAGTACACACAACCTGTTTTATAATTACATAATAATAAAAATCGTAATAAATAATAAAAAAATTGTATTATACAAAGCTTAATATTTTTCATTGTATTGACAAAGTATTTTTATAAAAGACTTATGAAGACGAGATTTTTGCAGCATCCGGACAAAACGAATCTGATCAGTTAACCGATCACCGATTACCCAATCGGTCACCCGACCGCTATAAACAACCTCATAAGTTCAAGCTGTATTATGATAGTGACCAAGTTATAAAGATTTTTTACAGTGAAAAATGTCCTTTTTTCAACCCTTTTTTCGTAATTTTTCGAGAACAATATAAACTAAATCTTAAGCAAAAATGTTGAACACAATCCGGTGATCACACTTCGGGGTTAGTTAAACTATTAATCTACTAAATTTTAATCTACATTTTAGTTTGTCGAATTTTATTACTGAAAAGTATAAATTTACTTTAATTCTTCGTTTAACAAATTTTTTAAAGAAGTGCTTCATACGATAAGGTACTAACATAGACGTTCAGAACAGTGTTTTATTTGGTTGTAAAATTTTTATAACTAATCAATAGAGTAGTAATGTATTTCTTAAAAAAAAATATTTTATCGTATTCACTCATATCCATAGAGATATATTACTAGAGGGGGCATATCCTTTTACAATAAACATCTTTTTTGGGCTCTGTGTAACCTTATATTATAACCTACTCTTATAGTGTGTACAGGTTATAATTATTTAATCGTTATCGGCTTTTCCCATATTGTTTATGGGTTGATTTTATATACAAACGATTTATCATATAAATACTGTAATTTTGTTAACTGTTAATTTAACTACACTAATAGTCGTAAGTGTTCAGCTTACTTTCTTGATATAGCAAAATTCAACCGATAAGGCCTCTCTAGTTCTTTAATATCTCTATGCTCATATCTATCGAATTTTCTGCAGATCTATTCTTCTTATAGACAACAAATTAACACTTTATAACAGTTATATACGTATAACGGTTCCTTGAAATAAAAATTAACCAATTGTCAGCTCATTATATTACACCCTGTGTGTTATTTTGCTCATAAGTAATCCTTTTGTATTGTTATTTTTTATAGTGCGAGTTCTATAAAACACAAACTTGTTTTAGAGTTTAGGGTAATACTTATCTTTACTATGTATGTTACAGAGTTTGTTTATATGATGTGTGTGGCATTAGGAAATATGTTTACGACAGTTTTCACCCTCTGCTTCTGCTACCAAACAAATCCTAACAAATAGCAAATCTTCAACTTTTTAAGTTTAACTTTAAAGATAAATAAATATATGTTCCCTACTGAAAATTAAAGTTTTTCTTTTCTTATTTTCTTTTAGATAATTCAAACATTATATCCACGACAAAGATAAAATAGTAAGTAAATTTTTGATCGATTGTTTACAAACTTTGCTTTCCTATTTCCTGAAGAGAGAATAATGAGGCGATTTACAAGTAATTTAGTTTTGATATTGGCACCTACTTCAAAAATAGGAAAAATGAGTGTCTTAAAGCAAATATGATAATACTTCAAGATATGATCACTTTTCTATTGAAGACACAAAAAGGCTAAATGACTGAACTGATTTCAAGAAACTCCAAACAAATCCATCAAGCCATGTCTGAAGAGAGCTTTGATTTTGGTACATAAAAAAATGATTCCTACGTTTTGATAAACAAAATCACTTCTGTGGCAAGAAAAGTATCGAACAATTTATAAACAGTGTCTTCTTATATTTTTTATCCAAGTTTAGCTTTTGCATATCTATTTTGACCGTACTATACTCATATGTTTTAATTGTACATATTTTCCCCATACACGTCGGATTTTATTCAATTTTCCATATGATTTAATAACAATATTACTAAAAACATAACATTAAAATACTCAAATGAACTTCAAAACGATTTATTTTCGGAAACAATAATACTAAAAGTTGATTATAACTTACAAACAAAGAGAGAATGATTAAATCAGCAGATACAATTTAATGAGATTGAATTCTTACCTAAAACAAACAAAACAATTTCCAATTATTTTTTTTTATTTTCTTAATTAGTAATATACAAGGAAGTACATGGGAATCCCGGTGGAGTAATGGTTAACACCCGGGCCTGCCACCCAGACAGTTCGGGTTCAATCCCAGTTGGGGCCTCTAGGATTTTCATGCGAGGGATGGAAATCCTTTCACGTGCCGTCCTTCAAAGGGGACGTTAAACCGGTGGTCTGTGCGTTGTCAGGTACTTGTAAAAGGTTCCTAACCCCAAATAAACCAGGGTTTAAGCCAAAATTTAGGAGCCTTAAGTAGTTGATATTAAATATATATATATATATATATATATATATATATATATATATATATATATATAATATATATATAATATATATAATATATATATATATATATATTCTGCTTCATAGTTTCGAGAGCAGGAACAACTTCACGTCTTCTACCTAAGGGAATAAGCAAAAAGGTCACAATTACGTGGTTTACTTGCTGGGTGGTACCTCTGGCTAATTATTATTACTATCACTAATATACAAGTAAATATAATGTAATAGTATATTTTCATTAAATCTCCAAACTGGAACCCACTTATCCAAAATGGCATTACAAATCTTCGTAAAGCATGTATGACATTGGTATAAAGATCAAATTATAAGGCAGTCTCAATTAAGAGTTGAGGGAGATTAGCGCGCTCGTCATCATAAGCATGAAATGCTTCTGAAATCTATGACCTATAGAACCTATGAAGGTTCTATAGGTCATAGACTGGAACAATAATATCATGACAGTAATGACAGTAAAAACAAATACAGTTGTGCAACAAAAACCACTAGGAGCAAGAGTTTTCATCATTCGTCATTTAGATATTTCTACTTGTAAGGCGTCACTTATTTTGCCTCACTAAGTCAGCCTACCTGTCGTTGAAAAATCTAAGGAACAGAAAAGCTACTATTCTACCACAATCATGCTTGGCATGCAAAACGCATGTAATGTCATATTCTACAAATATAACAATTTATATACTAAAATTCTTTAACCGTGTTATTAACAAGTAAATTATATAATAAAATAAATTAAAAAAAAAAATAAAATGTAGGAAAACTATCTACTGGTTAGAGGAATCCTACTAAGTATAGGATAGCGTGACTTCAGTCCACATATTATACTTAGCTTGAGAAAATTTCACGTCTCAAGCAATAGCATGCAAAGAATGGCTAGTCAAAGTATTTTTCCTTATAAAACAATAAAAGGGCTTGAAACTTATCTCTAATTTTTACAGCACACATTTGAACAGCTATAATAATATTAATATATATATATATATATATATATATAATATATATTATATATATATATATATATATATATATATATATATATATATATATATTCATATACTAAGTATGAATATAATACCTACCTATAAAAACATACAAATCCGTAAAATAAGAGCGTAATAGAAGTTAAAAAGAGCGAAAAAATAATAATAAAAGCCAGGCCTGTTGATGATATGTTTGTGTCAAGTTTCAAATCTAAAGTATTTAAAAACAGAGCTTTAAATGGTATAAAACCATTAAACATAAATTTTAAGTAAATGGTATGTTAAAAAAACCTAATTCAACCTAAATTTAGAAGCAGCAGTAAAAAATCTTTAAAATCAATTTGATTTCCAGCAATAAACCCATTCTAAATATGGACCAGAAGTATATTAGAGTAATAAAATCTTACAATAAAATTAACCCTTAAAAAATTGACGACAAATAAAACATTTACTAAAAGGAAATATAAAAGAGAAAATGAAATAAAAAAAGCTGTAAAAGTTATTGGCAATTAAAATACATAATGGATACCCATGTATTGGATATATGTCATGTAAATATGATAGAAAGAGACATATTAAAAATGGTTGTATAGAAAATTGAAAAAAATAAATAACTCACAGAAATGAAATATCTAAAACATAAGAGTTATGAATTACGCAAACTGTGATCCGGGCTTGTTCTTCCTCATACTAGTATTATTGACAGCGGAGTAAAATCAAAGGAAACATATTTAAGTGTTCACAATCAATTTATCAATGCAAAACAATGAGAATATAGAAAAAGGAAAATAATCTCTCCTCTTAATATTTATTTATTGATAGAACAGACTTTCAAACTAAACAGTTTATAATCAGTGCCGATAAAAGCAAAGAAAAAAGTTAGGTGACGACGATGATTATGTAATAGATTTGTCCTGGCTTAGATATTCTGATCTAGACCCAAATCAATAGAAAAAAAGCTATTACGTCTGTCTCCAAGCTTCTTTACTTTGTTCGCCGGGAATGATAATGAACTGTTAAGCGTGAAAGGCGGTTCTGAGAAAAAATCTTTCTTTTTTCCTTGTTTTGGAACTCCACAGATTATTTTACAATCATAATGTAAACAGTTTAATCACATTAAGCCCAAAAATAGGAATTATTAAGAAATCATTAATTTCATATTGAAATAAGTAATCCAAAATGGTAAAGTCTGGATGAATATGCATATAGCGAATAGCTCGTAGTCTAAGAAGAGAAAAGGTACACATACTTAAAAGGCCGTTACAATTTATTGGATAGACCTTATTTTCCTAGTTACAATTTTTTAATACCAATATTCTACCCACACTTTAAAAAAACAATAATTAGTATTGATTCACGACCAAATCAGGAACATAGTTTTGGTAAAACACTTAACGCTTTATCCAGTGGATCCCATTGATTCTTACAGACTACCTTTGTCTTGCTTCCTTTAATAATTCTTAAAGGGGCAACTTCGATCAAAACTCACAAGAAAGTATATAAAAGTAACGATTTACATCTTATCTCACCTGCAAACATACGGGATACAATAATTCCACTGTTTTTTGACAAGGGAATATTAGAAGATCGTTATTTTAATTTGCTAAATAACATATTTGGCAAAGGAATATCAATAGACTATGATTCTCTTTTGTCCAAAATTTATTCGACAAAGAAATATATGCCGATGTATATTGTATGTTTGCCAGTGATACACGATATACAGTTTTCGTAACTTTTATATTTATAATTTTGATAGAAGTTGTGCCTGTAAAAATTGACAAAGGAAGCAAGATAAAGGTATCCAATAATGTTTACAGTAATTAACCAATTGGATCCACTGGATACCATATTAAGTATTTTACCATAAATATTTTTAGCCTAACCTTATAAGTTCTATAAAAAAATAGACAAAAACAAATGTTATAGCTGTCATAATCTTAAAGAAGGAATATGACAGCTTTAACGACCTAAAGTAAAAAGAGAAAGAAAACTGGCAACAAGCCACATTGAACCGAATCCAATGGAAATAGTAAAAACATTTCACTTATATAACTATAATACGGGGATTTATTTCAACCATCCCGTTACAAATAAAACAAAGATAATTGTCAACAAAAACATTCATCTAACAATAACAAGTAAACAATCGTTTTTTTTAACTTCTATTCTGCTTTTAACAATGCGATAAGAAATAAATTCATATACGGTTCTAATTTAAAATAAGGTCTAAAGTAATAATAACATACGACAAAATTATAACTTTATTTACAGAAAAGATAAGTAATATTATATGTTTGAAATAAACTAATTGATAAAATAAACTGGTGAGTATAACAAGATGTCTTAAGCCGCTACGCGCCGTCAGTACTGCGTCCGCTTAGCGGCTGCATGGTTGTTGTCTATATCAGTTTGTCGCCGCCACAATACAAGCGAATTTTCAAATTTATAAGCCAAAAACGTATTTTTTTACATTATGTTATATATATGTCAATCGATAAAACTGGAACCAATGCTAATAATAAAATTTAACTTCCTACAATGTTAACCATAAATAGTAATACATGCGAAGCTCACGGTTTGTAAGAATTTTTTTTTTTCATTTATACCTAAATACATGTTTACAATGATTAAATAACAAATTATAAATAAATAAAATAATATATATTGACCATTTGTGTCGCATAAGCTCAAGGCTTGTGCGCGACACGAAAGACAGCACTTCTCTTCTAATTTCGTTTTTCTTATATTTGTACAATATTTGGCTTAACTCTCAAAGTGTTTTGCTACTTTATAGCCCAAATGGTTATAAAATAGGAATAAAATAAAAATTAAAATCAATGCAACCATGCCTTATTTTTGAATTTTCTGCTTAATATAGAAGATATTCAAATGTAATGATACATAGTAGTAATTTTTACTATCTTCTACGAGCTTTAAGACCACGATAAATTAGATAAAATATAAAATAAGATAAATAAAGATAAGATCTAATGAAGTTAAGAAAAAGTAAAGAAAAAAATATTAGCATGAAAAGTTTGAATAACTGGTTATTAATGAAAACATCTGAAAAACATTACTGTAGGTGTTTGTCAACCAATAATTAATGAGAAAATTTGATTTATGATTAAATGCAATAAAATGATAGGGATTAGATTTTGATGAATTAATATCGAAGCAGCTGGCAATCAATTTGTTGATGTTATGGCATGTAATGAAAGGACGTGACAGATAATTAAGAATAACTTAAAAAATAATACTAAAGACAATTTTTTTATAATACACCATATACAACATTGATTTTGTATTTTGATAATAATATTTAGTTATTAATACATATTTTTAAAATTATTTATAAATTAAAATAATAAAAATAATTTAAAATGAAAGTATGAAGAAATACTAAAATAATCTTTAACTACGACTTGATCTAAAGTAAACAGTCTTAATAACATCTAATACTTTATGAACTTTTAAGTATTGAATTGCTTAAAAGTAAAGTAATTCAATTAACTTAGTTGTACTTTGCTCTTGTTTTGCTTTCCAGGGAAGCAAAACATTTAGTTTTTAAATATTGGAATTCATTTCACAAAACTATTTTGTCGTTAGTATGTATGTATACGAGCATCCTGCCCTCAACATAGTACCGAGTAGCTGCTACATTGTTCTCAATGAATATTCAAAGGGCTCACACTTCCCTTCTTCACAACTTTCAAGTGTAAAAAGAAGTGAAATAAACTAACTAAGATAAACAATTAACATATTATTTTCTTGTTTAAATAAACATATTCAAAAAGTTGAATTTCAACCAACTCAATAACGTTATTTATTAGTGTGTTTTTGCTATATTTTACAGTACAGTTAAATATTTGTCTTAAAAATTGTATGTATTTATTTTCTTCCTTCCCTATACTTCTGAGGATTCTTTATTTTCTTTTTCTTTAAAGAACAAAAGAAGTATTAAGAGTAGTCCAATTATGCAGTTTCTTATATTTGATGAGTTAAGCTATCCATCTTCACATAAGTAATTACTTTTACATTTACACTCAGAACCGTGTGATTGTAAAATTTCCTTTTTAGTGGTTGACAGGATTTTAAATTAAGGTCTGATGGGTAAACAATGGAGAAGTACAATTGGTTAATCTCACAAGCGTGTAAAATGCATTAAATTCAACCAATTAGAAACCTGTATTTGTCTAGTTTGTTTGCCCACATACAACACAGAAGTTGTTTTGTTTGCCTTACAACATAGTTAATACTGGAATTACCAATCAGTTGATAATTTTTTGTTTAATCATCATTCAAAACTAAATTGATCACATACATTACATTTCTTTCATACATTAATTGATTTCCAGCATGGTAATGGATGCATAAAAAATAAATTTATGTTCTTAGTTTGAAAATTTTTTTCTACTTTAACCACAACTTGGACAGGAAAAACGATGAAAATTCTTTAAGGAAATACATTTACTTTAGGCTATTAAAACTTTACTTACCCCCCTCTTCTCCTAGAGCTAAGTTGAAGTGAAAAATCAATAATAAGCTCCTGTATGAAGCACTTGGAGGTACGCTAAGTTACAAACCACCTCCTTTACGTTAATATCTATGCCTTATCAACCGCACTATGCTCTTTACATTTTATCCTTACTATATAAAGAAAAAAGAGAAAGTATCGTGTTAACCTAGAGAAAAAATCCATGTAGTTTTCTTATAAGTATTTTTGCATAAGAGTCGCATATTAACTCCTACTGTCGTTATGCAAGATGTTATGAGTTTATTTTGATTGCCTAATTCTTTTTATTAATACTTTTATTTATAATTGTCCTAATATTAAAACATGGACAATACGCTACAAATAAATTAAACACTAAAATGTTATCAAAATTATTATAATTATAAATTTATTTTTGTTAGGTGTCTTTGTATACTTCTCTCAAACATACCTTATTATTTATGAAATAAAATTAATAAATAATTACTGTTATGATGTTTACTTATTTTACCAAGAAATAGGATATTATAATGTTTTATGCCCATTTAAAATTTTAGTGAATTTTCCAGGGAAAAGTGAGCAAATAATTTTAATGTCATTGTAGGGTAATTTTTCTAAATAGAGGACTTACCGATAAAGAGTATACAGTTTTAATAATATTAAAACAAATAAAGCAATTGCATTCCATGCTATGCAAAATTCAATGTATTATAATTTTTTAATTTAAGTAAAGTAAAATATGATTGCACTGTAATTCCTGATTAAATAATGTTATATGACAATTTAAACTTACCTATGTTTTTAGTTTAATAAAGAGTAAAATAATCATAGCAATTAAAACTCATAAAATAAAAAGAAACACAAAGAAAGTATAGATTTAAAACAAAGATTTTTCCTAAATTTTTATAGAACACTTCAGTTATCTCTGGTTTTAATAGATTTTTAATAATTTTATTCAAAGTATTTCTTTTAAACTCTTATAAAACTGACTTAAGTATCGCCCTTTATGAAAATAAAAAATATGAAAATTGGATCTACTTAAAATATCAAGAAGGGTTCCAGAGGCTTATAACTTCAAGTTTTATGTATATTCTTTCATTGAATTTTAATGACATCAAAAGAATAAAAAATATTTTTAAATATATTATAGATGAATAATATATTCAGTCAATATATTATTGACTATAAGTCAATATATTATTGACTATATAATCAATATATTATTGACTATATAATCTATATATTATTGACTATATAGTCAATATATTATTAATTATATAGTCAATATATTATTGACTATATTGTCAATATATTATTGACTATATTGTCAATATATTATTGACTATAAAGTCCATATATTATTGACTATATAGTCAATATATTATTGACTATATTGTCAATATATTATTTACTATATTGTCAGTATATTATTGACTATATTGTCAATGATATATTGACGCTACGCAGATTCTTACTAATTTGAACTTGCTTTGCTCGTCTTCAGAATATACAAATCATCTGATCCATTTAAGTCGAACCGATGTTGAAAATAGACTAAAACTTAACACATTTGTTGGTCTATTATATAAGACTATATGCTTGCCAAACCTAATATTTTCCCGTTTGTTATGAATTTTTGAAATTTTAGCTGAAACATTATTGACATAGTTAATGACTTTATAAAATAATTATTTTCCGGATAATTATTCAACAATACCTAGAAGTTGTTTTTTTGCACCAAGTTTCAACTTTCTAGCATAAACACTCTGAGAACTCAATGATCACAAAAACACACACATACAGACAGGCAATTCGGTAAAAACCACACGCCTGAAACGGCGTTAAAAATCCCGTATAAGTTGAAATGCCGATTTTGGATGTTTAGCAAAAACACATTAATAATAAGTGCAAAAAATGTATAAATGAGGAGAAGAATAAAATACACTGCAAATAGAAGATAAACATAAGAAATAAGTTAAATTATTATATTATAATATGATCTTATAATCTCCTATTTTAAAGTGATTTATAACTAAAAAAGTTAAGGTTAATTCAACTACTAGCATTAAGCAAAGTTCGTCTAATTAAACCATTCAAGCCATAAATTTTTAGTATACAAACTAATTCCTTCAATTAGTAAATTTCTCTGATGCTATAATTTTCGCCCTTACCTCCTCAAATTCCCCATTTAAAATATTACCTAACTTACCCATGATTCTAATTTTATAGCTTTTTAATTGAGACAAGAATATCTATGTAGGTGTTTTAATGTCTTACTTGGTGTTGATTCTATTTAGATAACTTTTGAGCAAAATTAATTTTAAACTTAAGGTAGTAGAAAATTAATCAATAATATTACATTTGTCTATAAAAGGGGTAAATTATAGTTAATTTACTAATAGGGGGTTTCTCTAATAGTGATTGTAATTGGTAAAGATAAAAATAATTTTACTTTTACAATTTACGCTTAGCATTTTTGATGCTTAAATCACAGTATTAATTGACACAGCGTCAAGATTAATTCATAGAATAATTTCGTCAAGTAATCAAGATTATGTCTAAAAGTAATCATTAAATTGATATGTGTGGAAGGTAAAACACATTTACGTATATTTAGTATTTTCCTATTCAATTAATAATAATAAATTGGATACAGGGTACCTCGGAACTTTTCCTCATTACATAGGATTCGCTACTCTCATCCTCCCTACTTAGAACTCGCTTCGCTCGTCCACAGAATATACAAATCGCCATATATATACTGCTACACGTCTTCGGACTCGCTTCGCTCGTCCTTAGATAGTAAATACATCCGTTATTACGTAAATGTATATACAAGTACCGAACTCCAACTGAATAAGATTATTTTCCGACAAAACAATTTTTCAAATAACGTGCACAAGTAATTTGATAAAAATTGAACAAATGTTGATAATGACAGGAAACTTAGCACTTATGTTTGGCCACTTATGTTTTTGCTATATGCTTGCTAAATTTCAATAATTTTTTCACGTTTTATATTTTTTGAAATTTTCGCCGAGTCATCATTACGGGTGAATGAAGTCATAAAAAAACCACTGAGGAAATCTTAAAACGCCTGAAACGGATAATTCCGATGACATATTGGGTTCGGTTTTTTTTCGCAAACACAAATAAATAAATTAATTAATTAATTTAATAAATTATATAAAACGAATAATTAAATTTTAATTTTTGCGAAAAGTAAAAGTAAATAAAAGTCGAAGCTGGTGATTTTGTTTTAATAACCTACTGATTTTCTAACGTTGCTTAGCTTGATCGAAGCGCTATAAACGGTAGAGTTTTGATTTTACTGCACTTTTGCGGTAACTTACTCTTCAAGTATAACTACAACTATCGCTAGAATTAATTTAAATATAATTATTTAAAAATGGCAACATCAAATAATAACCTGTTATTCATAGCAAGTTACACTCACCAAATTTTAGAAATAAAGGTAAAACTAAAAAAAATTTTACCTCAGTAAACCTACAGGTAGACCTTGTTTAGAATTTGGAATAAAATTGTATTGGAGCTAAACTGACTTCAAACTCAGGGTTAACAGATATAATAAACCTTTAGGACCAAAAGCAATATAAAAGGCCTAATGTTCATTTAATCGCGCTTCATACAAATCCCAAATTCAAAGACCTAAAACACAATAGCAGCTTCTATCTACATTTTAAACTCTACCATTAATTTGAATAATTAAGCAATTATCCATTTTATAAACAAAATGAAATCAAAAAGGGTTTAAAAATTGCTTTTTATACTAATAATTGAAAGAAGATAATTAAAGGACATTAATTAAACTGTATTTTAATTTATTATTTGAACTATACTTAACGGTGCTGGAGGCACTAAAGTATTGTTTTCACATTTTCTCTGCTTAAAATTGTACAAGCATTACAAGTATTGATGTAAAAAAAGAAATAAAATGTATTTCTATTCTATTCTTTTGTGTTTGAACTACAAACTAAAAAGGTTTTATTTTGTTAGTTTTAACTTCTACTTGCCCACAAGAAGGTAAAAGATTTTATAAATATTAGGGAGATAAAGTAAATATTTAAATAATCAAATAAAATAAAAAATAAAAAGTGTCACTAAAAGATATTGACAAAACATTATTGATTTTAGCGCTGTAATCAAGCTGAACAACGTTATAAAATCAGGAGGTTATTAAAAAGAATCATAAGCATTATTGCTTGCTTTCTAATACTAATAAAATACTAAATATATGTAAATGCGTTTTACCTCCCGCACATATTATTTTAATGACACAAAACAAAGAAGGAGAAAATTGCATTTTCATTTGGTATTACTATTTTTGTTGTCACCTAAAAAATATAATTGTCAGAAAAAAAAGCATATGCTGAATGACTGAGAAATGTTTTTGACTTAACCACGGCAATATTTACTGTCAAGCGAAGGGGTACAGGGGGTATTGCTAAATATTATTGCCAAATATTTAAACCTACGCAATATTTATACCTATTGCCGCGGTTAAGAAAGAACTTACTACATAGTCTAGTAGCAGATAATACTATTATCTCTATAGGCAGAAAACTAGTTACCTTTTTATAAAGGCGTCAAAAAATAAAAATACTAATGATGCCAGTCATATTAATTAATGATAAGACAATCCTCTAAGTACATGTATTATTGCAGTTTTTGCGCTGCCGCTTAACCAAAAAAACAATTTTTGGATCAATAAAATACAACTTTACTGCTTAATTTACACTGGCTTTCATTTATTCTTTCTTTCGTTACGTTTAGAACAACGATTAGAAAAACAATTAAAAGAAACAAATAAACTAGATAAAAAAATAAAATATAAAATAATATTGGCAGAGGTAGTAGACACTAAAATAGAATTCTGTTCATAAATAAAGATAAAATATTTGCTCATACTATTATTATTTGATTGCAAGGGTAGATTGGACACCCATCCACTGCGACTTTAAGCAATTTTGCTTATATTAATTAAATAATGATTGATCAATAATTTACATGTTTTTCTTCAATAACTTAACTTATAGTTAACCAATACTTATTTAAAAATATTTTTTTAAATAAGTACTTATTTAAAAATATCTATACTTATTTAAAAATAGTGGTAAAAAAATTATGAATATGAAGTTAAAATATAATAATATAAATACTACAAAGTCATGATCTTTAAAGTACCTCTAATATAATGGAATCAAGAAACTATAATTAGCGCTGTTCTGTTATTAATGTTAGAAACCTATTTATCGCAATATACCTGCCAGCCGTACAATAGTAGAGAAACAAGGTGAGATTAAAATAATAGATACTAATAAAGTAAATATTCCTTAAAAAAGCACAGAGTAGCTTTCCTATTAGATATTAAAACGTCAATATCATTCACATAAAGTAATTTCTTTGGATTTTTGTTTCAACTGAAAGACTCCGGAAATCGAGAAGGGAAATAATTCCACTGGTATAGGCTGATCCTTCAAAAAGTTTTGTTAAAACAAACCAAAATAATTTCTTCCTAATTATTTAAGGCTGTTAACTTATCAATAAGAAAAATTGTTGCTACACTTCGAAAAAAGTATCTTTTGATCAATTAATGCAACTAGTCACGATTTTTATAACCTTTGGAACTTTGATTAGGACCATAAAAATAAGAAAACTTCTTTAAGTGGTCTTAGCAAATTCTTGAAGAACAAATAAGCTGTTAAGATCGAAATTGAATTGAAATAATAGTGTTCAAGAAATATTCACATATTTCTCCCTGACGCCAGGTGCAAGGGAGGGGCCAAGGCCCCTTACAATTTTATGAATAAGGAATCATAACCATTGTAAGAAAATACATTTAAGTTAATTTTTACTTAAATCATATAGATAATGCTGGTAAGAAGGGCCAATCAAGTGGTTCTCTCACTAACTACAACTCAAATTATTATCAGCTATAATAAGAAAATAAAATACCCTAGTCTTAACAATAAAAAGTTTATGTTTGACTTTGACAAACACAAGATACGCAATTCTTAATAAACATTGAAAAAATCGGGTATCGGGGATACCTCGGTACTTTTCCTCTCAACTTCTGACTTCAATCGTCCTCAGAATCAGACTGTCATGATTATCCAATGCTTACCTCGGTTTTACTACGATCGACCTTAAAATAATATATTGACTTTGGACTTCCTTAGCTCGTCCTTAGAGAGTCATCAACTAAAGCTTAAATTGCCATTTCTCCGGTATCTTTACGCTCGACCTCAAAATTATTAGGTAATTAAATATTTTAGAAAAATAATACAGCAGATGGTCATTCAACCAAATAATACGGGTTATAATTTTATGACGAGAAAATCATACTTTTCATCTTTTAGTTATAATTTTATATTATGTTTGATGTTCAGGAATGCAATAGAAACTCTCTGATCATACTTAGTCCTTCATAAGAAATTAGTAATATATATTTTTGCCCATACTTCAGAACAAAACAAATAATTGAATAGTTATGGATTTTTACACCTAATTCATTATGTATGCGCTATCTGACAATATGTCGTACATCAAAGTTTAAAGATTCCATATAATATTTTCATTATAAAGACTAATATTAAAAATTATATTTAGTCTACCCGTTCACCATTAAAAATGTACATTTGAGTCGAATTTCAACCCGATTGGTCCTATTTTCAATTTATAACGAAATTATAAATTTTTGATTATTCAGAAAAATAGGTTATTGTAGTCTGAAAAATGTCATCTTCCAGACAGCACAAGTATACCTAAAGACTTATTTTTGTGCTAAGCTTTAACGCAATAACACAAACATAGCGGAAGAGTTATAGGTGACACATACACACCATGATAAGGACCACTCAGAATATCATATGATGAAACCTTAATTACGGATTTGTAAGGAGAACACAATACTTTCTCTTATGGTACGTAGCAGGTGGTGAAAAGTAATAACTAGATAAAAGAAAATTTTGTTGTCCAAACATCTATTTGTTAGCAACCATGTAACTGTTTTTGTTATTATTTATTATGCTAAGCCTTGAAAAAGATAAAATTATATCGAAAGCTCGGCAAAATTAGTTTTAATTATTATTTTGGACCTATTCCTCCTCAAAAGCTTTAATAATAACTAGATATAATTTATGTCAAATTTACATATTTAAATATAAATACAACACATTGATTAGATTCGAACATATTTAAAGCGGAAAAAGGAATTTCATACAAACTGGATCAGATAAGGTTTTCCATCTGTAGACCAGGCAAGACAAAATTCTTTAGATTATTTGAACAAAGTGAACGCCTTTAATGGATTTATAGCCAGTCTATCTTTATTTTAAACAACTAATAAAGAAGTATCTTTAACTTCAAATAAAAGCCATCTGGTTTGTACATTTTTATATAAAAGAAGTTTCACTGTATTAGTAAAACTTCGATAATCAAAAAAATAGAATGTTAATCGCGAAAAGGCATGGTAAAAAAGATTATTTGCATACATCTTAATAATATTCTAAGCCATCCAAGAAAGAACGTATTTAAGAACAAGTAAAGTATTTTTTAAGTAATGTTATAAGTGAATACTTTTAATTTGACGGAGCGGTGTTTTCAATTAGGATTTTAATATGAGACAGGGTAGCCTAGTAGCATACATGCAGATTTTTCGCTCATATCGATCAGAAAATAAGGGACTATTTTTAAATTGTGTTTAATTATATTTGGCAGCGGATTTTGCATACAACTTAAAAAAAATATTTACCAAATTTTTATACAAGTAAGACTTTTTAAACAATTAAAATTGCTTTCCGACCTATAAAGGAGACCTTGCATTATAAATTATATGCACAGAATAAAATCGTTTTAAACTGAGCTTGCGTTTTTTAGAGATAACAGTCGACTATAAATCAGAGTTTAAATACATTTACTTTAATATTTTACATGATTGTTGTTGGGTGAATAAAGAGAGCTAGTTTCTCACTGTCTTCGTTATCAAGTTATATTGTAGCTCATTTACTTTACAGCTAAATCTTTACCTATTTCTCACCTTCATCACTTATCTTCTTACTCTTCTTTTTTGTCTTTTTTTCCCCTTTCTTTTCTTTTGTTCCATTGTACACACAATGCAAAATATTTTTTTCTCATGTTAATTAAATTAGATTTGTATGAATAATAAAAACAATTATAGTCCATGTCTACTAGCTTAATTAATTGAAATTATTAATTTCTTACAAAATAATTCAATCAAATATTAGCATCCCAAATCAAAAGGTTCCAAAAAACAAAAAAACTATCGAAAGTTACTGTGTCTCAAAGAAACGTCTATATACATACATACATACATACATACATACATATATATACATATATATATATATATATAATATATATATATATATATATATATATATATATATATATATATATATATAATATTATGTGTGTGTGTGTGTGTGTATGCTTAATCAGTGAGCCTTCCCCTTTTCAAAAACTATCCCTCTCCCCTCTATTACCCCAATCATATAAGCTCATTTTTCTCAGAAAATTCACGAAAAAGTAACTGTGATGGAGTTTTATACTTTGTTTTTCAGCGTAATCAAGCTGTCAGAATCGTTAAGACTAAGGATTTAGCATCTCAAGTAGATATTTCATTTTTAAATTAGTATTTACACGGAGTACTTCAGGACTTAATAACCCCAAGAAAGCTTATAAAAATGGTTATAGGTAAAAGAAATGAAGGGATAAAGTTGCCCTTTAAGAATAAAAAGTTTTCCAAGTTATGCCTATCACGTAGTAAGTACTAGTCAAGACTTCCAAGTCGGAAAAATAAAAGAAAAAAGCTCCCAGAAGAATTTCTGCGGTTTCCTTAGAAAGGGCTACTAGAGAAAACCCTTTTCCTTATTGAACCGACGTTTTCCGCTTCTCTTCAAGTATTAAGTTTAAAAGATAAACACGATAGACGGCTACTCGAAGAAATCAAATTCTAACTACTAAATCAACACAGATTGTTCTTTCATAAAATTTTCTTGTAAAAATGATTTTTTCAAGACGAAATATAGTTAACTTCAATTTTATTGAATTAAATTCAAAATAGAAACAAATTTAAATAATTAATCCTAACACGTTTTAAGTGAAAAATTTTATGCAAAATAATTCTAACAACTTATAAAATTTAAAATGACGTTAAAAAAAGTAAAAGAATCAAAAACATTAAAATTTTATAATCTTTTAAAAAAGCTTTTTATTTTTATGATTTTATTTTTAGTTTATGATTAATATAACACATTTTGCCATAGTCATGGCAATATTTCATGAATTCATGACCAAATTCTATGAAAATTTACATAAAAACCCCTTATTCAATTAAAATTTCACGTAAAAAAATGTCTGCATACTATGTAGTACTCAGAAATTTGTTTACATGAAATTCTACAATAGTAGTAGTGTACAATATTTCATTACTGCTAAAATGTATATTCTACTAGTTGTATTTTTCTCAAAGTAGTATTTATTGCTGATAATGGAAAAACCAGAATATGCCACATTTCATAGAAGGTAATTTCATAAAAAACGCTCGGTATTTTCAAATTAATTTAATGTTTTATGCGTTTTTCCTTCTATAAATGTAAATAAATAACTAAGGGAAGAATTGTGACAATTTGATTAATTAAGCCCATTGACTATTCTATAAGGATTATATTCTAAAACACAACTAAAGTTTTATAATTTTTATTTAAACCTCGTGGAGACGTTTATTATATTAGGGTTAATAAAACAACTGAAAATAATTTGTGTCTAAAGCACAAAATTTTATACCTAAGTTACCAAAACGATAGAATAATAACCACGCAAAATAATAAAAGGTGTATACCTGGAGGTAGAGCTTAAATCCCTATTCGAACATAATACTCTTATTATAACAATTGATTAATTAAAATTAATACGTCCTGTTCCCTAATCAAGCCGTAACAACAAATTAAACACTAATACTTCCTGAAAACAAAGCATGAAAATTTAAATCAAGAATTAAAATAAAATATTTATAACCTAAAAAGATATTGTTCTAAGAATTTGAGAATAGGGAATAGTCGGGTAATGATGAGATAGGAAACATGACGTGGAGGCGGGGGGACGGAAGTACCAGGAGTTGGATCAAAGCCAGTAACACAGCTACAGTTTTCACTTACAAAAGATAATAAAAACAGTTTGTAGTCATTAAAATTCTAATAATAGTCAACATAATATCGACTGTTTATTACATTTTAACAACCTAGTAATTATATTTTTATTTTATTTCCTTATTTTTTGGCTTGAATCAAAGTAAACTTGGACCATTTAAATACGAAGGTAAAAACTTTTTAGGGCATTTATTCACTTTAAAAATATTTGCACAATGATTTAACTAAAATTTATGCCTAACTAACTTATATTTAAAAGAAATAAAAACTGAAAAACAATCTAGTCGGACAAACTTTAAAGTTTGTCAGACAAGTTAGTCAAAAAAGTTTTCTGTGCAAAATGATTAAAACTTTGCATACAGGAGAGATAGAATTGCCACTCACATTGACAATAGTAGTAGCTTTCAAAAAACAGAAGAGAAAAAGCAATTTCACTGCTTATTGAATGATTTCTACAAAATAAACAACCCTTTGGTGGATTTTTTGATAAGGGAGACTCACTGATCAAGAATAAAATAAATAAATAAATAAATAAATATATATATATATATATATATATATATATATATATATAATATATATATATAATATATACATACTTGTGTATCTATATACTTACATAAACGAAATTTTTGTTCCTAGACGTTTCTAAGGGGTACGATAACGCTTCTCGGATCAAAATGAAACATAGTGCAAAAAATCGAGTTTGTTAATGTCCCGAACCCTACTATTTATAGAATATGTGTGACGTCATGAACCAATAACAATGACTCTATGTATGGTAAATAAATATAAGAAGTTACAAATTGCATTATTGGTATTAGTTCCGGTTTTTGACTAATACATTTAAAAATTCGCTTATATCGTGGCAATATTTCACGATAGTGTGGCACGCTCTTAGTGAGACAGTATGGCACTCTCTCAGTGTGGCAGTATGTAACTTTTATAAACTAGTAATATGACAAACTGATATAGGACAACATTATGTGGCCAAGAGGCTGAGGCCCTCATAGTTCAATATTTAGTCACGAATGATTGACAGTTGATAAATGACTGTCAATAATCTTGGTCTCTACTGTATTTATGTAGAAACTTAAACTTAGTTATACAAAAAAAATCAGCGCTCCGCAGACTCTCATTTTAATTATTTTTTAATTATTATTATTTATTATTATTATTATTTATGCAGTTAATAAACTCTTGAGTTTCCTCAGAAGAAAGACCATTTACGGGCTGGCACCAAGTAAATGGTCTTGTTCTTATAAAGCTATTTTTTATGGTTGACTATGGCTTAGAAATTTTCGGACAATTCTGCATGTATTTAGGATGGCTGCTTTTTGCGTGGTTATGAATAGGTTTGTTGGTAAGTTTATTAATTTTAGACTATTGTGAATTTGTTTTGGTATAACTCCAGTTGACGACATTATTAATGGTACTATATATACTTGATTCATGCTCCAGAGGTCCCTTAGTTCTTCTTGCAGTTCCGTGTATTTTCGGATTTTTTCGGTTATGGTCTTTGAAAGGTTGAGGGTATTAGGGACAGCTATATCTATTAAATAAGTGGTCTTTTCATTTTTATCTACTAGTACTATATCTGGTCTATTGTTATAAACGGTTCTATCGGTAAGTATAGTTGTATCAAAGTAAATTTTTGATTGATTGTTTTCTAAAAGAGGTAATGGCTTATACTTGTAGTAAGGGCAGGCATCCTTTTTTCTATCATTGTACTTTTTAGTTCACAATTTAGCTACTTGTCATTGATCCAGTGACTGATCTTTGATTATGATTATTATTATTATTATTATTATCATTATTATTTAATTATATTAATTAATTAAGCTATACCCTTTAGTTTTAATTTGCCGCAAAAATAAATCTAAATCTATGCTTATCTCTAAACATCCAAAGTTTAACGTTTCGAATTTTAGCACGAGAAGTAGCATGAAATATTGCAACATAAGACAACTTGAAATATTTCATATTTTTACTAGATTATCAATTGTAATCTTTATATAAATCCCTATGATAATTAACGATCAATAATAAAATAACTAAAATGGTCATATTAGACATAATGCGTGACATAATTTACATATAATTCGGAACCGTACAGGGTTATATAATCTGTTGTCGCAACTTCGATAATTTTAACAAAAACTATAATATTTTTTTGGCATCAATTATAATTATTTTTAGTGAAGATAATAAGACCAGCTTGCTTAAATTTGTATTTTCTGTCCTAAACTAAAATATTTTTTTATATAAAAGTTAAAAAAGAAAATATCATAAATATACAGAGATTTTAAATAATAACAATAAATTCTAGGTTAGTCTGACAAAAAGCCAACATTAAGTTATCTAACACAGGGGTGAAAAACTTTAAATTCTATTAAAATATAAATTTAATAATTTAGTTATTAATAATTTGAAAAGATGAATTTGGATTAACTTTTCATCATTATTAAGACCCTGCAAGTTAAAACTCGTTACAACTCTCATATCAAGTTATTAATTAGTATAACAGTCATCTAAAAGTTAATGTATTGTTGAAATTTTAAAAAATCATTAAAATTGAGGATTACAATTTTAAAAAGTTTAAAAACTGCACTAAAAGGAGTTAATAGTTCACTCCCTTCAAGTGTTATTTAATAGAATTAAAGACAAAATAAAAATTTATTTCATGTTGAGAAATAGTTATTTCATTTCTTAAAATAAACGGGAAAGGTTTTGTAAACAAAGATAAAGATATAAAATTAAACTTACGACTAAGTTGATTTAAATCAAATGTATCATACCTGAAACAATGACAAAATAATTTATAAAACAACCCACATTTAGGTAATTAAAAGCAATAAATACAAATAAATAAAAGAAGAACATTTTTTATCATACAGATTTTTGAATGAAGAAGTTTAAAATGAATCGATAAGTTGTTTTCATTCTACATTTATTCCAAAATCAATTTAAAATACATATTATAGAATTACATTGTATGTAAAATTATATTTATAGTCAAATACATATAAATAGTATGTCTTTGAACGTACATATATGTATTTTTTATACTAACATACAAACACGAATGAAATTACATACATTACCAACATGAATGTATAGTTAGCATGTTGAGATAAATCTTTTTAGAAATAAAATCAAATAGAAATTTACCTCCCCCCCTCCCAAAAATAGTTAAACACCCAAATATACAACAGAATAAAAAATAAATCATGTTACTAAATGATTTATATTTCAATGAATACAAACTATAAATTTAAATATCTTTGTGTGAAATTGAGATAAACCCAACTAAAAAAAGAGAGTAAATAAAGTAGAAAAGGAAAGTAAACCTTTTTTGG
>JACMZG010001863.1:24740609-24833109 GCA_018340805.1 Microvelia longipes | reverse complement strand
AGGTTTTACACAGATTGCTTTTTGAACACGCTACATTACAGTAATGGCGGCAATATATGAATTACTTTTACGTCCTAGGATTTTTTTTACATTTATTACTGTCCTCGGAGGTGAAAAGTACTAAATAACCTCCTATAACAATAATGATTGGCTTCTCATCCTAAAAACGGCCCAATAAAGTGCTCAATTACGTACTACCTCAAACAAATTATTAGTTAAGTACCAAATAAAATGATTTCTAGCACTTCTTTTAACAGGGATACAAAATAAACTAATGACACACAATCTGCCACTGATAGTTCGACCATACAACTGGACAAGAACCCCATTGATATGGGATTCGTAACGTAATCAACCCGGTTCATAATTCAACTAAATTTTTTAGTACATACATGCACACACACACACACACAAATATATATATATATATATATATATATATATATATATATATATATATATATATAATATATATATATATAATATAATATACATATATTATACACAAGTTTCAGTAAACAAAATAGTTACTTTCTTTCAAACTGTATTGACTCTATAAATTATATTTATTTATATAAATTTTACACACACACACACACATATATATATATATATATATATATTATATATATAGCCTCTCTCCGTCAGTCGAAGAACTCAGTGTTCGAAACTTACAAATGTTTGCAAGTCTTTTTAAATTTGTTATTTCTTACCTCTTTAATTTTAGTATATATTCCAGGTAAGCTGTCTAGCGATATCTTTTGAGGAGTAAAATAAACCTCATCTAGAGTCGGTGTGAGTACTTGAATAACTCAAGCCCATATGAAATACAACCTTCGAAAAATATTATTAGCAAATTGTTGTTGAAAAATGTTTGTTTAAAACATTTGAAAAGACTCGGATAGCTTGTCCGAGATATAATCACGGAGAATATATGTTATGAAGTATAAAGTGTTCCAATGATTGAAAATACTAAAACTAAACACCCACACTTGATACAAATGAAAGATGTAGATTAGGCTGATAGGAATAGGATCACTATGTTTAATACAATTTTATGATCAACTATCTAGAATATTAAGCAGGGATCAGTTTAACCAACATATAGGTCGAAAATTCTGCTAAATAAAAAAACTTATGAATATAAGAGATGATTACCTTAGCCATTACACTTTAACATAAAATATTGCATATCGAAAATTTTAAACTTTTTACACATAAATTATAATGGTTATTAAACCCACAAGTTTCAGTAAACAAAATAGTTTACTTTCTTTCAAACTGTATTTACTCTATAAATTATATTTATTTATATAAAATTTACATAGAGATTAAGCTAAGGTGAAAAATATTTTAAAATGGGATAAATATAGGGATAATGTAGGGATGGGATATCCGGCCCTATACCTTTAAGTGAATAGAGGAACAGGGTGGTTTTTGGTCTCTTAAGTAAAGTGGGTCAGGTAATATAAGAGTTTATTTAACCAAGTACTTTTAAGGCATAGAGCCAAAGCAATACTTAAAATGGAAGTAGGAAAAATATACTAAAAGAATAAGAATATTTTTAAATATAAATAGAGAAACTTAAATAAATTTAGAGCACGTGAAAAACATTTCATAAAAAGAAAATATATTCACAAGAAGAATAACCTATTGCATACAAATTTAAATTTCTTTAGGAAAGACCAGGAAAATTGTCAAACAAGATGTAGTTCGACAGCAAAACATAAATAGAAAACCTAAACAACAACTGGATTGGTGATCAAGAAAGCAAGCATTCTAAAGGAAATTATCTTTGCGGACTTCCGAGAACTTTTTTAATTCTTGGTCTCCAACTTTTGTTAAGAGAACCAACCTAGTACATGGCATTGCTTCAAGGTCAAACGTATCTTATTATGTTCTCGAGCAGAGTAAATAGACTTGTGTTATTCTTCAAACTTATTATTGAATATTTTAATTTGTTTTTCCCTTAATGTTTATTACTTAAGAAGAATAAAGAAATAATCGAACCCTCATGAAGACAAAATAAAGTAAATCCAACATACCTGAAACAAACAAAACAAAACTCTATTAGTAAATTGAATTAGTACAAAATTTAGGAAACCACCCTGATATCACCCTGATTGACTAAGTTCATTTTTTTAAAGTTTAAGAATACTAGGAAAATTGAGTACGGGGTACTTCCTAACTTCTCCTCACCACATCAAATTTGCTGCGCTCATCCTCCATACTACGGACTAGCTTCGCTCGTCCTCAAAATATACGATAGGTCAAATTTATACTGCAACACGTCTTCGGACTCACTTTGCTCGTCCCCAGATAGCAATGACATTAATTTATTCCCAACGGTTACCCATCCAGGCACTGACCTTGCTCGATACTACTTAACTTTAATGATTTAACAAAAACCATAGATATACTAATTAATTATATTTAAAAGGTATACGTCCATAGTATTCCTTTTAAAATTTATAATTTAAACTTAAAGGATCCAATAAAATTTTCTATACAAAAAAAACTTCAGAGATAAGAAGTAAAAGTAAGCTATAAGATAGCTAAAGAAAAACATTACATTATTTGTTTTAACACGGAACTCTTACTGGTATCTAGGTATTTAGAAAGTAACTGAAAGAAGTTGTTAATAAAATCAGTAAGTAATAATTACTTAAAATACGAGTATAGCTTTGTAAAAAAAATCTAGTACGGGGTATCTCGTAACTTTTCTTCAACACACCGGATTTGCTACGCTCACCCTCCGAGCTTTGGACTCGATTCGCTCGTCCTCAGAATATACAAGTCGTTAAATTGATACTGCAACACGTCTTTGAACTCGCTTCGTTCGTCCCCAGATAGTAAATAGATCCTTTTATTTCAAAGGTCGTCCATGCAGGCACTGAACGCGCTCGATGCAGCTTAACTTTTATGAACCAACAAAAATCATGGATATACATGTCGTATTGAAGCGAAACTTAGTATACTTTTTTGGCTCTTTATTGGATTTTGGCTCAATTACATTACAGGCTCATTTATGACGTTTATGATATTTTAAGTATAGTTTTCATCAAGTTTAGTTTTTAAGTTATTGGCAACAATGCATAAAAAATATTGTAAAAATATTATTGGTGTGATACTTAAAATCATTATCAGTCGTTCATTATTATTAATGAACTGAAAATTTGTGTTTACATCTGTCATTAGGCGTTATACTGCAAAAATGATGTATAATAAATTATAATACGACACACGGCTAAAATCAATTGACAGCCCGCAAAAATCTCAATGCTTTCAACCCTCTTTTTGTAATAAAAAAATCCCTTCTTTTATGTAACAAAAAAAATTCCCTACTCTGGCAACACTGAAAGTCAGGTTATGTTTTGAATTTTATTATTTGTTTTTATTTGATATCGTATTTTTTTATTTTTAGAAATTAGTTATTTAATTTTTAAGAAGGAATATTGTTGTATCTTATAAATTTCCAACTAAGTGTTGCTTTAAATTTGTTCGGGAAGTATGAATTAAGTGGAGTTGTTAATTACGTAATGCAATAGATCATAATAGTTTTATGATAAAAGTTCGACGATTAAAAAATCAAGACTGTCATCTATTGAAAGACATGGCATTTTTGAAAAAAAATCTGTCTGTTGGTTGACAGACTACAGACCATGCGCTGTACTCAAATAGCAAGAAATGCTTGAAGAATACGTCAATGTCCAAGCGTCAAATATAGGCACTCAGATCATATTACAACTCCGCAATAATTGGATGAATTGAACAAATTGGAATGAAACGAAACGAAACGAAATCAAACGCAGATCAATGAGCACAATAAAAGCGAGGTTACAAATATTTACAACCAGTGTTGCCTTTTTATGATTTTATTTACGAAAAAGGTATTTTTTTATACCGAGGTTGGCATGAGGTGGAGGGGGAAAGAGCGGGGTCAGTCTGAACCAATAGAATTCTTTCCCTCACAGATTTTTGGCGCGTTGTCAATTGATTTTAGCCGTGTGTCGTACTATAACACATCATATGATATAATAATAAAATTTCTAGCTAATACTCATATTATTTGATTAAATGACTATCAACTAAATTACTTTTCTAATTTTAATTAATCTCAAGTTCTAACACCCTATACAATGGAATACATAATAATTATGAGGTCGTACAAAGCGAGACCGAAGTTAAGCTTTGGGTAATCATGATATGTTAAGTACGAGCGAAGCTAGTCCGAATTACCCAGGAATCACTAACTCTATTTTTTCATGTGTTATTTGCAATAACTAGATCTTAATAATTTAAGAATATTTACCAGTTCTTTTGTCAGTATCACTTAAAAATTTAAGTCCTTTAATAATACTTTATTATCTTAGAAACAAAAGTAACGACTCAAATTAAGAAAAGGCGGTGTTATCTAAAAACTCTGCCCATAGTTTTTAATGGATGTGGAAAAATGATAATTTAGAATAATAAAGCAAGGTGACATGAGAAACGTGTTGCGGAATGAGATGAGCTCAGTTTCATCCTAACCTAACTCTAAACGCTTACCTTAGCGTAAATTAATATTTATGAGAACTAAAACAAAACTCCCCTCAAAGTTAGACAGAGTGAGAAGTAAAAAGAAATGATTAAAACAAGAAACCCTTCTATTAACGTTGTTAAGGCAAAATGCAAATTCCTCAAACAAGGGCCCTTTTTCCAAATAGAATACTGAGAAAGAACCGCAACCGAGAAAGTTAGACAAAGGGCTCATTGGAATATTAAATTTCAGAAAAACTGCAAATTATCATTGGAGATGTTAATTTCTTATATTCTCATTATTTTAATTCGTTCTTCATTTGTTAATATTAACTTTTCTCAAATCAAATATTAAAATGAATTTACGAATTTTTCAAAGTTATAATAAAACAAGTTTTATAAACAGTTATATAATAACGCAATATATAACAATAATACAACACAGTTATATAACAAGTCTTATACAACAGTTATAGAGCACTGTGTTATTCAACACAAAGGCTTTATATAACACATAGTTTTTCTATTCGTTGATATCAGGTAAGATACGATTTTCTTAAATAATAAATAAACTAGAAAAAAAAATATTAGATCAAATATTAAAATTAACGAATATTAAAACTAACTCATTGATATTTGGCAAATAATATAATATTTAAGTAAACTCTAGCCTCAAGGACTGTGGTTTAAAAAGATAGAACTTACTTAAATTCATTAATATTGCTTGATAGCTTTTTAAACCAATTTTATACCTGAATTGTTTATAACTAAGTAGATTACGCCTAACATTTAAGGAGCATTTAAAAAGCTGTGGATAGCTCATTGAATCATATATTGAGAATATTTATAACAAAAATGTATCTATAATACATTTTATGCCTTCAGCTATTGATCAAAATCATTTATTATTTTAATATCAAAATATATTAATATAAAAATATCTGTCATATATTACAAGTATTCTATTGATAAATTACTCTTAGAATAATTAATTCTAGACTAATATTTGTATAAATAATAATGTTTTTATCAACATTCCGAATGCATTCGCAAAAATATAAATTCTTTCATGCTAAATATTTTATAGATATAGAACTGACATCATTATAGATAACAAGAGTTTCATGCCTAATTAGTTTAGCAATAAATCAACTATAGTAGATATGAATATATATAAGAATTATTTTGTGCAGGTTTTATTTCTTAAGGTTCTATATTTTTACTATTACTTATTTATACCGTATGTATATACAGGGTGGAACAATTCACTTAAACCAACATTAAACCATTAAAATCATGGTAAACACATGGTCCTAGACTAACAAAAATGGTCTCTACCCCTAGTAAGTCGGCCACCCTGAGTTCAAATTCACCAAAATTTTTTTGGTAATTATTACCCAAATGTGGTAATTTAATTAGCACTTTTCGTTTTTTATTGGTAATTTTAAAAAGTCAAATTAGACTATAGCATAATATAGACTAATTTAGAAACTACATTATATCCTGAGAAATTTGATACTAATATCACAAAATTCCGGTAATATTTTACCGAGCTATCGATCGACATACAAGACATAAATTATTACCGGCATTTTTGGAACAACAAAATGCGCCAACCTTAAAAAATGGTTAAAGCATGGTCCTAAACTAACGAAAATGGTCTCTACCCCTAGTAAGTCGACCACCCTGAGTACAAATTCACCAAAATTTTTTTGTAATTATTACCCAATGTGGTAATTTAATTAGCACTTTCGTTTTTTATTGGTAACTTTAAAAAAGGTCAAATTAGACCATACAGTATTATAAACTAATTTAGAAACTACATTATATCCTGAGAAATTGGATACAATATCACAAAATTCCGGTAATATTTTACCGAGCTATCGATCGACATACAAGACATAAATTATTACCGGCATTTTTGGAACAACAAAAATGCGCCAACCTAAAAAAATGGTTAAAGCATGGTCCTAGACTAACGAAAATGGTCTCTACCCCTAGTAAGTCGACCATCCTGAGTTCAAATTCACCAAAATTTGTTTGGTAATTAATACCCAAATGTGGTAATTTAATTTGCACTTATTGTTTTTTATTGGTAACTTTAAAAAGTCAAATTGGATCATACCATGATATAGACTAATTTAGAAACTACATTATATCCTGAGAAACTTGATACCAATATCACAAAATTCCGGTAATTTTTTACCGAGCTATCGATCGACGTACAAGACATAAATTATTACCGGCATTTTTGGAACAACAAAATGCGCCAACCTTAAAAAAATGGTTAAAGCATGGTCCTAGACTAACGAAAATGGTCTCTACCCCAACATTATATCATGAGATATTTGATACCAATATCACAAAATTCCGGTAATTTTTTACTGAGCTATTGATCGACATACAAGCAAATAACTCTATCATTGTTATAGTACTATCACAATGATACCGATAGCTCGGTAAAAAATTACCGGAATTTTGTGATATTGGTATCAAAATTCTCATGATATAATGTAGTTTCTAAATTAATTTATATTATGGTATGGTCTAATTTGACTTTTTAAAGTTACCAATAAAAAACAATAAGTGCTAATAAAATTACCACATTTGGGTATTAATTACCAAACAAACTTTGGTGAATTTGAACTCAGGGGGTCGACTTACTAGGGGTAGAGACCATTTCGTTAGTCTAGGACCATGTTTAACCATTTTTTAGGTTGGCGCATTTTGTTGTTCCAAAAATGCCGGTAATAATTTATGTCTAGTATGTCGATCGATAGCTCGGTAAAATATTACCGTAATTTTGTGATATTATATCAAATTTCTCAGGATATAATGTAGTTTCTAAATTAATTTATAATACTGTATGGTCTAATTTGACTTTTTAAAGTTACCATTAAAAAACAATAAGTGCTAATTAAATTACCACATTTGGGTATTAATTACCAAACAAATTTTGGTGAATTTGAACTCAGGATGGTCGACTTACTAGGGTAGAGACCATTTTCGTTAGTCTAGGACCATGCTTTAACCATTTTTTTAGGTTGGCGCATTTTGTTGTTCCAAAATTGCCGGTAATAATTTATGTCTTGTATGTCGATTGATAGCTCGGTAAAATATTACCGGAATTTTGTGATATTGGTATCAAATTTCTCAGGATATAATGTAGTTTCTAAATTAGTCTATATTATGCTATAGTCCAATTTGACTTTTTAAAATTACCAATAAAAAACGAAAAGTGCTAATTAAATTACCACATTTGGGTATTAATTACCAAACAAATTTTGGTGAATTTGAACTCAGGATGGTCGATTTACTAGGGGTAGAGACCATTTTTGTTAGTCTAGGACCATGTGTTCACCATGATTTTAATGGTTTAATGTTGGTTTAAGTGAATTGTTCCACCCTGTATAGAAAGTATTATGTATGTAAAAAAATCCGAAACCGGGATGTCACTTGAGTTATCTGTTTTAGGCATTGATAGACCTCCTTAGTGGTTTTCGTAAAGTTTTCTGTGTGTGTGTGTAGATATCATCGTAGATATCAGAGTTACGATGTAGATATCATCGTAACTCCCACCGTATTTATGCTAGAGTTAAATTAGTACAAAAATCAGGTTTCGTTATGCTGTCTGGAAAATAATATAACGTCATTAACCTGTAATAATGACTTAGCAAAAATGTATGAAACGCGAAAACATTTGTCGATCAATTTGAGACTTTGGCACGCATGTAGTCATATAAAAGAGCAACATATGTGCCAATTTTCATTTAATTAATAGCATTTGTTCAATTTTTATCAAATGACTGGTATTCACTGAATATTACTCTTTAGTACTACCGTATATACTTGTGTATATTCATTTACCGTAGGTGTAAAGGAAAATTATTGTATTTGCAAGATAATCCGAAACCATGATGTCACCGGAATTATCCGTTTAAGGTGTTGCTTAACACCTTAAGATTTGTTGTGTTTGTAACAAAGTTGTTTGTTAAGGTTATTTGTGGTTGTAACAAAGTTGTCTATCTGTGTGGCACGCAAGTAGTCATTTATAACACCAGCATATGTGCCAAGTTTTATTACATTATGCTTATTAGTTTAATGAATTGTATACGTTTTAGATGGGTAATAGCTGGGAATAAAACTATGTGAGGACGATCACGAGTATAAACTTGATCGATAGAGGTCCAGTGCTTGTATGGGTGACCTTTGGGAATACAACTAATCTGACAACGAGCTGTCAGTCCGAACACGTGTTGCAGTATAAATAAAACGATTTTTTATAGTAATATACAGGAGCCACTAAATGTAACCTCCTTCCTACAATTTTATATTAAAGTCAAAATACATCTTTATAAGTTAACCTTTGCCAAGAAAAAATGAAATACATGCATTAAATTATATGCTGCAACATAATTGAACCAATAGATACGATGGGTTCCTTTTAAAAAAGTAATATTTTATATATTTTTTATGATAAACATTGAAGGAAGTGTAGCCAACCTCTTGCCTTAAATTTCTCTAGTTTTTTCCCCAAAAAAACAAATTGTTTTATATTAATAATATACAGCACCCACAAAATTTAACCGTCTTACCACAATTTAGTATTAAATTTAAAATACATCTTTATAATTTAACCTTTGCAAAGAATAAATGAGATACATACATTAAATTATACGCCGTAACATAATTGAACCAATAGATACGATGTGTTCCTTTTAAAAAAGTAATATTTCATATATTTTTATGATATACATGGTTTAACATGACCCTTTTTATATTTTCTGCATCATATACCTCTTAAACATGATATGAATAATATCATGTTAAATTATACCCAAGAGAACAACAGTATTAGAGACGGGAAATAAAAATAACATTATTAAAGGATATGGGAAATTTAGAAGTTAAAATAGTTAAGGGTCTCGGGAATTTTAGTCGAAAATTTTTCTAAAAGATTGGTAAAGGTAGAGTTAGGTTAAGGGTTTGTTCAAGATTTAAATAAAAAGCAAATACTTTAATAATGTGTATGGAATCGGGAAGTAAACAATCGAATAGGATGAGATTTAGATAAGGGCCGTATATGAGAAGAGATATTGAGATAAGGGCTGTATATAAGTGGAGATATTGTAATAAGGGCGTCTGCACGACAAAAGCCTTTTATGTCTAGCCATCAACTCTAATCTTAAAGAATCTGTTTATGACAAACATATCACGTCATGAATAAAAACATCAAATATATATCTGTTTAAATAACAGCCATATAGCGTAACTAAATGTGATACGGGTGTGTTAGGGGATAATAAGAAATGTATTGTTCTTGTTATTAAACCAGTGAAGAATGACCCGTGATTATTACAATGTCATAATCTCACTTATAAAACTTTATTTCACTTAATAAAACAATTCATTAAATAGAAGAGTTTTACTAGATACCTCACGAATTTACTCCACTTACAGAAAATTATAAAAATATTGGTGAAAATGGAAAAGAAAACATTTTGCATTGTTTTCAAAAATGAGAAAAACGGAAGAACAAAAGAACATTTGATAATTAATATTAAAATTAGCTGAGGAATTTTTAAATTTTTCATATAAGACTTTTTGTCCTGAAATAAAAATAATGAACCTTTGCTACATTAGTTATAATCATGTAAAAAAATAAAAAACTTAAAACAATGAACAAATTCCTTTTGTAGTACTAGCAGAACAAATTTTCATTAGTTTGTTCCTTAGCTCTGACAATGAGCTTAAATAGACAGAAAGATCTTTTAAAATTTGTCATAATTCATGCTAAATTTAAATTATCCGAGTTAACTAACTTTATGTGGTTGCATTCATGTAGAATTGTACACTATTAATCTAACTCTAACCAATCTGTATAATTTTGTTTACTAATTTAATACAGTATTTATGCTATAAGTTTTGACCAAAAAAATGGTGCAAAACCTTAGAGGCAGCATCAACTTAAACTGTCAATGGATATTATTTAAACTACGTTAAGTATTCAATCAAGATAATTTTATATGGTGGTATTCAGATAGGTATAAAACACAAAGTTTGAGCTTTCGGCCGTAAATTAGGCCTTATTCAGAAGTAGTTATGAATAAAACTTGAAATAAAGTTTGGAATAAAACTACTTCTGAAGAAGGCCTAATTTACGGCTCAAAGCTCTAACTTTGTGTTTTTATACCAATCTGACCACTACCTCATAAAATTATCTTGTTTAAATAGTTTGGCCAATAATTTTATATTAGTTTTAAGTATTCAATGTTAATCAATATAATTTGTGTTTATATATTATGCTAAAGATAATATATCATGTTTGATTATGCTATTTATAAAACAACTGTAATATAAATTTTATTTCCTAACTTTATTTCAACGAGTAAAATAAAAATAAATTTAAGAATGACGAAGTGGCACTTTAAAAACGTTAAGAATGATTGGATACTGCAACGATACTAAACATGTTGAAAACAATGAATGAAAAAGTAAAGAATAATAATAATCAATAATTCAAATGAAGTTTTCAGTAGTAAAACAGAAATATTTTGCATTTCAACTTAATACTTTAAAATAGATGAAAGAAATCTATTGAATTACAAGGCAAAAAAAAAGAAAAGAATAAAGCTTGAAAACGTTAGTAAATAGTGAGTAAAAAGAAAGGAAATAGTGAAATAAAAATATATGAGGGTGAAACAGCGAGTGAGAAGAAGGAAGAAGTGAGTTAGGGGTTGTTGCACGAAGCTCCCAGGCTCTGAGAGCTAACCAAGGGGTTGTTATTGATCTGTGTTGCTCCGCCTTTTCTACCCCACCCCCAACAGACTTCACGCTAGCCGTTACGTTCATTCACACCTTAACCTATATAGACAAGAACAATGTGAACATAGTTTCCTTTATGTTGTGAGAACAACTTAATAATTATTATAAGTATATAAAATTAACACCCACTATAAGTTGTAATTATGAGAGAAAAGTAAGAGTTTGTTGTGGCATGATACTTGCACTAAGTGTAACTTTTATGTTGGGTGTTTAACTTTCGTTCGGATATAAAGTGCAAACTTTATTCTTAATAAACAAAGGATGCGTAGTTACTTTTCAGTATGGAGAGTAACAAACTCGAAGGCGATAGGTACTATTGTCACTTTTCCTCATATTTAGGTACATAGGAAAAGTATTGTTTGCAAATAAAATCTGAATCTCTGATGTCATCTAATTTATCGTTTTTAAGACCTCCTAAGTGGTTTTAACAAAATTATCTGTATGTGTGTGTCACTTATCATAGTATCTCCGTAGTATCATTGTAATGTATTTATGCTACACAGATTAACTTTGTAAAAAAAGTTAATCTTGAAAGTTACAATAGTACGACACACGGCTAAAATCGGTTGACAGCGCGGAAAAATGGTGTTGAGAAACCAATAAGGTTGGCCTGATTTAAAAATTGAGGGCGTGGTTTAACATCCAGGAATAACCTCATTAACTCCTTCGCATTATTTTCCCACGCTGTCAACTGATTTTAGCCGTGTGTCGTACTATAGATAAATAACCTCCATTACAAATTTTTAAGTCAATTTCTTATTAATATAGAACAATTTTATACAAAAATTAAAGACTTAAATCCAAATTAATTACAGTGTTTTCTAATTATTATTGATGGAATATATTCCGTTACGTACTCTACTAAAATTAAATTAATTAAAAAGTTTTATCTAATTAACAATTTATTTTTCAAAAGTAATTAAGGTTATGAAACTGTATAGATTTTTTCCCAAAGAATTGCAGAAAATAAAATAGAAGATTAAATTAAATTTTCATTAGTCGAGAAAATTTAATCATTCTCTTGTGTATCCGAAAGATCCCCCTCTTCTAACCTATAAAGTTTAATACAGGTAAGACATTTTACGGGGAAAATTTTTTGCAATAAATAAAAATAGTAATAAAAGGCTTGGCGCACTTAGTTTCTTTTCTCAAAGAGGGTATAAACAGAATTAATCTGTATTTATTTTTTAGGAAAATGTCGCAAACGTACACAATTTTTAATTCATAGTTACAATACTTAATTAAAACTTTATTAATTAAGGAGTAATAGTGGTTTTCCTAAAGACTAAATTTGTTTTCAGGGAGTTTTTTCAACTCTTTAGTGTCAGTAAAAAATAGAAAGAGTAAACGCGATGCATTTTATATTGAATAAAATAAAATATACAGAACATAAAAATCGCTTAACATGATTTGCATGCCAGATTTTTTTAAATCAACAGGTAAAGTAAATTCCAAGAATTGTTGTCATAATTACATTTTTGATAGAAATACCAATGAAAATAACACGCAAATGAAATTCACATGTGTTAACCACATCATTTAGTAATGTTTAGAGAAACCTCAGTTTTCACAAAATTCATATGGTTAAAAGAATGCAATTTAATCAGTCTTACTCCATCTGTGCGATCAATAATTCAAAATAATCATCCTATATGTTTCTAAAAAGATTATATTCGATAAAACCAATTAAAATTATTTAAAATTAATAATTGAGTTACGACTATAGAAGATCGCAAGAGTAAAGTGGAACTAATTAGAAATTCGGCAAGAACACCGCACATTTTAATTGGGTAATGGCTTCTAATGGATTTTTTGAAAAACATTTATGTTTCAGTCGGTGTCACCGTAATCAAAAGTGCCAATACGCAGATCTTATTTTTATCAATTTCATTTCGAGATACAGGTATTGGCCTCGAAATTTTCATTTCGAGGTATACATGACAACGTTTTGGCAACTGGATTTTTTTTCCTTATTTTTTCTTCTAATTGGAATAATAATTAGTTGAATTCTTACAAATAAAAACTCAAACAGGTCAAAACGCTGGGAAGTTCATATTTAAACGTGAATATATATACAGGGTGGTACATTTTAAATACATCACACTGATTGCTCAGCTCCGTACGGAGCTATAGCGATAAAATTGCTATCTACCCCCACTTTAAATACCTAATTATTTTTTGGTAATTAACGGGAATGTATGGAAATCTGATTACCGAAATTTGTTCCTCTATGGTAACTTTAAAAAAATAAATTAGAGCGTATAATTGGTGTGGATCCTGTCGGAAACTGTACTATATTCTGGACGATATATATCGCTGAATTTCGGTAGTTTACCCCTCTAATCTAATTTAAATTTGTTAAAATACCGAAGAAAACACGTTTTAGTAGTCAGATTTACCATACATGCCAGACGGTTACCAAACAAAAAATCGACATATATATATATATATATATATATATATATATATATATATATATATATATTATATATATATATATATAATATATATATATATATATTATATATAAAATTAGATTAACTCGATAATAATTATAGGATTATACATTATTAAAATACAAAATTAAAATACATTAATACATTATATTAAAATATATAGCAATGTTTATAGTTCCATTAAATACCAATCTAAAAACAATAATTTGGGGCTCCAAAACATTAAAGCAGTTCAGCTGTTTCTTAAGTTAGGTGTACAAGAACACAAGTACAACTGTACAAAAAATGATATATAATTCCAACTTACTCATCTTATTGTAATAAACACTTTTCAAATGATATAAATACAAACTTAGATTTTCATCTTTAACCTCTTTTATAAAATTATAAAGATAAAACTCTTACATTAAGTCTTACATACATTAAGTCAAAGAATAGTCGAATACATGAAAACGAAGAAATGGTTTCAAATAGTATAAGGAGAGTTATTAGTGAAAAATGCTTCTACTTAATTTAAATACAGTTAAATCAAATAACATATATAACTTATTCTGTAAAACGGCCTCCTAGATACTTTCATGGATAAAAGGTTTTATCTTGATTTAGATTTATCGATTTGATGTTTTTAACAGAAAGGGAAAAAGAAGGTAAATTTTTATGGGTTTTACATCTAAGGGGGAGTTTGAGTGGGCATCCCAAAAATATACAGCCATAAAGAAACAGATTTAGGAAGGATTTTGAATGTGGAACTGGATTACAGAACCTTTAGAGCTGATGGGACGTTTGTTGGGCTCACTTCTCGTAACTTTTATAACCGAGAACTCCTTACACCTTTTTTGTTGAATAAGATTTAGACGAACCCCTCGAGACGTAAATCAGAATTACACAGACAGCTCCATTTCGAATCCCTTTTAGCTTAAGAATGCTTTTTTGTTTATGTGGTCAAATACTACCGAGTTTTATTTCAGTGCCGTTTTTATTTTGGATTATTAACGTAATTTTTAGACGCCAAATTTTTAGATAATACAAGAAGAATTCTACGAGAAAGTAATTTAAAAAAAGAAATAATATTGAGATTGGGGGATTGGGTTAATATTAATAATAACCAATACATGACATAACATGAGACCTATTATATGATATAGCGTGTATATATACACATAAATATATGCATCCAAAGACCTTTATATTATTGACATCTATATTATATTGCATAATAATAACCTACACATGACATTAAATTATACCTATTACATGATATAACATGTAATAGGTATGTCATTTGTTTCAACACCCTCCAACCCTTAAGGAAGGGCTATAGCCCTTTTATGCATTTATAACAATCATTATATTTTTAGGTATATTTAACCCAATCTACACACTTCCTGAAGTGTAAACACTCCTTGACTCACTGAAGTTACTTCTTGAAGAAATGTAATTTTTTGAAATCTCTGTAGGATCATTATTTTTTAGGTTAATAACGTCACACATATTTTATAAACAATATAGTTTGGCACATTAACACGGTTGATATGAGTACCAAGTTTCATTTCGATACACAAACACAGATATATATATATATATATATATATATATATATATATATATATATATATATATATATATATATATATATATATATATATATATATTGATTAGTTGTCCCCTCTCCAACCACCGCCCCTACCATGATCCCAACCTAATAAAAGCACTTTTTCTTCGCTTGCCAAGACTTAAACTTGCAAAAGAAAATATTTAATTAAAGAGTCATAATACACATGAATCATATACTGACCAAACTAAAGTTATAACGTTAATTTTCATTAATTAAGTAATAAGGGAAAACAGATGACAGACGCATGTGTGAGGGTACTTCCTGACTTAGCTCGTGTACATGATAACTTCTATAACAGGTGTGACAAAGTCTTGGATAACCTGCTAATGATTGCACTCTAACAACAAAGGGGTTTGATATAAATTAGTTTATAACACATGAGAATTAACCGTGAAGAAAGTATAATAATTTAATGAAACAAATTATAATAATCCCTTCCTACTTTTTGGATTTCCTTTATGTTGAATTATTGATGAAGTATATTATGTCATTAATGTTGAATTAATGACCCACAAAAAGAGATTCTAAAGAAAGACAAGCAAACACAGAAGTATGTAAACAATCTTTTAAAATATGATGGATAGCTGTCTAAAAAGCAGAATATGCACAAATTTTTAGATCCATTGACAACAAAAAACTTTGAATGATAACTGTCAAGATATTATAGGATTAGATTTATAGGGTCTTTATATTATATGTTTTTTGTCACCCTTATTGTGAGATAAGGGCGTGGTAGACCACCTGGTATGATTTCCAAGCTGGTAGTAAGGACTCGTGCCCCTCGAATGACATCTACGATTAAATCTGTTTAGACAACATAAAATTTATCAATAAAAAAGGAACAAAACGTCCTTGAGAGTCCTTGGAGAAACTAATTTGCGTGGTTTTTTACTCCACATCCAGACAGACCCTAGACAACTTGTAATTTTACCAAATGTAGGGGTGATTCCAATTTCTAAGAGTATATAGTTGAAAAATAAAAGGGAGCACATATGCCCCGAGGGAGTATGTACTCTGACTCACCCTACAACAAGTTAGGGTAGGTCTTAGGTTTTAAGTAAATCCATCCATTCTCTTCAATCCCCATAAAACGAAAAATTCAATAAAACCGGAGAGAAAAATCACAATCACGTGCTACACTAATGTACGAGAGAAGTAAAATAACAATCAAATTTAGAAGAAACCATTTGTTCTTTAAGACATTTTTATTGGAAAACAGTTTGAAGGAAACCAAGCGAAAACCGTTCTCTTAGACTACATTAACGTAAAGAAAATAGGTTCTGAAAATTCTATAAACATTAAGTAAAATACATTAAGCAACAGACGCTAGCTGTTACTTTTTCAGGAGGGAGTCGATCCCTTAGAAAATCATTTACAACGGAAATAAATAAATACGCTTTTTGATTTATATAATTTATTCCAATAAATACAAACTTTATTCGCATGAACTACTTGCTCGCTATTTGTATTGCATCATTTTCAACTTCTTCCTAAACACTCTATTCTAATAAGAAATGTAACCGCAGCTTTTAAGATTGAACCAACATAGTCTATTTGTTTATTTTTAATGCAAATAGACAAGGAAATATAATAAAAAGGTTTTATTTACTGATGATGATGGCGTTAAGCCGAAACGGTCTAGGAATATTTATATCCAACAGCAAGTATCGGTGATACAGAAAGTACCATAAAAAAAAAAAATAATTAAAGAAAGCTATACAGAAGTATAGCTGATTCTTTAATTCCAAGGAAATATATAATCAACTTGTTTACAACTGACTAGGTGATACTACATATCATTATATCTACACATTAGATATTCTCGAAATTTTGCTAAGATATCACGTAGTTAATGACAAAAGCATCAACATGAAGATACATATCAAAAAAGACTGCGCGGAGATCCAAGGCTCCACCGGTTGAATAAAGAAATGAGTGCAAAGTTTAATAATGTATCTAGATTGAGTCCAATCCGTAGTTGACAACACTAAATTGCCAGTAGTAACATATTAACAACCATTGATACCATAAAGGTCTGTAAGTCCTATCCAAGTATTTTTATTACAATTACATCTTGATTAGCACCAAATGTAATTACAGTTTGTCATTTTAATCTATATTAAGTTATTTTATTTGACAGTTAACTTTAACTAAAAATATTTCAAATCAATTAGCGTCATACAGTACCTTTTAGATACCCTAAAACAGAATTATAATTGAGAAGGAAAACTATAGTACCACGGAGTACTTAGAACTCTAGAACTACTTAGAATAGTCTCTGATAGTACTCTTTACAGCAAGGATCGTCAGTACAGTACTAGATGTGAAGATATGTTCTGCCGGAAGATATAGTCATGCTGACTATCTTTTATTGGCGATAAAATGTTTAAATCAACTGAGTAAAGAAATATAGACTTTATAATTAGACAAATTTATAGATGAGTTAAAAGTGCTCGTAAAGTATAAAGCTTATAACTCTGTAAAAGACTTTTTAAAAAAGACTTAAATGTTAACTTGTTTTTATTAATTGATTTTAAGATTAAAAGTTTTGTATAATTTGTATAATTTTTTTTAACTCTACTGTTAAGAATTTTTTGTTAATTCAACCACTGTAAATAAGTAAAAATAAAATAAAAAGTATCCATAGAATTTGTTTTTTATAGTAAGTCAAGAGTGTAATGGACTGTTGATGATAATTTTACACAATTTATACTTGCAGTCTTTTATAAATTGTTTATAATTATTTTATTAATTCATCACTGCAAGTGAAGTAAAGCAAATATAAGTCTAGATATCAATCTCACTACCTTCCTACCAGAACTATTCTTATGAACAACTAACAATTTTCACATTCCTTTAATACAAAGATATAATAAACAACAATTTAAGTATAAGGATAAAAAAAGATAAAATAAGACCTAATAAAACACTTTGTAAGAAGCAATTAACACTACCTCAAACGCTTATTTAAAAAACAAATTAAAAATTAAAGTAATTAAATTACATAAAACCCGTGTTTATCAGCTGTTCTAATGTGATAACTCTTAGTTTAGTCAATGTTGTGGTAAGTAATTAATCTTAAGAGTATACTTCAATTATATATGTCAACCATTATTATAAAAAAGAAACGTTTAACAATTTATCTGGATAAGTATCCTGGAGAAACAATACAATGATAACACTATCTACATATGATTTTAATTTTAGTTTATTATCAATAATATGTTAACTTCATACGAGAAAAAATGTTATTGTTACACGGGTTTCTCAGTGGACTTTAACAGTGTAAATAGCACAATTGACTTTACATAAGGGTCTTAAAGTTTAAAGCTAATTATATTTTAACCACTGGTCTGGAAATCCGTCACTTCCATGGAGGAAATAGTTTAATAGACAACTACCGGTTACCAGTATAACAATCAAGTATATCTAAGTTTACTAATACAAGACAATATCTATTCTATTCAACTAGTGAAAAAGACAGATATAAACCGTTTATATGTTATTAAAGGGAGAAGCCTTTCCAATTTTCTGCAAATAAAAAATGTAATTCAATACTCAATACTCTCGATCAAAGAGTCCATAGTGAAGGAACAACTAAATCAAAATAAAATATAGTAGAAATGTTAAAACAATCATTTTTAATTGGTTCCTTGTCCCTAAAAGGAACATTGCATTAGCAATAGATCTAACATCCTTTTTTATAAAATATCGACATTTCAGCCTCTACAGATTCCGAAAATCGAAAAAAATTGATGTCAGTATGTATGAGAGTGTTGATGGGCACATTTCTTGTAAACACACCACAGCTTTAAGGGCTGATAAAATTTAAATGAAACTTAAATGAAAACAATCCTGCGCAAGGAAGAATTTTGATTAGATTTTGGGATTAATCCAACTTGGCGTACAAAAATGGCAAAATGTCTAACTTTAAAAAAATCATAACGAAAATATATTTGTTTTATAAAAAGTGTTTCTAATGACGTTTAAAAGTTTTCTGAATAAAAAGAATTCTCAACAATATCCCTCGCGAGCACAATTCTTAAAATTTGTGAATTGATGAGTAAATTTCTTTTTAACAATCAACAGCTCAAATGGCTAATCAAATTTAAGTGAAACCTAGCACAAAAATCAAGTCCTATGAGAATAAAATTATTAGATTTTAGGGATTTTAGATCCTACACGGCGTATAGAAATGGCGAACAACTTAAAAAAATGTTTATAAAAAAGTATTTCTAATGATGTTTTTAAATCATAGAATGGATAGATGGAAGTTTTTTAATCCAAAAAGTTTTTAACCAAAAATTTGCTTTAAAACAAGACAAAAAACTTGCTTTAAAGAAAACTTGATTTCCTAGATGAGATTAAAAAACCTCATCTATGGCTTAGCAAAGTTCTCGATAAATTTATCTAGTATAAATCCATAAGCACATTTTTAGTAAATACGCTAACTTATATGGTATGGCTCCTATTAGTTTTAAACCTTTGTCATGATTAGCATCTAGTGAGATGAATAAACAATGGAAATATACTTTCCTAATTTTTTAAATAAAATTTGTAGCCCATTGGTATAGACGTCTGTTGCGTTCTAGTCAGTATCGGTCCAAAACTATTTGAATCTTTTTTTCCTTTTAGCAATTTAAAAAAAATAGATTATGAGGTTGGGTCCATAAAGGGGGAGAGGGGGAGGGACTCACTGATCAAGAATATATATATTATATATATATATATATATATATATATATATATATAATATATATATACATATATATATTGGGCGCTTCACGCCCAAGAGTTGGCGCGAGAGATAGAGCCCAACGCCACATAGTTGTTGTCTTATATCAGTTTTTCATATTTCTAGATTATATATATATATATATATATATATATATATATATATAATATATATATATATATATATATATATATATAAATCTAGAAATATGAAAAACTGATATAAGACAACAACTATGTGACGTTGGGCTCTATCTCTCGCGCCAACTCTTGGGCGCGAAGCGGCCAAGTGGCCGAAGGCCTCTCGTGTCTATTGAATAAGAACAATATCGAGAATTGGAACAATTGTTCCCAGTCACTATGCTTCCCCTCCTATAACAAGAGACAGTGGAGCAAATTTTTTTATGAAGAAGAGAAAAATTGTTTTTTAAAGGAACCTTAAAAATGGTTTTGAAAAATTAATGATATTTGTTGGTACAGTTAGTTTTTGCTTAGAAGTTTTTTTGGAAGTGTACTTGAGGAGGGTTCCATACAGAGTATAACTCTCAAGAGAGAAACTGCGGTATAAAGAAAAAGAAAACTTGGAATTGGGATAAAGATTTACGGTAAGTCAAGTATGAGCTGCTATGGTAACTTCTCTTTCTCTGTAAATTATTAATATGATAAAACAAGTCTCTCTAGCAAAGACTAGAATTTTCCTTAATTTTTCATCCAAAAATGTGAATTTTCTAACAAATTTTAGGATTAAAATGCATTTCAAAATCATTTTAAAGTAGCAGTCTCGACTTGGATAATTCATAAACTGAGGTCTTTTTAAACCCACCGAATAAATTAAACAAAAAGATATTGTAAATTCATAGAATCTTTAGAATATCTTAACAGTAAGAAGAACTATATAATGCAATAAGCTAAGTCAAAAATTAGTTTTCTAAAGATATGAAGTACAGGATACGTTTTGAGAAATATAATTAAGTTTTGAAGCTAGGTCTAAGGTAAATTTTCGGATAGTAAAATATGATCATATCCACTTAAAACATTGTTAGATGCAAGTTAAAATCTTACTAAACTTAACTAACTGTAACTTCTAATAATGGTCAAGTAAAAACTATTCTTAATAAACTAATCTAAAGTAAAAGCTAAAATATTGATTTAATTAAAACCGGTACGTAAGAGTTTAGCTATGGAACAATGAAGTTTGCATACGATCAATTAATGGAAACCAGACATAATAAAATTCTAAGTACTCTTGAAGCAATATCGTGTTCAAGTGGTTGAGGGAAATGCTACATTTTGTCAAGTTCTGAATGTTCTCACCACCTTAAATTCTACACATACTGTATAATAAAATATGCAAGTAAGTAAAAATAAGACCATTAGAATTGATTGAATTTATGTTGGCGGTATTTGGTATTGGCAGTGAAAATTAATACAAAAAGTCTGGAGATGAACTGATGTATTTAACACATAATGACAACTATAAATTAATTTTATCTGTATTGTATCAAAATAAAATCCAACAATTTATGATTTTGCCACTTCTATATATTTCTTATGACCTTCTTCAATTGTTTCACCCCTGTAACTTCTTTACATTTTGACGATCAAGAAAGTAAATGAAGTCCGTCCATAAGGAAATCATGTATTTACGAGTATTTTATTTATATCGTATAATGGATCTTATTTATAAACAAAGGAATTCGTTAAAATATGTTTATATGGATCCTTCGTCAAACTACTGAGCAGTCATATTAGATTGGAAATCTCTCCACTGAATATATTCAGCAACAAAAGAATCCACAAAGATTATACGGAATATCTATCAAGAGGAGTTTTATGATTTGAAAGGGGGTCAAACTATCAAATCATTCTTATGGAAAATTTAAATTTATAAAGCATTGTGAAGAAACATTGTCTATTTTGCCGCGCACAAGCTATAGCTTATGCGGCTATTAAATAATTTATTATTTTTCATAGTTTCATTTGCATATTCCATTGTCAAATAGACTTTTATTATTATTATTATATTACTTATAAATGTTTTATGCTGATTTTATATTACACTGTATGTATGCTTTTAAAATAATAAATAAATCTTAAACTTAATCTTAAATAAGAACTTGAAGAAAAGATTAAGGCCCGTATTCAAAGACGTTTTCCTCACCTAAACCTAACATTTTCATAACATTCTCCTTAAGGAGACCTAACATTTTGCTAACATTCTCCAAACATTTTCCTAACATAAGTCTTGCTCTAGTAAAAAAAGCGGGAACTCTTGGAATAGAGTCTTACTAAAGATTCTTCTGAAGGAAGGTGAAATTCAAGTCGGCACGAACCAAAGAAAAACTATTAAAACATTTCCAAAGAACTAGCCTTTCATAAAACGTCAAATCAAAAGTAACCTTCCATTAAAACCCCAAGGATGATGACTGAACATTTTTTAATTTCATTAGTACAATAGTTCAACAAAAACCTTTTGTTCCATTTGAAATAACGTAACTTCGATAAAAATCCAATACCAAGACTATTAATGGAAATGAATAAGGACTATATTGACAGGTATACTAATAACAAGAGTTATTTGAATTTCAATAAAAAAATATAATTACTTTAGTATGGTAGAATGAACAAAAGAAGATATACATAGTGAAATGATGTTATAATAATGTAGTAACTTATTGCTTAATGGTCCAGAATAAAAAGGATATTCAACCCTAAAAGTCTTGAAAGTATACTTATAAGGACAAAGCGTAAAAGACATGGTGATTCAAGATAATAGTTTAAATAGTCAAAATAAAAGTACAAATAAAATCAATGGCTCTGAACAGGTATTATGGAATCAATGGCTACAATATTTATTTGGAATGTATTAGAAACAGATTTGGAATTTTATTACTTTCATGAAGACAAAGGGAGATATGCGTTAACTTATTTATTTTACTATTCATAATGTTATACCATTACTTAATATTTGTACTATTTATAAGAAAAGTAGGCACTTTACAAGCTGCAAAACTTAATCGGAACATGTCGTTGAAATGTACGATACTAAATAGTACTAGCTTACAAACCAAACTGAAAAGACATCGAAAGAACTTAAGGTAAACAAAATCTTACATATTAAGGGAAATCAATACATATTCAACATAATTCTAAATACATCAATATGTATTTCAAGAACACTGCTGACATTGCAATATGATTTATATTACATCTTTGTTTTCCCCGAATAAGGGTCAGTTATCTTGCGGTTTAGACTTGGGAAGGCTTCACAATGAAGTTTTATACGGTTTCATGTAAAATGAATATCTTATTCTCTGTAAACAAAGTCTTAGTACATAATTTATCTAATAGAAATAAATATAAAACAGCAGGGCGTAGTATTTCAGCCCAACTTCTCCATTTTAATGTGATAAAAATGACCAATTAACCAAAGCAATGTTTAGTGCAAAAATAAAAATTAGTACAACCATACTAGTACAATTGTTGTATATAAAATTATAAAAGGTTAGATAAAGTTAAGGCCAATAAATCAAAACACACTAGCAGCCAAACATGGAACTAATCTTCTATGTTTAGAAGTTTAGATTCTATGTTGGAATCTAATTTCTAAAAATCATAAAAACAACACAGATTTTTATTATCTTTAGGTTCTGAAACGTGGATATTTGATAAAAAAAACATGAGTGTCGCATTTTGTTTGATTAAAATGCTGTTCTCCTATTATAAGAGACAGAAAAACAGATATAGAGTGATTGATAAAACGTTAATTGTAGACAGAATTAGAATAATAAAGGAATGTACATAGCAGAATAAGATGAGTTTAATAATATATCATTCTACAGGAAGAAGAGAAGTAATAAAACCAATAGATCCAAATACATATATATTATTGGTACAGGCGGAGTCGAAAGCATCAAATTAAAACTCTTTTCAACATCTTTTAAAAACTTACAAATTCTAACAAATTTCATTAGTGACAATAAAGAACAACTAACCCAAAATAACTCCAAGAAAAGTAAAACAAGTTTAGAGGTTAATGTTCTAAAATACAAACAAAAAACAGGCCTTACTGAGACAGCTGCAGACGGTATGCGGCTCCCTCCTATATAGAACTAAGAAACGTTCAATAGGACGGGAGTCTTGCACCTTGCTTACAGGCCATATTGACACGTTAACTGGTATACCGTACATCAAGAAGCACCTCACTGTACACGTCATATCTCTACTAAGTATTGAAGTCTCTAATATCCCCTTTCTTTACTTTTTCATTCTTTGAAGTAGGTACATTCTTAAGTTGCCACGTGTAAAACTTCCCCTTATATAAGAATCCAAACAAAAAACCAATCACATCAAATTGAGTTTTTTCTAGACTTTTCATTACAAAATGTAACGTTTGTTTTTGTAATCCTACTGTAGGAATTAAAACTAAAATTTTCTGCAACATGAAAAAACAACTAACAAAAAAAACAATTGAAGGTTTGAGGAATTGTTACTTTACCCAGTGATAAATTACAAAGCCAACTTATTACCGATTCAATTAATAACTTTACCTAAATAACTCTGTACTATTTTATGATATTTTAATGGATATATAGAGGATGAATAATAACCTCGCAGTTGCATATTCAGCAGCTTTTTCTTTTATTAGCGGTCCTGTCACAGGCATATTTTTGTCCCTTAACATTGTCACCCACTGTAAAATTGCGTCATCAATGTCTTCATACTTGCATACTCGAGAACTTTTTTTTAAATCGCCACTCGTTTCGTATAACCTAAGTATAGATTCCCGATTTTTTAAAATTGTTGATATAGAACTAGGAGCGATTTTATACATCAGAGACAAGTCTTTGTTTTTGACTCCATCGTCAGAATCTTTTAATAAATTGATTTTTTCAGAAAGGGACAGCGATTTCCGTTTAGACATTTTAATAAACTCGATTTACAAACAAATAAAAAGCTTCACAAACGAACTGGTCTGACCGAATACCAAATTAAAACTGAAAGATTTTAAGTTCTATGCTGTGTTTATCCTAATTTCATAGAAAATTGTAAAGAAAGAGTTCGCAAAATTAAATATGGCAGGGCGAGAATCAATAAATAATTGTTCTGGGAAATTACAGAAAAACAGAAGTGCTGTTTTGGTCAATTCCTTGAAAGTTTGCGGGTCTTGTCTTTATCTTTATTTCTGGAATTTTGTTCGTTATATAGATTTTTTTTTCGTTAAATAGAAACACTTTTAAACACAAAATTCAAGGGAACGTAAAAAAATTCCTTACATAGAGGCTTTCGTTGTATAGAAGTTCGTTATATGGAGGTCCGACTGTATTTATGTATGTGTGTGGTGCGTTAGTGTTTAGACGCTAATTTTGGCTCCCGATTTCTATCGAACACTTCCTTAAACTTAGCTACAACTTGGCATATATTTTATTTAAATATCTGCTTCATAATTCATCTTTAAGTATTACTTTAGGTAAAAAATATAAATCTAAATATAATTTTTTTTAAAATGTCTGTAACGAAAATAATTTTTTTTGAGTGAATTAAAATTTGTATGTGAAGTTCCACCCACACAATAACAAATACTTTTCTAATTAAAAACGCATCTGGTGTGCTAGTATCGCTGAATGTCGATCATGTAACAGCTTCATAAAGTGACTCATTTAAAATTATTTATTCACATAAATTACAAAGAAAAAATTCTATTACATACCAAATTAAAATCCACTGATCAGAAAAATATAACTACATACCTGAAACAAAAACAAAATAATCATTAATCGTCGTTAAAGATAGGTTAATATAACATGCATATTTAAAACCACGAGTATCGGCAAGAAGATATAGCTAGGTCATTAACACGTCTACAGAAAAGATCACGTGTTTAGTAGAAGCTAAAAATTGGTCATTAATACATGCACAGATAAGATCAGAAGTGTAGTAGAAGCTATAAATCGGTCATTAATACATGCACAGATAAGATCAGAAGTGTAGTAGAAGCTATAAATTGGTTATTATTACATGCTCAGTTAAGATCAGAAGTGTAGTAGAAGTTTTAGACACGGATTATTAATACAAGCACAGACAAAACCAGGAGTTTAGTGAAGCTATAGATAGGTCATTCATACATGCACAGGTAAGACTAGGAGTTTAGTAGAAGCTATAGATACGGATCATTAATACTTGAACAGACAAGACAAGGAATTTAGTAGAAGCAATAGATGGGTAATTAATACATGCACATGAAAGACCAGAAATGTAGACGTATAGATATGTATTTACAGTCAAGACTAACAGTATGTAATAATAAATAAAAATGTGGTCAGTATTTATGTCATTACAATGCATTCCTCTACAATAAGAGACAGAGAAGCAAGGTACTAATTAGTAACACTAAGAAAGCAATTCCAAACATTAAAATAGCTCGAGAAAATTTAAAGCATTAAAGTTAGAAACCGCAGTAACATAGGGAATTCAAAGATATAATGGTGATCTATTACTAAACTTAGAACATTTGCACAACTCAGCTTAACTTTTTAGGTCAAATAATTTAACTACTCTAACACCCAGCATATTTATTCGTTATAAACTATAAAATAATACAAATTAACTGTAGAAAATAATTATATTTAAAAGGAATACGTCCATAATATTCCTCTTAAAATTTACAATTTAAACCCAGAGGCCCCAACAAAATTTTCTAAACAAAACAATTCTGGAGATAAGAAGTAAAAGTATTGAGCTAATGAAAGGAAAGTGAAAGAAAAATATTACATTATTTGTTTTAACACGGATTTCTTACTGGTATCTAGGGAATTAGTAAGTAACTGTACGAAGTTGTTAATTAAATCAATAAGTAATAATTACTTAAAATATATCTTTGTAAATAAAAAATAAGTATTAATTCATTATTTAAAACAGAATATTGTTTTATGTGATTCTCGACTTAACCTTGATAGAATTGTAAGTTTAAAATAAATTACTACGTATTTTTTTAAATTATATTCATGTTAAAAATTATAGTATTTAATGAATGCATACTTTATATTAAAGTACTGATTAATTCAGTAGTATTTACAATACAAAAGACAATGGTTGGTTCAATAGTTTTACAAAACAGGTTTCTACTATAATATACTCGTTTACAACAACCGGTTTTACTATCCACTCTTTCATTCATAACACGCAAGACATGAATCACTCATTGGCTTGTCATTGATAATTTGGAGGAGAGTAAATTTACTACACAAATGTTGACTTGTCATTGAGTAATTAGAGTAAATTTACAACACTTAAATATGTGTTGACTTTTCATTAAGTAATTTGAGATGAGTACAATTACAACAGTGAAATATGCATTGATTTGTCAATGAGGGTAGAGAAAATTTACTGCACTTAAATAATCATATAATAGTCACTAAGAGAAGAATAAATTTAATAAAAAACCATAACGTACTACCAAAAAGTAATATAATTGACAGTAATATCATCATAGACTTATTGTAATTTAAAGATACTAATTGATTTTGCAGTCAAGTGACAAAAGTCAGATAATGTTACAATTACGTAGTCAGTAAATATTTTATGCACTCAAAATCATATTGCAGACAAACGTATGTTGTGCAGACTATCCCCATTCAATATAGGTCAAATTCAACTGACTCTAGACAAGACTAGTATCACTAAAATTATAGAAATAATCCGACTAAAGTACAAGATAAAGCTTTTAGTGCAAATATAGGTTAATTTAACCTATTTTGAATCAAAGTCGAAAATCTATTTTATCTATCTATAAATTTTAATAATATATATGAATTAGTTTTAGTAATAATAATAAAATGATAGCGAGGTGATAGATCACCTAGGAAGTAGGCTACGTTTTGCATCCATTATTGTTGCTTACACGCTTTTAATAGAGGAAAGTATTATGCTTTAGAATTAAGTAAAAATAATTTTATGTATAATTCCTAAATGAACCAAATCAGCACAACCAATTTCAGTCTAAATAGGAAGAGGATGAGATCCCCTCAAAAATGTAGCTTCCTCACGTTTGCAACCAAAAACATATATTTTAAATTTACTAAAGCTACTCAATGTTAATTTTGTATGAATCTACAAGTTATTGGCACATCACAGGCTCGGAACCAGAACTACCGCCTTTTCAAAGAATGGCTCTTGTAAGGATTTACATCTTAGAGGCCTCGACCAATTTTCTTTAAGATAAGGAGAAATTATTAACAAGTGGTCAATAATAGGTGAAGGAAAGTTATTAAGGAAAGAAAAAAAGCATACTATAACTTCTAATTTCCTGATTTCTATTTGGTTAAACAGTCGTTCATTATACAAAGAGAACAACCAATCAGCTTGCAGTGATTGATTACCACCAGATCTTGGTTTACTTGATGTCTTCTATAAGAGTGGAGAGTTGGGTATAAAGCAGTAGTATGGCAGAGGTTATAGAGAATATCAAGGGTCAAAATGCTTAAAATTAACACTAAGCTCATCACGTGTCTTTTACAGATCAATAAAAATTAAAAGCAGAAATGCGAAAGATGGATTCTCTGTATAAAGTTCTCTAATATCATAAATAAACCTAAACAACCACATTTACCATACTAAATATTAGAAGGGTAGAAAGTTGATATGCAATGGAGTAAGGCCAAACTGCTTTGCTGTTCGCCTTTTAGTCAGAGAGGTTAAATATATGATAAGACATAAAGGGGCTAAAGGTGCTTAGAAACCATGATTTCCCTGAGACATCAAGACTTAATGCATCAGGGGTAAAGTAGAATGAACCATCTTTATAAAATCTTGAGAGGGAGTGCTAACTTAGCACCAGATGCTATCGATTGTATAACAGAGTTTCCGCCCTTTTCATCAACATTTAAAAAATTTCTTTTAAAATACCATCAACAGTAAACAATCTATAAACATATTCCTTTAATGTAAACAATTCTCATATAACAACTAAAACATCAAAAACAAAGTTCAACTTAAAACAAAAATTACATACGAAATACCTCTTCTTTATAAAATTATCTCAAATTTCACTTTTATTTATCTCAAATTTATAACAGAAGTAATTCTTCTCTTTGGTATTTTAATATACGAAAACAATATTAACATAATGTATACCATGTATACATGCAGGAATATGTAAATGAATAATAGTTCTAAATTGTAAACCAAACATTCCAAATATTTTAAGTAAAAGAAACAAGTTTGAACAAATAAGTTTAAATATAAAAGTCAAATTTTTAAGATAAATAAATTAATTTGAATAATTCATGTAACGTTGATGTACACAGTAATTGGGAAGGAGTTTAACTCACAATTTTCGTACCGAACTTAACAAATCATTTCTATTTCGATAACTAGTGAAGTTTTATTACTTTTCCTGATTCTTACCAAAGGTGTATCGAAAACGTATTGTTTGCGAAAAAAATCCGGAATCGTGATTTCACCTGAGTATTTGTTTTAGATGTTTTAAGACCTCCAGAGTGGTTTTTACAAAGTTATCTGTCTGCATGTCTTTTATCAACTTAGCTCCAAGTCAATTAATGCTAGAGGGTTGAAACTTGGTACAAAAATCAATCTTTAGGTCTAGTTGGGCTATCCGAAAAATAATTTCTTTATGACGTCTTTAACTGGCAATAATGACTTAGCTAAAAATTTCGAAAATTCATGAGGCACGCATGTAGTCATATAAGTTTAACATATGTGCTGAGTTTTATCTCATCATCAGTATATATAAGTTCAATTTTTATCGAATTACTTTTATTCTTTTTTTTTAATTGTGAAAATCAAAAATAACCTAATTGAGTTGGAATTTCACACAAGTATATCCATTTATGTTACAAGAAAGTTTCATTTGTCATTCAATTGTAAAAAAACTTAATTTTAGACATTATCAACTCGAAACACGACATGTTCTAAGTTGTGCATCATTAAGACCAAACATTTTAAATCCTAAAATCACAAATAAGCATAGTATTAACATAATATAAAAGATTTTAATTCCTTTTGACTCTAAATAAAAGATTAATAAAACCACAAAAACTGAAGTAATTACTAATACAACTAAGATTTGGTGAAATATCAATTTACATTAGTCCCACATAAGTCAAGTCTTATACACTTAAGTATAGTTAATCCTCAAATGAAGTTAATTCCATTCTACTAATGTCTTTACTCTACTAAATCCTCCAAAGACCAAAAAGGGATTTGTACTTTAGAGTCCTTCCACAGATATAAAGGACACTGGAGCAGTGTGGGACGGTTCACTTAGGCACACCATCACAAACCTACTACAACAGTTCTTCGTAATAGTTAAAACCCTTTTTGTCCACTAAAAATTTAAAATGAGAAAATATAGAAATCCTTTTTGGAAATTATAGTAAGAACAAAGCTAGTTTTGTTCACTTATGTAACAACACAATAAATTTAAATAAATTGAGACATTCATTAGACAAAAATATGTATTATGTTAACTTCTACAACGCTTTTACGCAAAGAAGCTTTAATTTTTTTTAATAGAGGGTATGACAAAAAAAAAATAAATCGAAACTTATACTGCAGAAACTTCCGTTTCGGAAAAAACCCGAAGAACCTCATAAGCTTTGCATGATAAACATTAGCTAAAATCAATCTAGGAAAATTACAATGTGAAATAACACAGCTTGTACTGTTCGGCGAATGGTTCATTCACCATTACAGGAGCTCCAAAACTAAAAATTAAGAATACCTAAAATTTTATTTATAATTTTGTAATAAAAAATAAAAATTGACGGTAAATAAAAAATTGGGTAAAGATTTGCCTCGGTAGTTTGTTGAAGCCTAGGGTTAATTAAAGCTTATAACTTTAATACGAGTATATTGATTACTGAAATATCCTCCAGTAAATAGCAAAACATTCAACAGTGTTATAAATACGGCTTCATTAATAATGAACAAAACACAAAAGAATGTTGTATACTTTTGCCAAAAAAGAACTTTATTTAAAGATATATAATTTTTTTTTCAAAATAATAAAATATAATATATACATTTTATATCTTCTATACCATACATAAGTTAATAGTATGGTATTGAGAATTTCTTTATGTCAACATCAGAATTAATTGCTTCATGTCAATATCAGAATGAATTGCTTCTTGTCAAAATCGCAATAAATTTCTTTATTTCAATATCGTAATGAATTGCGTCATCTCAACATCAGAATGAATTGCTTTTAGCCAACATCGCAATAAATTGCTTTATGTCAACATCGCAATGAATTGTTTCATGTCAACATCAGTATGGATTGGTTTTTGTTAACATCGCAATAAATTGCTTTATGTCACCATCACAATGAATTGCGCTTTATGTCAACATTGCAATTCATTCTTTATGTGAACATTGCAATGAATTGCTTCATGCCAACATCATAATGAATTGCTTTATGTAAACATCGCAATGAATTACTTCATGTCAACATCACAATGAATGCACTCCAGAAGATAAAAAAAGTTTTAAACGTTTACTTTTTTTTCGACGTGGACTCTATACCTGTACATCGTAACGTCTTTTAAGAAATAAATATTGCTTTTCAATCAATTAAGATTATTACATAATTTTTAAAAATTATGCATATTTTATAAGTAAAATATTATCAACACAACTTAAATAAGTTTATGGCTTAAGTTGTGCTTCATTTGTTACATCCTTGTAAAGTGCAACAAAAATAAGAAAGAAGACGAGATAATAATCTTTCACGATCTCATGCCAGGATATCTTAGGCCTGGATCTGACATGACACATCTTAAACTGACTTTATAGCAACCTTTGTATACTCTAATGGCTTTTTTCTCATGTAAACTTTTATAGCTGTTTTTATGACATTTTCTTTGTCAAATTTACAAAGTTAATGACTCAATGGATTAGAGACATCAAATTGCCAACAGATTTAAGAGATATTTTGAAGAAAAGAAACTCATTTTATGCTGTTTTTTATTTAAAATTAAGATTATATGTTGTTAAGTCTATATATTTATAATTATATTCTTATGTAAAGGTATAAAACTGTTACATATCGATTTCATACATCTAGTTCATCTTAATATTCATTACACTAGCATTTTTTATTTAACTTAAATTTCAAGTCCTAAAGACTGACTATAGAGACTATTTTAAGTACTCTGAGCAATAAATTTTAAAATTATGTTAAAGACTATAATTAAAATTTATAATTTAATTGACAATGTTGGCATCGTTTTCTCATAATACTTTTACAATAAATTTTCTCTTTGAAGAAATATATTTTTCTATACGTACAATTTAATATTGCTTTTATCTCTTGGAGGCTTGTAAATATTTGACTGTGTAAGCGGTGAAAAGATTTTTTTTCGGGGAGCACTGTTTGAAAATGGTTTTTATTGGTATTACTTTTTAAGGCAATACGGTAAAAGCGAGGCAAAAAATCCCTTAAAAATATTTTCAGTATTAAAAAAAACAAAGAATAATAATTGAATTTTTAAAAAGAGAAAAGCAACCTAAAAAGTAAGTTAGAAAATGAAAATGAGAAATGTTAACACAAATAAGGCCCATTGAAAAAACTTATTGATTTGTACTACGTACAAGAAAAAGGCAAAATTAGGAAAAGAGAGATAGAAAATAAGCTTAAAAATGCTGGGACATTAGAATCAAGAACAAAAAAGTAAAGGAAAAGAACATTCAAGTGTTCTGTGCTTTTCCCCCAGTCTTTTTTGCCCTCTGCGTAGATGAATCGAAAGACAAAAAAAAAATATTTCTGATTACAAACACTACAAAGTTATTTAAACTCTTCTTTCATCCAGGATATATTTTTCTACACTAGAAAGAAACGGCTCAGGCTAATTAATATCAATAAATGGTATAATTTTCAATCAATTTAAAGTCTCCGTAGTATAAAATATAGGGAAGTCAGGGATCCCCTATTAATATACATTAATATTAAGAGCCTTTAATGGCTAGAAATCCCTTTGAAGGAAACGATTGTATTTGTTTCTTGTTATTTATTTTTGCATCAAACCCCTAAGGTTTTTGGTGCAATGGATAACGCATACCCTTAATGTAGCCCTAGGTGAAAAATAACTTAAGTAAAAGAGAATGTCAAGGTATTGTGGGACCATACAGCCAGAAGAATATTATTTTCATAGATTATTTACTTACTTTGGGTAACAAATAAGACTGATATCACTCAGGTAGCATTTATTTACAAAAGCTATTAATGTATAGTGATCATTGATGTATTCAGCCAACTCCATATTCTCCCCCCCCCCCCCCCCTCCCCACCGACATGACCAAACCGGATGGCTCCCACAAGACAAAATGGATAGCTTTTCCGTAATTTAATGGAACCTCTCAACATCAAATTTAAAGAGTAAAGACTGTAAATGGGCCGTTCTTCAGCCACATGGTCATATTACGAGTTTACATAAGTGGCATACTGCCAAAAAATAAGGGAATTTCAAGAGTATTAGTCAAAAAACCTGATTTGTTTACATTATGCTATATATGTCAATCAATAAAACTAAAATTAATGCTGATATTACAATAAAACTTCGTATTTTTGTTAACCATACATACTATATGTGTAAAATTTCAATGTGTGTCTGATCTAAACACTTTTTGAAGATTTGTGACTTTTTGAAATGTTTGTGGGGTCATTATTGTGTACCATAGATACGTCTAGGAACAAAAAATTCGTACATACATACATATTTTACATCAACCTCAACAATAATATATATATATATTATATATAATATATATATATATATACACAACATATATCATATATATATATGTGTAATATATATATTATACATATAGATATATATGTATGTATGTTCTCAGAGAGTCCCTACTTCCAAAAAATTCATCCCCACCCCTACCACACTCCATGACCACAACCTCATAAGCTGAATTTTTCTTTGAAAATTTGCTAAAATAATAAATTTATTATAATTTTTACGTAAGAAAATAAATAATACATGTTTCAAAAAAATAATTAATTATATCATACAAATAAGTCATAGTTTTGATTAATGCTAGTAATCCATAACGTATTGATTTTTATTTCTTGGGTCAGAGTGTACTAATAGTATAGAAACTAAATGAGCTAATTGTTTCTTCGGCGAAGCGATAAAACGAATAAATAACAAGAAACTTATTCTAAATACAGTTCTGAGATGAAAAGCATTATTCTAAATCAAACTGGGAGTAAATAACAGAAGAAGGAACATAAATTAGCACAAAAATAAACAATCTAAATGTGCAGCACATGTGTCTGCCAAAATCTTACCCTTTATTAGAAAATTCAAAGTCATGTGACATGAGTCACAGTAGAAGAGGAAATAAACAAGTAAATAGCTGCAAAAAGCAAGAAATAGATTAAAAGGGAGGCTAGAAAATAAATATAATTCCTTCACCTTGGAACTTGGATAGATTCGAAACTTATATTAAGCCATTAAAATCTCAAATATTATAGTAATTTATCCTGTTCGGACAAATTATCAATAAGGAAACCCTACTTGTTACAAAACATACTTAAAAAATCGGGTACGGGGTACCTCGGAACTTTTCCCCATCACATCAGATATGCTACGCAAAGGAAGTATGTGCTTCAGACTCGCTTCGCTCGTCCTCAGAATATACAATTTGCCAAATTTATACTCCAACATGTTTTTAGACTCGCTTCGCTCGTCCTCAGATAGTAAATTCATCCGTTTCATTCTTAGCTGTCATCAATACAGCATTGACCACGCTCAATGCTATTTAACTTTTATGATCCAACAAAAATCATAGATATACTTGTCGCATTGAAACGAAACTTTGTGTACATATTTAGTGAGTAAAGATATACCCTTCCTTGTACTAAATTTAAACTCAATTGAATCATTTTCTGATTTTTTACATTTTTTTTTTAAATTGTACATAAGTCAATTTATAAAAATAAAACTAATACTGATAATAACATGAAACTTGGCATATTTGTTGGTCTTATACATAGTTACATGGGTGCCAAATTTCAATCAAATCGCATAATTTTTCAGCGTTTTTTTAATTTTTCAAAATTTTGCAGAGTAATTATTGCGGGTTAATGACGTTATAAAAATAATATTTTCAGAATAGCACAACTACAGCTGTAGACTAATTTTTGTAGAAAGTTTCAACTCTCTAGCATAAATACAATACGGAGCTACGATGATAACACCCACACAAACACACATACACTTACATACAGACAGAAAACTTGGAGAAAACCACTCTGGAGGCCTCTAAAACACCTGAAACGGATAATTCCGGTTTCATCCCGATTTCGGATTTTTCGCAACAGAATACTTTTCCTATATACCTACGGTATGAATGAGGAAAAGTAAAAACAGATTCATAAAATTCTGGTAACTATAGGAACATCAAAATTGTTTTATATATGGTGTTGCCGAAAGTGAAGATCATAGCTTCATTAAGGACAAAATAATTAAGGCATCAAACTTATTTGTTGACCTTGACTTTTAAGTAAAAAAGGTAAGTAAATTTGATAGAGTGGTCACAAATAAGTTTCCACACACTTTTCGAAAAATAGGAAGAAGCACAAGAAAACTAAAAATAGAGGCGTCTCGTCTTAAAAACTATGAGCATGTAAGTCTAGAGGATTAGTTAGTAAGGGTATGGGACGAAAAGAGCTACAAGCTATGGTTTTAGACATATTTATGACCCTATGACTTCATGAACCTAAAGCTATTTACCATCACAATATCCATTCTTTCATACAATCCGTACCGTCACCGTCTACAAAAATATCGCTGCATAACTCAATGAAAAAGATCTAGTTTTTACAATTCTCAGCAAAAAAATCTCGTATCTCATATCTTTTTTAAATTTTTAAAACAATAACCCTCGATTTATAGAAACGAGCATAACAGGAAGTAGTAAATGGTGCGAAACGAAATTTGAAAAAAACATTTAATTCTCATAAAAAAATAGAATTTGCAAGAAAACAAAAATGTATATTTATTATATTAGGGTTACATTTTTCTACGACCAATTTAAGTTCAGATACAATCGCGTTCATATATTTACCATTTCATTATGATATGATATTGCACTATGAGTATTTTATTGCATTATGATTAGGAGTATTTTATTGTATTATGATTAGGAGTATTTTATTGTATTATGATTAGGAGTATTTTATTGCATTATGATTAGGAGTATTTTATTGCATTATGATTAGGATTATTTTATTGTATTATGATAAGGAGTATTTTATTGTATTATGATTAGGGGTATTTTATTACATCATGATTAGGAGTATTTTGTTGTATTATGATTAGGAGTATTTTATTGCATTATGATTAGGAGTGTTTTATTGTATTATGATTAGGAGTATTTTATTGCATTATGATTAGGAGTGTTTTATGGTCAATGCTTACGTTGTTATAATCATAATTATGAAGTGGATAAAAAATATATATAGTGGAAACAATTATAATTAAATAATAGATGATAGTTTGTATCAAAACATCCAAAGTTACATTTATCACGAAAACAAATGATTGCTTTCATTAAATAATCACAGATTATTTGATTTATAATTGAGTGCTAAAGAAGGCATAAGATTGATACTTAGTGTTATTTATATAAACGACTAAAAAAGATTAACAGAGAATAAAAGAAATTGGATACGTACCCGATCGGATACCTAGGAACTTTCCATAACTTATGGATAAGTTATGGTAAAGTGTACTAAATTTTAACTAACATGGATTTTTTCAATCAAAAACGTATTTACGTCATTCGATAAAAAATGAACTAATGCTAATAATGAAATGAACGTCAGCACATTTGTTGGTCTGATATAAGACTACATGCGTGCCAAATTTCAAAATATTCTTAGGCAAATTGTGAAATTTTGCCGTCACTAATGACTGTTATATATAACAGTCACAACTCTCTAGTAAAGTCATATAGGGAGCTATAATGATAATGATAGCAGACACACACATAGACAAACAGGCATATAACTTGGTAAAAACCTCTCAAGAGGTCATTAAAACATCTGTACGGATAATTTATGTGAAATCCTAGTTTTGGGCTTTTAGTGCTAACACCTTACTTTCCTATAGAGTATAAATGAGAAAAAGTAAAAATAAATGAATCTAATTAGTTATTCAACAACTAAACAACAAAAATTCTTGGGAAGAGGTATTTTTATTAATTAATTATTTTTTTAAAGAAAAGTTGGTACCTTGTCACTGGGTTTTGAAAATCAAGACTTAAATTTTAAAAAAATAAAAGGAGAAAGTACGCAATTTCGTTAAAAAGAGGCGACAAAAACTTTTTCCGTTAAGTTCAAAAGATTTTTTTTCGTCCAAAATAAAGGGGTTGTAATTAGATTAAACGTAATTTAGTTTTCCAGAGGATTAGAAAAACTGGCTATGGAATAAAATAGAATGCAGATGATCTAGATACAACGTTTCAAAGTTTTGAAGTTGAGTCCACACTCATAAAGCAATATTGGATCGGAAAAGAAGTTAACAATATAAAAGGTTAATCCGTTAAGGATTCTTTTGTTGCTTAGAGGAGTAGAGTATGTACACGACAATATTCAAAGTAAACAAGACATAATATAACGTATTTTTCTTGTCTCAGTTCAACCACTCAATGATCTCTCTTTCAAGTATTATTAAATAACTAAAACTGTGGCTATTTTAATACGTAAACTATTAATATTTTTACAACTTAATACTACTTCCAATTAAAAAAATACATATGAAAACTTGTTTTAATATTTAAGGATAGTAACGGTTTCAAATGAATTTGAAAAAAAAAACACCTTGTCCAAGCTATTTCATATTTTGCTTGAAGTCGGGCAAATTTTAATTTTACTACGTATTAAGTTTTAGTAGTTGCGCCGTGAAGTTAAAATTATAAAAATTAACATTCCTTTATTTTTTTAAATCTGATCAGAAGCAAAAGAATGTTTAATACTTAAACTATTAGTGGGCGAGGGGTTTAATCGTGATCACAGAAAAGACAACTAATCTTTACCCTACACACTACGTGAAAAAGCGAAAATAACTTTAAAATAAGAGAAAAGTGTGAGAAACAAAACGAAAACTGATATATCACGATACCACAAACTATTTACATGCTTCATCGACAATTATAGGCTATTAAATATTTAATATGACTTAAACATAGACTAAAGAAGAATCAAAGAAAATATTAAAAGAAAAACGAAGAAAACATTAGAATAAAAGAGTTTAAAAGAATGGATAATCATAAAATTAAATTCCGAATCATGCGAGAAATAACAAAATCTGTAACTATTAATAAAAAGATAATATTACTTAAAATAAGTCTAACTATTTAATGAACAAAACGTAAGCAAACAGTAAAGAATTTTAAAATTTAAGAATTAATAAAACTAAAATTACAATTGAAATATCCAAGGTGTGGAGAGTGGAGTTCACCAATAACTGTTTTGATGACTAATAGGCATGATGAATTATTCTGTTACTGATTAATTTATGAATATGTTTATGTTTATAGTTACTAAAAAATACATTATCCACAAATCTAAAACCTTTAAATTAAAAATGCGATTTTATGCTTTTAGTCTAAAGACTTTGTCTCTTTAGCTTCAAACGTTTTCTAATTTACTCTTTTATCTCCAAAAGCGAGATATCTTCAAGAGAGAAAACTATTATTGAAACTTGTTAATTAAAGGTTCTATAAATTCTTCAGCCCTTTAGAATCTGTTAAAACTCTAATAAGCAGTGAAAAGTTAACGTTAGAAAACTTTAAATTGCTAATTGAAACAAGGTCTAATCAACTAGGTAAAAGTTTTTAACACAAACACCAATAGAAAGAGGTTTCATCAGGATAGTTGGATTAGAATTTCTATAGTATTTAATGATAGTTTTTAGCAAAAATTATTTGACTTAACTGAACTAATTAGAATTAGAAAATCAAATAAAAAGGCGAGCAAATTTGTCCATATTGGGGAATTTAAATGCTTCAACGCAAAAAGGAAGTTTTTAAATTAATCTTAAGCGGTCTAATGTACGCATATAAATACATAATTATAATAATACGTTATTATTGATACAAAAGCCTGGTGTCAGAAATGTCATGAAATTAAAATATAAATCTTGTAATTGTCATGTGATGTCAAATATAAGTCAGTCGTTTCAAAGAACCCAAAGTGTGTTTTCTATGTGTGCTTCTAATTTTAACAAAGTGGCGAGACCTAAGGACAGGACATAAAAGATAAAGAGAAAATCATCATTTTGAGTTTAATTAAGTACTAATTTTATTAGAAATAAAATGGATCGTTTAGAAAATAATAGTAGAAAGAGAGTTAAGAAATTCATTAAAGATTTATACGAAAGGTATACTCAAGACAATAAAGTTGATTTTGCGAATTACTTTTGAAAGACCAAATGCGAACGGCCGTTACAAAAACTTGAAGAAGCTATTAAGAATGAAAAATGTGAAAGTGGTGAATTAAGTAAGGAGCAATGGCGTGAAGAATTAAGTAAAGCAGAAGAATACAGAGATATGTACAATATTTTACTGTCGTTAAAGCAGAACAAAACACCATCTCATCAAAAATATGACAGTATGAAGAAGATAAAACTACCTAACTTACAACTTAGCAACTTCGACGGAGAAATCAAAAACTGGTTACCGTTTTGGACCCAATTTAAGAAAATTGCGTTTAACGAAGATTATGATGAAGACGTAAAATACGGGTATTTATTGCAAGTTACCTGGAAAAGCAAAATATTGGTGGAGAGTTGTCCGATGACCACCAACAGTTTGCTAGAGTTATTGAGTTTGAAAGATAGATTCGCGAAAGATGAATGCTTATTGAATACCATGTACGAGAATTAAATTAACATCATGTTAGAACAAGTCTCGATAGAGTAAGAAAAGCGTAAACTATGTTCACTTGTATGATGCACAATCTCTCAACAACTCAATGCTCTGGAATTCTCCCATATGACTAAAGATAGTTATGCTACTTTGCTTCTACCATGTTGGAATCACAGTGTCCGACTCATGTATTGATTGAATGGGAACGGTATAAGAACAAAGCAGCTAACTATTCTGGCTAACATAAAAAATGAGAAAAAATAGGAGGAACAATCTCGATTGTTTCATGACATTTTTGAGAAGGGAGGTTGAAAGTGAACAAAGAGTGAAATGAAATGCGCTAAATTAAAGAAAGTTAAAATTTTCACGTAGTAGACACTAGTAGCGTAGATGAAATAGCAACAGCTCACGCTTTAATCACAACAATGTCAAACAAATAATAACGTCACAACAAATCAAAATTAAACAGAAATTAATAACAGTATAGTTGTATTTTTCCATGCCGGAGCGCCATAAGGGCGAGCCAATGAATTGTGGTAAGGGAAAAAATAAATAGTCATTAAAGAGAAAAGAGAGAATTAATTTCAAAATAAATTGCGCAGTTGCTATTAGAAGCAATTGTCTAAGAATGTAGCTCCCCCTAGATGTTTATGGTGCAAGCGTCTCATTATGGTTATCATTTGTCCCGATTTACCGTGTCATAAAAAGAAGATGAACACAAAATAAAAAAAAGATCGACGTTAAGAAAAGTAGTAGGGTAGAACACCAGTATGTTGTCAAAGATTGATACTACTCTTGGGAAAGGTAATGTTACACAACACTTTAGTTATCATGTTGTTTCAATACTACAAGAGCAAGTAACACATACAACAAGTTAGAGCTTTATTAGAATACGGGATCCACCAAGTTCTATATTATATTAAAGTATAATTGCAAAATATTTAAAACTAACTAACGAAGGTAAGTGTATTAAAAATACATAAAGTTTAATTGGGTTTAGTGTGTACTAAATCAACAAGTCATTATAAGCATCAGGGTTATATTAACAAGTTTGGAGAATGATTCTGATGTAGAGGCAAATTTATTTTACACAAGAGAAACTTGTGTAACTTTGTAGATAGAGTAGTGGACAAAGAAATTTATTCGAAAAATTGAAAGAGAAAAAATATATTATACTTTGTCATGATCAATTTTGCGATAGTTTTAGTAAGTCGGATGGAGAAGGAATAATATTGGGAGCTGACGTTATGGGAGAGAATAATGAAAGGTAGGTAGTTAAAAATTTGATAAATGATTATTTAAAAGATATTGTTATAGGGGGAGACTTATAGGAGGACAAGATTCAATGGTGAATAGATCGAACAGTTTTTGAACAGTTTTTGTAAAATTTAAAGTAATATAAATTTACGTCAATATATACAGTCAATTAGAAACGATAGGCATTACGACTAGGAATTACTGATCCGGTGAAGACGTTAGAAGAAAGAACATGAGGGGCAAGTATTAGAAACTTTTTAAAGACAATTACGATTAAACAATGAGGTCGGTATGAGGTAAGATTGCCGTGGGTAATAGAGGACGTGCGATTAGGAGATAATAGGGAAGTTGCGGAGAAAAGATTAATTAGCGTTACTAATAAATTAACTAAATTAGGAAAATGGGAGGACTACGATAGAGAATTTAAGTATTGGTTAGATAGTGGGATTATAGAAGAAGTTTTAGAGTCAGAAGTAGATAAAGATTTCAATGTACATTATTTACCCCACCGACCTGTGTTCAAAGAAACTAGCGTTACTACGAAAATAAGACCAGTGTTTGACGCGAGTTGTAAAGACGAAGCTGGTGTTAGTTTGAATTCTTGTTTAGAAAAGGGAGCAAATTTATTAGAGTTGATACCTGATTTATTAACAAAGTTTAGGTTAGGAAAGATAGGGGTTATATCAGATATTGCTAAGGCATTTTTGCAGATAAGTTTAAGTAGTGATGATAGGGATAGATTAAGATTTCTTTGGTGGAGTGATTCGTCTTCAAGAATTTTAAAAATTTCGACACGCAAGGTTGTGTTTGGTTTGAGTCCCAGTCCGTTTTTATTAATGGCTACAATTTACCATCATTTGAGAAGTATTAAGGGAGATATAAAAGCTACTGCTGATAAGTTGGCTAAGAGTTTCTATGTGGATAATTCCGTTACAGCAGTTAACAGTCAGAGTGAGTTTGAGACTTTTATGACAGAAGCACGAGAGGTTATGGCTTTAGGGAAATTTGAATTGCGAGAGTGGGCTCATACCAAGTTAAATAATGTAATGTTTGAATGTTGTATTACAAATACCTGTATCATGAATCGTGAAAATATAGAGACATTGTCAGTGTTAGGTGTAGTGTGGAATAGTGTTCAGGACACATTAAGTTGTGATTTTAAGTTTTTGAGTAAGAAAGTGTCCGGGAGACCACCTACTAGAAGAACAGTCTTATCTATCACGCAAAATGTGTTTGATCCTCTAGGTATTATAAGTCCTATTATGGTTACTCCGAAAGTATTGTTACGAGAGAGTTGGGGTTTGAAAGTTAGTTGGGATGAAGAGTTGCCGGAAGATTTAAGTAAGAAGTTTAAAATCTGGGTAAATGATTTAGGGTCACTGACTAGTTATAGTGTAGATAGATGTGTAGTCGGAAGTAGACAAAATGGTATTTACAGTTTACACGTATTTTGTGATGCAAGCCAAATTGCGTACGGGGCATGTTTACTTACGTAAGGAGTATGACAGAGATGTGCAAGTTAGTTTTTTATGGCAAAATGTAGAGTAAGTCCGTTAAAAGACAAAGTAACGATACCGAGATTAGAGTTACTAGGGTGTCTTATTGGGATTCGGTTAGCGAATAATATTATTGAAAGTTTCAAGGATAGTGGTATATTTTGAAAAGTATTATTGGACTGATTCCATGGTATGTATTGGATGGTTGACGCAAAAGAAAAATTGGAGTCTGTTTGTAAAGAATAGAGTCAAGGAAATATTTGACTCTTGAAGAAGATAAATTAAAAAGAATCATGTGGCCAATAGGGAGAGTCATAGACATGATTCCAGGTAGAGATGGAGAGGTGAGGACAGTGAAGGTAAAGACAGCGAAAAGTGAATTGTGGAGGCCTATTCAAAAAGGTTTATCCATTAGAATTAAAAATAAATAAGAAAGAAGTAGGAATGTGTGATGTAGGTGTTGGAAAGGACCAGGTGGCAATGTTAGAACAGGGCTCACAAATAGAGCAAGCAAAAAAGACCGAAAAGGTGGAGAACAAAATAGTTGAGACCAAAAGTGGGAGAGTTGTAAAACCCCCAACGCGGTTTACAGCTGGACTCGAGAGAAAATGACATCACTAAATTTAATTTTGGAATGTTGAAAAAAAAATGGTATATTATGTTTTATTAATTTGATTATCGTTACTTATTGATTTGTTTATCTATTTGTTATTGTTTACTATTTTTATTTAATTACTTAGCTGAATTTTCGAACTTGATGTCACTTAAATTACAATTAAAATAATTTTTAATATTAGACATGGTTGTTGATAATTGACGGAAGCTGTTATCTAAAGTAGTTACTTTAGGGCCGTGGAGGATGTCAGAAATGTCATGAAATTAAAATATAAATCTTGTAATTGTCATGTGATGTCAAATATAAGTCAGTCGTTTCAAAGAACCCAAAGTGTGTTTTCTATGTGTGTTTCTAATTTTAACACCTGGTAGTATTAGTAGCATCCATTATAAACGCACATCAGAATACGTAACATATAAGCAGTTTTGTTAAAAAAACGGGTACGGAGTACCTCGGAACCTTCCTTTATCACATTGAATTCTAAATATAATAAATATATATATATATATATATATATATATATATATATTATATATATATATATATATATATAATATATATATTATATATATATATTTATATATTCTAGAATTCTAGATCATTCCCAGAGTCCGCCCTTCCAAAAAATCGAATTCGCTAAAGCTCATCTGCTGTACTACGAACTCGCTTCGATTATCCTCAGAACAAGTCGTCAAATTTATACCGCAACAAGTGTTTGGTTTTCTTCGCTCGTCCCCAAATAGTAAATAAATTAGTTTCATTTATTTAACTAATTGACCACAGTGACCCATTCAGGTACTGACCTCACTCGATGCTGCTTAAACATTTATGATCCAACAAAAAAAACCATAGACAGACTTACACCTAAACGGATAACTTAAGGGACCTCCCGGTTTCGGAATTTTTTGCAAACTATACTTTTTCTATATAAAAACCGTATAAATGAAGGAAAGTAAATAATAATATTTTGCCAATACTTTTATCTATGTATTATGACATAGCTTAGTGTTTTTGCTATGTTATAAAAGGTTTTAATACTGTTCTATCTATTTTCCAAATGTTAAGTAAAACTAAAAAAGTAAAACTAAAATAAGTAATGATGGCATTATACATATCTTTAACGAAAGAAAAATTCATTATTACCTGTAACAAAAAATAAAACAAAATTAATAAATAAAAAATAATTCCAACATAATTTTCATATTACTAAGAAGTTGTTTATCATAACAAATTTTTTAGTCTTTTGAAACCTTAAAATTTATTAACATGGCACAGGAGTAAAATTAGACATAATTCTCAATGCAATAAATTTGATTCCTATGGAGAAGTCGAGGGAATTAAATGTTTGTTCTCCTGAGAATTCCCTCAAAAGGAGAACAAGAGACCTTTGGCCTCTTTACGCTCCGCGGCCATTTTAGCCGCTACACGGCGTCGGAACTAGGGCCGAATTTCCAAACCGGAGCCAGCTTTAAGGCCTCCATTTGGGAAGTCGGCCTGTGGCCGGTACGCCGCCACACGGTTGTTGTGCTTTATCAGTTCGTCATATTACTGGTTTATTTAAGTGGCATACTGCCACATTTTACATTTGAAAAGCAAATTTTCAAATGTAATAGACAAAAAACTTGCTTTGTTTATATTATGTCAATTAATGACATTGTTTTGTTTGACATGTATATGCCAATCAATAAAACCAGAACTGTTACTTTGTATTTTTGCGAACCATACGCATAGTAGTATATGCGTAATAAATGTCAGTCCAATCTAAACACTATATGAAAATTTATGATTTTTAAAATGTTTGTGGCGCTAACACAAGGGTTCGGGACATTAACAAGGTTGATTTTTGTACCAAGCTTCATTTCGATCCGAGAAAACGTTCAAAAGTTATCGTGTCCATAGAAACGTCTAGGACACAAAAATCTCGTACATTACATACATATATCTATCTATCTAAATATATATATATATTATATATATATATATATATATATATATATATTATATATTATATATATATATTATATATATATTTATTTATTATATATTCTAGATCATTCCCAGAGTCCCCCTTCCAAAAAATCCAATTACCCCACTTCTCTATTTTATGAGATTTAATACAGCAATTTATCTATCTATCCCCCCCCCCATCCATGACCCCAACCTCAAAAGCTCATTTGTCTTCAAAAATTCGCTAATACTATTATATTATATATATATATATATATATATATATATATTATATTATATAATATATATATATATATATATATATAGTTTTTATTAGTAAGAGTTTGTTTATGTTTGTGGCGTAAGTTCAAGTTTTAACGTGTCTTTAGAGTACATTCCGTGCGTATCTAGAGTGTTTAGTCGGCGCATGCGCACACCTGAGTACCCTTCCTTCTACGTCCTTATCCTATCTTCCACGTGTTTCTACTTCAGTTTCTCTCGGCCTGTTGAAGGGTGTAGACGCACTCGAAAGCTTGCAAGTGAGTTTTATTCTTTTTAATGTCGTACTATTTAGTTTTTATCTTTAATTTAGTTGTTATATATATATATATATATATATATATATATATATATATATATATATATATATATATATTATACATATACATATAACAAATATTATACTTTACACGTTGCGTTTATTTGTACAAGGAAGTATATATGCTAAGTTTTTTTTCGACAAAACATCTGTTTCTTTTTATCTGGCTTTTATCCAACCTTTACATCAAGGATTTATTTTAACCAAGTTTAAAATTAGATTATTAAATTGCTATTTTGAACATACTTGTTTTAGGTACCAGAGGAATGTTTGGGAAAAGGAATATCATAATAGCGAAAGATAACATGAGTTCTCCAATTAAAATTTGCAAATAAAAATAGCATTTCGACATTGAAAGATACAAAAGAAAATATTGATAATATTGATAGACACTTATTTATTGGAAACTGAAGACTGGAATAGACCACTTGGGAAGATTACCAGTTTTAAAGAACGTGAGTAATCTTTTTTAAAAAAAATCGTTTTTCACTAAAAGCCTAAATTACTTCAGATACAATGTACGAATCAGTAATGACTAATGTTGAACTCAGTCAATTTAGTCTTACAATATTGATAACTCAATTTAACTATAGAAGCGTCAGTATGCTTTTGATTAATTGTTATTTTTTTTTAGAAATCATAATTATTAAAAATTTAATTACTATAAAAACTAAAAATGACTATAATTTTTTTTAAAATGATAACCTTCAAGATAATTAAAACAAAGACCATCTTTATAGCTAAATTAAGATGAAAGTGGTCTGAGTTCATAATTAATATCTAGTGAAAAGATAAGAAAACATTAAAATATCTTATGAAATATGACTCTTGACAGGAAACACAGAGCTGTATTCTTTACTCCATTTTTTAATAACTCTATTCTATATTTATAAAAAATAAATTAAATAAAAAGTATAAATCTGGTATAAATTATTGTGGTTATATTGGTATAAATAATACGAATAATTTATTAACACACAAAATATGAGGTAAACACAACCTGAAAAATGTAGGTAGTATATTGCTTATATATTTAGCTTATAGGTTATAGCTAGTTTAGTTTTATTTCGTTTTTTTATTAAAACTTCCTAGTTTCAATCAAAACTGCGATTAACAGAAATCCGATAAAGTTTTCTACCGAGAAAAGTTGTATAATAACCAAGCAGAGCTTTAATAATAAGCTATGTTTAATATTTCACGCAGGATGTTCCCTTCCTGTTTCCAGAGGAAGCTTAGTTCCTGCTTCATTAATAATAAAACTTTACTTATTTTTAATCAATTTTACCTTTACGAATATTAAAAAGATTGATTTTAATAAAGAAAAGCAATTTTATGGCGTAATTATTTAAGTAAAAATTAAATATTAATAATTAATAGCACTAAAATATACAAGAAAACATGCATTTATCTAAGCCACCTGTAATAGAAAATATTATAAAGATATACAAAAATGTTACCAACGAAGAATATTCAATAATACCTCCATCGAACATCGTAAGAAAGAGTTGTCCAGTAAAACAATTTGAAAGACTAATTTAAGAATACAATCGGTTTTATTAGCAGGAAGGATCTTGAATAAAGGATGCCGCATTAATGAACTTTTCTGACCCCATGGACGTTGTATAAGGTAGAGAAATCGGAGCGAACTTTACTTCTCGCACGAAACGCAGGTTATGAAACAAGAATAAATCGAGTTTGCTCCGCAACTTTCTTCTGCGCTTATCGTGATTTTAGTATCGTTTAGTGCAAATGGAAACAAACTGACTTGCTGGATTAAAAAATTACATAAATCGTTTCGTCAAAACATTTTAACTGTAGTCTAGTAATAAACAACATTTCTAAAATAAATTAAAATAAATAACTTGTATATGAGATAGGGGGTTAAAATGGTCAACAGCCTAAACTTAATTCTTATGCTTTACATTCACTTAGCTAAATAGCAATAGAATAAACAAAAGTAGGTAGTGTGTTGTTTACCTAATTTCCAAATATTTTGAAGGCAAGGTCCATCTTAAAGTTTCAAAAGGATGGAGAAAAATACAGCATACGCAGTCTAAAACCAAATAGAATAAAAAGGATTTGCATATGATAAGCAGGAATAAGAGGATTTCAGTTATAAGCCTTGCTCGGTACCTTACTTCTACAAAATCGTCATTTACATATAAAACACTTTGAATTTGTTCTTTTAAAAAGTCTAAATCGAAAAAGAAACTATTTGGAAAGATTTTAGAAGCGTTAAGCCAACTACACTTTGCAAACCAAAGAAAAATGTTAATTTTACTTTCACACAACAAAAAATATTATAAGAGGGAAAAATATAAACTTTCTACCTTAATAAAGCTAAAATTCGTAAACAAGCCGATTCCTAGGAAAAAATGGGGTACGGGCTAAGTCGGAACTTTTCCTCATTACATCGGATTCGCTACGCTCGTCCTCAGAATATAATATAATAATAATAATGCCCGTTTTAGGGGCTTTCGGCCCTTCAGGATATTCGCCATGCGGGAACCACCTTGGGTGGGTCACATCTAGTAGGCTCAAAGTAAAGCTAAAATTGGCTAAATCTTTTTACATCAAATTCTATTCATAAAAACTGAGAGCATAACCTGGGCTGTGAACCCCGGACCTCCGGTCCAGTACTTCGGCTGTTTATACCTCAGAACATACAAGTCGTTAAATTTATACTGCAACACGTCTTCGGACTCGCTTCACTTAGTCAGTAATTCGGGCGAAGGTTCAGCTGATAGTAAATATATTCGTTTCACTCCCAGTGGTCAGTGGTCATTCATCCAGCACTAACCACGCTCAATGCTGCTTAACTTTTATGATCCACCAAAAATCATGGATATACTTGGTGTATTAAAACAAAACTTAGTACAATTATTTTATTCCGTTAAGGGATACAGTTGTACTAAATTTCAACTCAATTAGATTATTTTCCAATTTTTTTTTAAAAAAAGTATACAAATCATTCGATAAAAACTAAAGTAATGCTGATAATGAGATGCAACACACATGTTAGTGTGGTTGCCATGTTCACTTACATGGCAACATGCGTGAAGACACATGTTAGTCACTTACATGGCAACATGCGTGCCAAACTTCAATCGGATCACATCATTTTTCCGCGTTTTATAATTTTTTAAAATTTTTGCTGAGTCATATTTGCGATAAATGACGTCATAAAAATATTTTCCGAACAGCACAACTACAAAAGTAGACTGATTTTGTACAAAGTTTCGTTTTTCTAGCATAAATACAAAAGATATTGCTAAAACTATTCGAAGTCTCAAATAATGAACTTGAATACCACGCTAAATAATGGATTATAAACTTAATAATAACTATTAAGTTTACAAATAACAACTACACCCGAGGGCAGTAATCCACACGTTTTATCTTCTATTTCTGTCAACACTTAAACTATTATGTCACTAAAAAGCAAAATTGTAAATTGGCATAAATTAATTCTATTTAAGGGTATAGTCAGAATCGGCATCATTTTCAAACGCTTACTCCATCACTCTATTTACTACATATAATAGAATAGTGTTTTATTAATAGTTATTTTTCACCACAATTGTTGGTTAGAATAAAACCCAAGTAGATATAATATCCTGTGTAACATAGTTGAGACAATATGATGCTTTTTAATTTAACTAAATTATGACAGTTGGTTTTAGAGTTAATCTTGTTGAGTTAAAATAATTAGAACAGAATACAAGTTAATTCTTGAAGCCTTATAATGAGTGGAAGTGACACTAAAAATAACACATTTATTCCAACGACAAACTTGTTAAAAGACAAGTGTGTATTAATCTGTAATGCGAAATATGTTATATTTTAACATATAACTTAATCCTACAAATAAGCTGCAGTAAGAAAACCAAAAGTTAAAAAAATAATGAGTCTATCGATAAAAGCAAGCTACTTTTATTGTTAAGAAACTTTAAACGTCCACGCAACGTCAAAACGTTAAAACAGCAGCTGATCCCATCTTTAACATTTCTTTATTTGATATTTGTTTTCCTAAAAATATTCCCAATAATGTAAAAATTATAAATATTTCCTAATATTTATAACAATAAATTAAACGCTCACTTTAATCATCAAATGAACGTTTCTAAAATAACGTCTTAAAATATCGGCCATTATTATAAAAAAATATTAATACTGGAAAAAATTCGCTAAAAATACGTCTGACACATGTGTGGCTAACAAATTCTATGACAAAACTAACTATAGTATGACACATTGTTAAAATCAGTTGACAGCGTGGGAAAATAGTGTTGAGGAACCAATGAGGTTGGCCTGATATGAAATTGTGGGCGTGAATTAACACCCAGGACTAACCTCATTGGCTCCCTTGAATTATTTTCCCACGCTGTCAACAGATTTTTACAGTACGTCATACTACAATAAGTGGGCCGCGTACCTGTCCGTGTTTTAGTTGTAATGTTTGCAATAAGAGACATGAAGCTTTAGTTTCATATATTGGCAGCTTCTTTTTAAAAAAAAAAAAATAATAATATATATATATATATATATATATATAATATATATATATATATATATATATATATATATATATATATATATATCTAGTACAAAGAAGTAAAAACCATAAGTTTAACGTTAACCATACAACGTTAAGTTTCTTAAGAGCATGCGCTCCTTTGTCGTATGGATACTTATGGCTTTTAGCTAGCAAGGAATAAATTTCTAGCTCTGCATTTTTAACGAATGTCTAACAAAATCTTTTACCCTCACTTATACGGAATAGAAAACATATTTTTTAATGATCCGTAAAACTAATAAATAGAATCGTAGTATAATTTATTCACAGAACAATTGAGTCTAAGAGCCAAGATCAGATCATAGGTATCCCTACATACCGTTGGATCTCGAATAATTGAAATTATAGTAATCAGGAGCGGACTGGGCAATAAGGACGATGACGGCAGCCCTCCTTGGGCCCCTCAGCCAAAAATAAAAAAATTCATCATATTTTTAAATATAAAATAAATATTATTTTATAGAATAAAAATGTATGTATTCATTATAATTATGTAATATATTCATAACACAAAAGTCAAAGGGTCCAATACTCTAAGGTAGGGGCTTAAAGACCTTCTAGAGACAAATGTTTTTAAATCTAGTGTCTTTAAGGCCCCTATTTATTTTACCTGGGCTTTTAATGACCCTATATCGTAGACTAGGGCCATAAATGGCCCTAACATACTTGATTAGGGCTCTATAGCAGCAATAAAGAGCTCTACATATTTGTATGTTTAAAGTAATTATTAATCTAAATAAAATGTTGATCTTTATAGCCCTTATTCAATATATTTATATGTTTAAGGGTCCCGTACGACCCCAATGATCTGTGTTCAAATTAATTAAATTAAGCTTGTTATAATCATTCATAGAGATATATACTAGAGGGAGCATAGCCTATCTTAATACATTGAGAGACCTGAAACATTTTTAGTGGGGCTCTCAGGGGCTCTGTGTAACCTCATTGAAACCTCCTCCAAGAGAGAGTAGAGGTTATAATTAATCAATTGTTTTGGGCTTCCCGCAGATTGTTTGTGTTGTGATTTGTATTTTAAACATTCTACTATATAATTTACTGTTTTTTTGTTCTGTTTATTTTATGATAATGATAATCGAATGTGGTCAGGTTACTTTTTCGATGTTTCAAAATTCAACCAATAGGGCCCCTCTAGTAATATATCTCTATGTAATCATTAATAACTCTCGTTAAAAGTGTACCCCTTTACTTGAGAAGCAATATGGGACCCCTCCCCTTTTGGGCCACTTGAGATCTAGGTTTGGGCCCTTTTAGGTCAAACCCTCCTCGGCCTTTTTTGGCTCAGTCCGCCACTGATAGAAATAAGTAAGTTCCTTAGCATTATTTGTATACTTAAGAATAGTGCTACAATTAAGAGTTAATTAAACAAACTAAGTTAACCTTAAATAAATGGAAATTCAAGAGTTGAAGAGATGTAACAAAGATGCTTCGGATTACAACCTTCTATAACTAAAAATCATAACTCACACAAAATTAATCATGATTTTTTAAATTTAATTTAACATTTTACTTGATAATTCTATGTAAAGCAATAACTAAAAGAGTTGAACTACAAAGAATAAAAACTTAAAAGAAAAAGAGACTCATAAAACATACGTGATTTTGCCGAGTAATTCAAGATTTATAAAACAGTGCAGCCAACCTATACATTAATAGAAATATTGGCATCTAAAAGTAGATTTGAAAAGCTTTTAATTTTTTATCTATAGCAAAGCGTCTAATGTTCTATTAAACAATTTATTAGAATAATCTTCTTAAATTTAATTAAATAATTTAATAATTAAATTATTTAATTTTCTAACAGCTTATCCAATTTGGAATTATTATGCATAATATTAATTAAAATAAACATCTGTCGTATGATTTAGAACATTATATTACAAAATAAATGATAAATTATTTTATCATAAAATAATTGGCGGTAGTCAAGACCATTACTTGAAAATGAGTAGGACTTAATTCTATTAATATTACGGAAATAATTTTAACTTAAATTTAATCGCAAACATTGAAACTAAATTACAGTAAATATATTTTCAACCCGCATTAATGACTCAGCGAAAATTAAAAAAAAAACATAAAACACAGAAAAATTATGCGATCCAATTGAGATTTGTCACGCAGGTAGGCACGTATAAGACTAACATGTGCCAAGTTTCATTTCATCGTCAGATTTTGTTCAATTTTTATTAAATGACTTCTGTGTACGTTTTTTAAAAAATGTAAAAAATAGGAAAATAATCTTATTGAGTTGAAATTCGGTACAAGTATATACTTTTACGTAATAAATAAGTACACTAAGTTTCATTTTAATACGACAATTATATTTATAGTTCTTGTTGGGATCAAAGTGAAGCAGCATTGAGCGTGGGCGGTGCGCTGTAGGGGCGACTGCTGAGGATGAAACGATTGTATTTAATATCTGAGGACGAGCGAAGCGAGTCCGAAGAGGTGCCGCAGCATGCATCAGCAAATCGTATATTCTGAGGACGAGCGAAGCGAGTCCGAAGTAGAGAGGATGATCGAAGCGAATCCGATGTGATGAGGAAAAGTTTTGAGGTACCCCGTACCCGATTTTTAAAAAGATGTCAAATTATAATTATACCAAAACAAGAAAATACAAATTTAAAGATCGAAAAAAGTCGCTGAACTCAAAAAATTAAAAAATAACGGTGTACATAAGTAACGCAAGCTTTAAAAACCACCAATTCAAAAAATAAAAAAACTATAACGAGAACTTTAGTGGAGCAAAGCTAAGTCACGACATAATTGCAATCCAGCAAAGAATGTTCGCCTTTAAAGCTAGAGATTGAAGCAATGATTATAACTATAACAAGATAAAATATTATAGGTGACCACAGTTTAAGTACAAGTTAAGACATAAATAACTAGAGAGTAAGTTTAATGGTACATTAAGCTTGATAGGCCAGAGACCCAATGCTCACTTAAATAAGAAGAAAATGCATTTTGAAGTAGAAATAAATCGGTTTACTTTTAAAGTACTATTATATTATTTTCACTAAAGCGTTCACGCTTCCTAAAAATCAAATTAATATTTGCTTCCATACCTTCTATAAGGATGGGAAGCATTGCATTAGCAAAAAACGTATTACCCACTTTTTTCATCAAATGTCGACTTTTCAGCACCATTAGATCGCAAAAAAAAACATTTGAAGTCTTATGTATTTAATATGAGTTTTTGAAAGAGCACATGTAACCGCTCAAATGGCTAATTGAATTTAATTAAAAATTGGGAAAACTCAATAATCAAGTCCTATGAAAATAAAAAAATAATAGGTTTTGTGATAAATCAAACATGGCGTACATAATGATATATTAACATGGTGTCACATTAAACTTTAGAAAAAATCATTCAAAACGGTAGCGCTAGAGGATGTTTTTTAATTAAGTAGAGAGACTCTTTTATTTATCATCATTTAGAAAAAATCATAAATAATTACGAAACAAATTGTTTGATAAAAAGTGATTCTAATGAGGGTTTGAAGTTTTTCTGAATACACAGAGGCTTCAAGCAGATCTATGACTAGCTGTGTATATTTCGGGATATATACACAAATGTCTGTGCACTTTTAGTGTAAACACGCAGCACCTTGCACTGCTGATGCAATTTTAATGAAACGTGGCACAAAAGCCAAGTCTTATGAGAGAAAGAAGTGTTCAAATCCCACAAGGCGTATAAAAATGGCGTCATTTTTATAAAGATGTAAAAAAAATTTTTAAAAAAAAGTGAGGATAAATCGATTGAGACCAGTTTCAGCTCAGGACAGTCCTAAGTGGCGCAAATGATATACAAATATATATTTCAATATATATGTATTCCCTCTAGGTCGATAACCTCTACGGTAAACCTATGTTTTTTAAGGAAGAGGAGGTAGTAGGAAAAGATATCTCCTACCTCCTTACTCTGGTTGGCCTCCTATCCCAGTCAGTCAACACAATAACTGGACCAGAAGGCACCACGGCCGCGGAGTGGGCCCAGATGATGAAAATGAGCTAAATACTTGGTAAAATTCAATGTAATAAAAATGATTAAAACTAATAACAAATAATACGAAACGACAACCAATGAACTAAGGAATTTTTCTGAGCAAGCCGAAGGCCTGCAAAGCAGCGGTCGCGACATCAGACAGGGGCCAAAGGCAACAGATTTTACTTAAAATAAATGTATGTAATTTATTATACAATATTATATGCTCGTATTTTTAAGCCTATATAGGGAAGCTTGATTTTAAGATTGTATGGCTAAAATAAAGAAACTACTATACATCAACATACCATCAAGTTCTTATGTTATCGCTCATAAGAATTTTAAATAACGATTGGCGTCTAAGAGAGGTAATAGACAGATCACATGGCTTTAACTTACAACAATCATAACCCCAACCCAAACTTTTGTAAGAAACTATTTATTCTTTAAACAATAATATCTAACACCTCAATATTTTTCATGATATTTATGCCCCCCGTCAATTAATTAATGTAAGAATAACATAATTAATCAAACTTTTATTCCCTTAAATTGCAAGTATATTTGTTATCACATACTATAATGTAAGCAAGCCCTATTACTAAATTTCCCAGATCGTACACAGGTAAAAGTCACATCAAAATTTTTATTATTGGTCTGTGACTTCTACATAAAATCAATACACCTATTTAATTGAACAATAAAATATTTGCTCTTGCTCAATCAAGTGAGCGAAAAATTATGTTCTTAACAAAATGTTACAGAGAAAAGAAAGGTCCATAATAATAGAGGCAGAAAATCTTTAGTCCTCTACACTAAGCCTAAGTAGCTAAACTCTTCAAGTCCCCCCTCATCCCACTCCTTAGCTCACTCAACCATTATAAGTTAATAAACTAATGGACCATAACCAAGCTTTTATAATAATAAGCTAGACTAATTAATTAATAAATATAATAAATAATGGATACAAATTATGATTAATATTCTTATTGACAAAGATTAAACAAGTATATTCAAACTGTTTCTACTGAAGATGATCGTAAAGAAGGCTCTACTTTAAAAAGGTCGGTATAGTAATTTAAAGAAGAAAATAAAATAACGTACCCCATTATTTAAACGAGCATTAGGAATTTACATTCAACTTTTTTAGGACGATTATTTCTAATATGTCAATAATAGAAATATGGAACTTAACTTCTCCTCTATTTTCTAAAGTCACTCAGATCAGGTTTCAAAAACAGTGTTACTGAACGATTTAGTAACTTTGAATGTCTCAAGAACTAAGCAAGCCCACAGATTTGGTAAGGGTCTTGTTGGGCTCAAAACAATTCAAAACCAATAAATATTTCCTAGATTTTTTTTTAAATAAAACATAGTTGCTATTTTGAGATGGATCGACTTTCTCTCAAATTTAATCAGTCCTTCCTTTCTCAAAACTTACTTATACGAATTGATTGAGCCATTTTTCTTTCTTTCTATTCCTTATTGAAAAGAAAAGAGCACACACATTCATCTCTTCATTTAACCATTAATTACTACAGATTACCCAATTTTTGTTTCGATTTCGGGATCCATAAGAGTTAAAACACGGGCTAGCAACTGATAAAATTTTAGTTAATATATAAGGCATTATTTATTGCATGCAATTTTCACTCTTCCTCATTTTTACCGTAGGTATACAGGAAAAGTATTGTGCATGATAAAAAATCTGAAATCGGGCTGTAATCGGAATTATCCGTTTCAGGATTTTTTAATACCTCCTATAAGTGGTTTTCACAAAGTTCACTGTCTGTATGTGTGTGTATGTTATCATCGTAGCTCCCAGTGCATTTATGCTAAAGAGTTGAAACTTTGTAAAAAAATAATTCTATAGGATTAGTAAGTTGTTAGGAAAATATTTTTATGACGTCATTAACCCGCATTAATAGATGAGCAAACATTTTGAAAAATCATAAAATGCGGAATATGATGAGATCTTATCGTAATTTGGCACGTAAGTAGCCACGTAGAAGACTAACATACGTGGCAAGTTTTATCTCATTATCAGCATTAGTTTATTTTTGTGTAAGTATTGTAAAAAATCTGGAAATAATCCAATTGAGTTGAAATTCGGTGCAAGGGTTATTAAATAAGTACACCGCGTTTCGGTTCATTACGACAAATATATTCATGATTTTTGTTACATCATAAAAGTAAAGCAGTATCGAGCGAGGCGAATCTGATGTGGTGAGGAAAAGTTCCGAGGTACCTCGTACCCATTTTTTGTTTTAATTTAAAGTTTAAAATAAAATATTTAAAAAAATATGCATTACTATTTGTTGTTACAATGATTTCCTCAACTACTTTAGTAGATAGAGAAGTAATAATAAATCTTATCGGAGACAGTAAGTAAAGCTATTGTTAGATACATAATGTATCCGAACTTTAAATGCAAACAAAGTAATTAAAATGCATAAATGTAATAACTTTTACCCTTTGTCATTACTAAGCCAATCGATAATTTTTTAACTGACTTATAGTAATCAATCAGAAAAAACCATTTCAGATAATAAGCCAATTAAACCAAATATGAAGCACAACTAAAGCTGTTCATTAAAATGATTTATCGTGAGTCACGAACATACATAATTAAAAGAATCAAACAATAAGAACTTAAAGTTTTGCAAACAAACTTATAAATCTTATTAAAAACTTAAATTTTAACAAGAAGTTCATTACAAGGAGGGAATAAAGTTAACATCAATAATTATGGTCTGATTATGTCAGTTTGTTTTCAGCAAAACATTCTTTTATCTGACCAATCTTTAATTAAATAAAATAAAGAAGAAGGTAAATAAAACAAGACCAAAAAATATAATAAATGAAAAAGACCATAAAAGGAAGATAAAATAAAAAATGAGAAGACCATTTATTATAAAATAATAAATCAAAAAAGGATGTATTTATTTTTAGTTTTTGTTTTGTAGACACCGCCAAGGAGCACAAATAGTTTAAAATAAAGTGGTTAAAGTACCGATGGAACCATTGGCTTAAAGCAATTTTACAGAACAGGTTTAGTCCTAATATTTCTGTTGGTTTTTTTAACAAATACTAAAGCAATGTGGATAAGGTCCAATATGTAAAAAATTAACAAAAAATCGAAGCGGGGAACCGAGTACTTCTCCTTGCAAGTTCAGACTTGCTTTGCTCGTTCTCAAAATTTTATGATTATACAAAGCTTAAGGTGGTATTATCTGTATTCGCTACGCTCGACTTGAGAAGAATATAGTGATCCCAAGTCAAGGGGTGTTCTTACTTCGGTCTCGTTTCGCTCTAATACTAAATAAATCTAAAATTATGATAGCTACACTAGTTAATAGGCCCGTTTTTCATTATAATCCGTGTATTCGTTATTGTACTGCTCGGTGGCCTGGGTAAAAAATGGCAAAAATTATTACATAAATACAATTACCGAAAAGTTCTATTATGACCTTTCTGGCGATAAAATAATTCTATATGTATTTTAACTATAATTATTTTTATTAATAAATGATTTCATTTATTCAATAAAGTGGAGAGACACGTTACTTATCATAATAAGTGTATTGATTAAGCTATTAAACTAACTATTAAACTAAGAGCTAAATAAATAACAAAAAATTAAAATATTTTATTTCATCAATAGGAATACTAAAATATGTTTTATAATAGAACATTAGAACCTCTTTGTCAGAAAAAGAAATACAAAATCATCATAGGTATATGATTTTGACTTTCAGGGGGTCCCATGAAAGTATAAGAATTGAGTAATTGAGTATGTATAAGAGTTGTCATAATAGTAAATAATAACCTTCTCTCCTTACCCAAGTAAAAATAATAAACAATAAATAAAATAAGTTAACAATAAAATAAGTATGTAACATGAATACGTTGTGTTCATAACTGATAAGAGAATCTATTAGTATACAAATTAAGTCATTGTATTTTCTACGATAAGTATAATCAGATTTATAACAATAGAATTGCTATAATTCGTTATTCACTCAAATTTGTCATAATTCATGATTAAGTATTGTTGATAATACTATAATGTTACAAAAAGCAATTGATAGTTACAAATTGAAATGCAATATTTTTTAAGATAACTATAGCTTTATCAAAACTATTGCTATAAAAATAGTTTCAACTTTTTTTTTAAAAAATACTCGATAATAAACTGGTTGTTAAAAATTTGAATAAAAATCTATAAGTGTAGGACAATTAAAAAAAGGTATTAGAAAATTCGCCCCTAAAAGAACAAAGTTGTACACAAATAACTATTATGTATAAAGGTTTTACTTTAATATACAGTTTCAATAAGTCTGATCTTGCTCTTATGAATAAGAGCACATTAATCAATATTCATGCATTGCTTCCTATTATTTGTAAGAGCAAATAATACAAAGTAATACAATTTAAGCTAGTATTTAAAAATATATAAAATATTATACTAAATTTGTTAGGTAGTATCTTTTTTTATGAAAATGTAGATGTATATTATTTCTTTTGCCTCAAATGGATAGTCGTTTGTAGAGGAATGTTTTCTCTTTGCAAAAAATAAATAGATACAATTTTTAACAAAAGGTTATTTAAACAGTCTTTCAAGAAATAGAAGAATTTTAGGAAATAATAATAATTTAATTTAGGAATTAATTTGAATTGTAAATTTATTATGTAATTATTTGTATGTTTTATGACAGCGTGGTATAAAATATCTATTGTGGGAATTAATAACAACGTAACACACTTCCTCATTTGTTCATTTATAATTAATTTTATATTTTTTTATTTATTTTAATAAGAGAAATAACGCAGATTCATTTTATTAGAAATTTGTTGTAATGTTGATATTAGAGTTTATTTTGCACAAAGAGGGAGCTCGAGATATAAATAAGCTTCCAACTATCCCAGCTGTTTTAAATCGTCACATAGGGGAATATGGTTTCTACGAGGAAACAAGCCAAATAAAATATAAGGAACTTATGGTAGTACTTGATCTTTGACACCGATAAACTTAAAAAGACGTAATATGCAGTTATGTATTAGGGTTAGATTTATTACTTAACCAGACCAAAAAAAAGTGGTTACAAAAAATTAGGTAAAGTTAACTCGAAATTATTTCTCACTTTATTGGATTCGCTAAGCTCATCCTCTATGATTCAGGCTCTTTTCGCTCGTCCTCAAAATATACAATGCGCCAAATTTAAACTGCAACATGTTTTTGGACTCACATCGATCGTACTCAGATAGTATAGCGGGCACCCATACAGCATTGACCACGCTCAATGCTACTTTACTTTTATGATCCAACAAAAATTATATCGTGGATATACTTGTCGCTTTGGAAGAAAACTTCATGTACTTATATAATAAGTAAAAGTACACCCTTGTACTAAATTTTAACTCAATTGAATCATTTTTATGATTTTTCACAACTTTTTAAAAAACGTACATATTCCATAAAAATTGAACTAATTCTGATAATGAGAAGGAACCTGGCACATATATTAGTCTTATACATGGCTACAAGCGAGCCAAAATTCAATTGGAACCCATAAGTTTTATAATTTTTCAAAATTTTCGCTGAGCCATTATTGCAAGTTAATGATGTCATAAAAAAAAATATTTTCCAAATAACACAACTACAGCGGTAGATTAATTTTTCTACAAAGCTTTTTGTAGAAATATATATTTTTTCACACAAAAAATATATATATATTTTTCACACACACACACACAGATAGACAACTTTGAGAAACCCACTCAGGAGGCCTTTAAAACACCTGATACGGATAGTGACGGTTTCGGATTTTTGGCAAACACAATACTTTTCCTATATACCTACGGTATAAATGAGGAAAAGTAAAAAGATACATTAATAGAATCTGACAACAACGATGGAACTAATTTTGAAATTGTAAACATTGAAGCACACAGTACCGCATGATGTAATCGAAAGCTTTCTTTATCAGCACTATTTTAAAAGGAATTAAAAAAAATTTAAAAAGAGAAGTGGGTGAATAATAAGAAAGACGCCACAAAAATAGAACAATAACATCAATTCATTAAGGCATAATAAATAACACTTTGATTTATTATTTGTCTTTATTTCATTCTCAATGTAATTAAATTATTTTTAAAATTTTGAATTCGATCCAACTTAATTAATGAGTCATAAGAAGGTATTTTTATTCTAAATTGTAGGTGAACTAGCTTTAAGAAATACAAATAAAATACTAAATTGGGATATGGTACAACTTAAATTGTAGCAACTACAGAGCAAAAATAATTTCATAAGAATTTTGACTAGTTTAATTTAATTTTAAAGTAATCCATTATATCAAAGTAATAAACAAAGTAAAGTATAATAAACTTTTAATAACATAACAAAATCAAGTATATACTCGTAAGTTTCTCGAGTCCTTATGGGAATAACTCTCTTATTTCTAAAAGTTCCTTAAAGTTTTATCTTTGTAGTTCAAATTATAATGAGAATCTATAGTAGTTTAGATTGTAAACCCATCTAAATGAAGTTTTAATTATACTTAAATAATATAACAAGAAATATAAACTATATCTTCAACCAAAGAAATGTTAACCTAGGCATTTTAAGTAATATGGAATAATTTAAATTTATTATCAAAGTATTATAAATAAATAGGAGATTTATTAGACTCTAATAGCTTGGGTAAAGTATAGTAGAAAAACTTATATAAATGAAGCACGACTTCTAAATTTCAGAAAAATAGCAAATAATGTTAATTCGCCAAATACATACCAAAATGCTATGTAACAGCAAATAAAACTGTTTCCGTAACAGGATTTTATAAAAGCAGAATCTCATTCATTTTTGTTATTCAAAAAGTAATGAAGACATGGTTTCTCATTTGACAACTAATTTTAAACAAGAAATATCATTTCAAAATAAAATATAAAGTATCCAGAAGCTGGGCTATTAATAACGTATGCTTTAATAAGTAACAATATTGGTATAGATACAATGATAAATTATAAGTAATAATCTAATGAATGAGGTAGACACCTTTGATTTATGCTTTAAACATAATAAAGGGAGATAAAAAATTAGATGTAATATAAATTAGAAATAGAGAAATGATAGAGGAAGCAAAGGAAGTCGGCTGTTATAGAGAAGAGGAATTGTGGGAGTCAGTGATTGTTGGTGTGTAAAAATAAGGTTTCAGAGGATGAAATGTAGAATGGAGGGAGTAAGGTCACGAAGACAAGGACGTGATGCATCGGTTACTATCCTCTGCAGCAATACTCTGGACTTCATAAAAACATGCCTCCAAACAACATCGATACCAGTCAACACTATCTAGATGTGGTAGTGAGGTGAAATCGTGAAGAATAAGCCTATACAAGACGATTATACTCAAATAAGTTCGGTTACGTCTTAGTCTAATCGGTCTACAAAGAACTAGAAAAATATGGGTTCGCGATTATTGTTACACATAATTGTCAGTTTTTAATAAAATACCTGCAAAGTTAGGTAACATTAATTCATTTTAATACATTAGTCAAAAAGATACATAAACAGGCTAGATATTGAAACAGACTATACAGATTTCGGCATTTCTCAGAATATCGATTCCGAGTATACATTGTGCTCATTTTTTTACTTTTTGATCAGGCTCTACTGCTCTAGTCCTCTATATTTTTCTTTTGACTTTTCTATGAAATAAGACAGGCAATGCCACCTCTAATCATTTTGTACTTTCTGTTGAGGCGGGAGACCTCATTATTACTAAATTATCGACGGTGTTATCACCAATTTAAAAACATCTTGAATAAACCTTATACGAATGATATTGCATAACACACATTTTATCATTTAAGATTTAATTTATTCATTAATAGTTCCTGATTTTAATGTATCACTGACATATTAAATTCAACACAAAGAACATTTATTCTTATCATTAATTAATTAAACGTAAAACTAATTAATATTTTCAACTTTTTTTTTATTCTAATGAAAACTTTACAGCAGTAATTCAATGACACTGTTAAGCATCCACCTATCGGATGTGAACTCCATATATACTATGCATGCACAACACCACATACTCATTATTACAGAATAATAACAAATAAAAATACGAACCATATCCTTAGAGACATAATAAAATAGTAACTCACCTGAAACACACAAAAATAATTAGTTTATAAGTTAAAGAGAAAACGAAGTAAAAAAAAATAGAGAAAACACGTAAGCCAAATTTTACTAATTAAACATGGGTATAAACAAAAACAACTGATGTATTTTTCTAATATTTTTTTAATTAAATACATTAAATAGGAAAACAATGACATTACTACTTCTAAATGTATTTTAAAATTTTAACTTAAACTAAATTACATAAACACGCGATTTCCTTATAATATTTTAATAGTAAAGTGTAGTAAAAACAGCAAACAATTCTCTAAAGGAATTTTCATAACTAAAAACCTAAAATTAGATTTATAACAGAAAAGAAATAACTAATTTCTTAGAATAATACTTAAGGATTGTGTTTTAGTTATCACTCGTGAAAATCTGAGAGTGAGGGGTAGGGTCGCGTGATATTACTTCATAATTTCCATGACTACTACAAAACCTTTTCTAAAATCGATCTGTTGGAAAGTCGACATTTATTTTAAAAGGAGGCTCGTTTGAAAATTTTCTTATCGTTTCCTTATAGTTATTAAGTAAAATGTATCATACTAAAAAAACTTTTTCGGATAAAAAACTTTAACGGCATTTTATAATTAAATATTAGTATTATTGAACCACAGATTTTACACTTGAATAAAATATGGTATGGTAAAAATAACAGAAAAGTTGACACTATCTTGAATCTAAGGAAGAACTAAACCAAACTACTTGTATTTACTTCTTTTGCCAATTTTAGATAAGCAAGGCCTTAAGTTTCTCTTTGGCGCTCAGCCAAACCAAGTTTAGCATGGTTCTTCTGGATAGTAAATGCACAGTAATAGTACTGGAGAAAAGCAGAGCTATGTTATCAGGATATGCAGTGGAGATGTTATTACGCTATGTAGTTAGGCCCTTTTAGCATTGGATAATAATAAGGCTTACTAACCTTGAGCAAGTGTTTCTCGACAGCCGAAGGGACAATAGCTTTATCTGATAAGATATGAAAGAAGATTCATGTTAAATCCTTACCCATAATATGTTCGGAATATAGAGTTAAGAATATGTTGTATAGAAGATCCTGCCATGTTGTAATTTTGGTTAAAATATACCAATCACAACTATGGGCAGACTTAGGCTAGGGAGGGGGGTTTAAGCCTCCCAAAAATCACATTAGCACCCTTCAAATGTTATTAAATAACCTTAAATAGCGTACTCTCTTCCATAGTGAAAAAAGGCATACTATAGGGCCTAAGATTCCCCTTATTAGGAAAGTTGGTTATCACATCATACTTGGTTTTGGTCACTTAGGACCTCCATTTGTTTTGATAATAGCGACCCGACCAGTGAAACAATTTTATTAATTTTTAAAGCATTCCTTTAACTGTATTTTCTCTGCGAGCCAGTATCATTTAAAGTTTAATTTCAGTATAAAACGATTACTTATTTTATTTTAAACGTTTTATATGCTTCCTTATGTAAGCTATTACACAGTATCAACTTTAAGCAATTTAAGTAATAAAATAAAAAAAAAAACATTAAATTTTATTACACAAAAAAGGGTTAAGTTTAATAAAGTTCAAAATATTTTGGGTAAATGAACACAAAAAATAAATAAACACTTAAAGGATAAAGTAAGAAAAACTAAATTCTATAAAACCTTTGACTAAACATTTAAGTTAAAATCAAGCAGCGTTTTAAAATAAGAAATATTAAATTGTAAGCCAATGTTTAACCGGACCTAAGCTTACGACTCCTTTATCCTAATAGTATATCCCATTAAATAATTAAATTTTATATCACCAAAACTTTGAAAATTTTTAAAAGCCGTAAATTTGAAACTCCTTCAAAGAACCTTTAGGTATCTTCAGTCTTTCTAAGGTATAAAAGGAATTTTATTGAAGGAACAAAAAACCAGTTTATTAAGTAGGAAGAAAAAAGGTCGAGAGTAAAGAGGTATAATTACTCCCGAGCATCATAGTTACTTCCCAAGACTTACAATTGTTTTCCCACGGCTTTACATTTTCTTTAATACAAACCTGAGAGTATTCAAGAAAACCTCAGATTACTTTAAACGCTGATCTTACAATGTTTGACCTCTAAAGAGAACAAATTAAAGAATATTAAAATAAATGTTTAATTGAATAAATATTTTGAGGGCTGGGTTGTGACTAATTGTTAAATTTAGTTCTAAATACGTGACTTAATTTTAAAAATTTAACTTGTTTAGTAAAGTCACAAAGGAGTGAAATACTTAAAACAGAATCATTAGTTGTTTTGACAGAGATTTGTGGTATATGTTAAACATGGTTATTTTAATACACTTGAGTTTAAAAAAAAATATATATTTAAATTAATATATATATAAATCATTGTGGTTTGACAATTTAAATATATATTTTTTTTTAAACTCAAGTGTATTAAATATTTACCATGCTTAAAACAGAACTTAAAGAGAGTTTGATAGTAAAGTCATATTCTTATTTATTTACCAGGAAAAAGAATGAATCCATTATTATAGGTGGAGGTATAAAATATAAACCAAAAAAAAAAAAAAAACCATATACTTATATGGTATAAATAATACCATATTTATATATTTTTATTATAGGTAATCATATATAAGTATAAACAAGCATGCATTACTCAAACGTAAATACACCATTACGTCAAAAGTAGTAAATATTTCAAAAACTACGTTGTATTAGCGCAGATCACACACGATATATATATATATATATATATATATATATATATATATATATATATATAATATATATATATATATTATATATATATATATATATGTATATGTATATGTATATATATATTTATATATACATATACATTTATATACATAATATTTATGTATTATTGGCTGGTAATAAATACAAATTAAAAAAAAAAACAGTTTAAAAGTTAATACCCAAATAGTTGTTATGAATTTTTAGGGATCAAGCATTCAAAGTTCAACAATAAAAAAATTAAGAAATATACGTATAGCAATAAAAAATTAATAGAGTATTAAATATACAAGAGGTTAATGAATAAAGCCTAAAGGCAAAACAACTTTCGTAATATAATCTTTCCCCTTTTTTAACAAAAGCGAAGCAAAAAACAATAAAAATTAATATTTAACCATATAGAAGAGAACTGAGATCAGGTAAAAACAAAATATTAAGCCTACGGGCTTAAAATCAAACAAACCTGTTATTTTAGTGGAGTAAGGAATTCACTCAAGAAAAAAGAGTAAAGCACAAAATTAGGTAATATGTAGCTAAGTAAGATACGAAGATATACAATTATTGTCTTTCAAATAAGCTGATTACTACTTGTAATAGAATTGTATGCATACTATTGAATTCAAAAGGGACGCAGAGAATTGAGAAATGCATTTGAATAATAATAAGACGATCCAGTGCAGGGACTTGAAACGTAATAAAGCACTAAAATATAAAGTTAATATGAAACTTAGATCAACACTAGATGTCATGACCAAGGCTAATATACATTATCCATTATCATGTGAAATTTAAATTATACGCAACATTACAAGTATTATTGTTAATTTTATACGAGCATGCAATATAATTAGTTGTTTGTCGTTTAAATAAAATAATTAAACTTTCTAAGTTATTTTTATTAAAATAAAAATATATTGACGCAAAATGTAATTTAAAAATATCAAATAATTATAATTAATGAAGCATTTATGAAATTCAAACTGCAGAGATCTCCATGCCGTGCTAATTTTCTTTGAAATGTATGATTTTGTGATTAGACGTACATTTCTTAAAAATGTACAAGGAATCCGACGTTTCGCTTCCACTGTGGGAGGCATCTTCAGGAATGTAGGACATCAAAGATGAAAACACAATGCTCTACAAAACTGAAATGAAACAATTTGCTTTCCAGTTTCCAAATAAGTTTCCAGTATACGCTAAATAACTTAAGGAGTAGAATCCCTACTTCTATATCAACTTTTCTAAATTTTTCAAAGGAAATGCGCATATTTATGCCATTGGTTAAGCAAGAATAAGCCCATCTTTCCAAGATTGGCAGTCAGTACACACCATCATTTGCACTAATTTAAAGCGTAGATTATACTCATCCTTAAAAGGTTTTAGTACATTTCCTTTGAACAAAAAATCTATAGAAAATTGGGTAACGCATAGAAGATTTAAAGGTATAACTCTTTCAAAGATTAATAACGTTTTAGTTAAAAGAAATTCGCCCATGGCATGCGGACCTCTAAGTTAGAATTAATGAATAGTTATAAACTTATATAATGTAAATAAAACGTTAAAACATGAATGACCTTGCCAAGATTCGAGCTTGGGTCTTATGGATTTGCGAACCTTAAGAGCTTGTACAGAACGTTATCATTCACAAAAGGATTCGTTCATTAGAGCCAAAAACACCGAAAAGGGCATTTTTTAAGTTAAAACAAACATCCATTCTTCTTTATATCCGTTCTTTATATTGGTCAGTTCGGGATATTGGTCTAATAATCATTGTAGTTAAAAAATTAGACAGTGTTAAGCCAACATTTTTCCAATGCCTCATCGTTACAATATTAACATAATATTATCAATTTCAAAGAAAGTAATAACAGAATATATAAATTAGCAAAATAGCGTAAAAAAATGGTTAAACCTAAATTTAAAAGTTAAGCAAACAGGAAAAGATGTATTTTATTCAACACTGAGATACCAATAAACGAACCTATTCAGTGAAACTAAGTTTTTCGAATCTAATTAGATTTAAATAAAGCCAGATAAATCTATAATCTATTTAATTATCCTTCAAAAAGTGACGAAACAGAATCTGAAAACTCACGAATCGCTGTTTTAATTAAAATTTTACTAACACATAAAGAACCGAGTGAATGATGAGCAAAACTTTTAACTATTTGATACTAAAGGATATTTGACTAACAGGAAAACTTTTAGAACGCTCGTGTAATATCACATTAATGTTTGATTTATCTCAAAATTAATTAAATTTTGAAATCATAAGTGGGTGCATTTATGTTTTCATTGGTATATGATACTAAAGTAGCTAGGGGTTAGTTACTCTAAAATTTCACAAACAGATTTTTACACTTCAACATTTTTTAGTACTAGATTATAATTAACAAAAAAAAACATAAAATCACTTTATGTGAAAATACATTACTAATAAAATTTATGCATTAATAATATATTATTAATAAAATATATTTAAATAAAGAAATTTGGAGTAAAAATTAATAAAAGGGCCTAAAGAAATTAAATATTGGTAGCTTTCCCTGTTATCAAATAATAGCGAACAATGCCGTTTCAATAAAGGAATAAACCTATAACTAGACCAATGAACCACCTTTAATTTAGATATAAGAGAAGTTTTAGAGGTAGATAGATAGAAAGATCAAAAGAAGGCTTACTTTTCTCCTAAAAAGAATAAATTTATACTCACGCCACTTCGAGAGCATTACTTAAGAGCATTGATTGAGCTTAAGTTCTATACTCGATAAGTTTGAGTAAAACATTTTCTAAATCAAAGGAATATGAGTAAGTCATCCTAAGTAATGTTCTTAAAGATATAAGAAAGAAGATACCCGCTAAGCTTCTTGCGGCTTATCAGGGTTACGAGAACTACCTTAAGTACAAAGGTAGAGACAACAAATTAAGCTTTATACTATAGTATATAACAAAGTTGGCGTTATTCTATTTCAACATACATACAAATCATGCATGCGAATCTCAGACTTCCGGGGTGTCAAAGGTCAGTATTCGATTACTGGTGCTTTACTGAACTCATACAACGGAGACAACAATTTTAGAATACAGCTTTTTAAAATCTTCGTTTTTAATCATAGAAAAACAAAATACAACTTACTTAAATTCGAATTCGACTGGAAAAAAATACTATGAAGTAACTTATTCTAAAGAAATAAAAATTTGTGTAACAGTTTTTACGAATTTAACAAAACTGTGAAAAATTGTACATCATTAATTAGTTACTTACAATACATTTTCAGTAATAGATAGATATTTAATACAAAAAACAAATTTAAAAATATAAAGAACTATAAAATTTTTCTACCATATGTGCACTTCTAACATAAAAAAACAGATTATTAAAAAATCAAAATACGATTGAAAGCTAAAAGGCGTAAAATACTGAATCCATTATGGATAATATCGCCTAAAGGCTAAGAGTCAAGGTTAAAATTAAAGCAAGAATTCAAGTACAACAATAAAATTATATAAAGCATCGCGTCTCCTTATATTAAATGCCCACGTTCTAAAAATACTTCAGGTCTTTAGTGACGTTAAGGTAGCGTAGACCAAAAAGTTAAAATCTCATCATCTAATGAACCAACATTAAGAGGTAGACTTTAATGATTGCACATTTATAGTTGAAGATGTCAGTATGAACCAAAATTCATAAGTAACAGACCATTGTAGAGTGACTCAGCAAAAATTGAACTTCCAAATAAAGAAAAGTAATTTAGTGTCTGTAGGTGGAAACATTTAGCGAGTTGATGTAACAACTGATAAGATAAAATGAGTAAACGCATTCAAATAAATACGTTTTTGTTTTTTATATATATTTTTTAAACCTTGTGTAAACAAAACTGCGATTATTGGTAGTGTGTTTTTTCCTGTACTTAGAGGCAGTTCATACCTAAAAAATTAAATTTCTTTAAAGGTTGTACTTTTTGTACTGTGTTTTATCTATAAAATACTAAAAACACAGATAAAATTCACCAATTAGCTCATTAATTAATTATACAAAAAATTGTACACAAATCTTTGTATACAAATTATATACAAAACATTGTATACAAATCCTTCCTGTTAAACTAATTTTTTTCAAGTTCTAGATTTTTTCACAATACCTAGAATCTTAATTTTGCGCCCCGGGCGGCCGCCCGCCCCACCACCCCTTAAATCTGGCGCTAAAGTTATATTAGGAATCGGGGATCATGTACCTTGACACTTATCCTCAACTTTTCGAGTAAAAGTGATACACACACACATACATGGACATAAAACTTAGTAAAAAGAACTACGGGGCCTTAACACATAGTTAGGTCAAAATATCGGTTCCGGATGTTTGGGCGAACACTTTACTTTCCTACATACCAAGGGTATATAAATAAGGAAAAGTAAAAATGAAGTTATCATGTCAGTAAAACAAATAGTTATGGATTGGTACGATTATTTCCTAATATAATATTAATAAGATTTTATCTAGTACAGACATGCAACAATCAAATACTAAAGTATCGATTAAGCAATAATCGAGTAATGATTTGTCGTAAAATAAACATTAAAGTAAAAATCGATTTTTTATAACAATTTTGTGGCACGCGTTATAACTTAGTAACAAAAAAGTTTTTTTGAATTAAAATGTAAGAGGGTATATTTTTAAGTTCCTAATTCCTATAATAGATCAAGGTCGTTTATCGTATGAAGGTTCAAACGAGGGTTCATTGCAGATGTGGACCCTACGGGTTCACTTAGGATCGATATTGGCTTCCTGTAGGACGTCCCCCCGAACCTTTAGCTTGAACTTCTATTGTTCCCGTCCAATCTCTTTTTCCGCCCCTATATTCATTCACAGAATATTCTAGTAACGATCAACACTTTTATAAATCTAAAATAAACTCTTCAATTAATCAAACTGGAGTTTTCGATTACTTGAATTGGTTAAAACAAATCATGGAGATGTAGAGTATTAATCTGTTTAAAAAGTATTTTTATTAGGTTTGTTACACGAAATAGTATCATTTCTTCTTAATAAATCATATTATCGTAAGTAATAAATAAATAAATGAATAAAAATAATTCTTGTAAACAGTAGCCCAGATTCCATTGAAGGCGCATTCTGGCGAAATAACTATACAGAGTAAAACAAATCATCTGGAGGAATCTTAGATCAGCCATACATTCATCGTCAAGGTAATGGTTTTTCGGGAATTTTTAAAACGAATTATTATTATAATATTTATATATAATTACGATTAATCAAGACTGTAGTCTTATAGTAAATATTAATTAATTTAATAATTACGACATTTCTCTGAGCGAAGCTTAGCATCTTTAGGTGATTGTATAAAATGCACTAATAAAACTAAAAAAATCAAATTAGCAATAACTTTTAAGATTGAAAATAATTTAGAATAAATGACAGAAATAATAAATGCAATTATTATTATTCTATAGTAATAATACATATAATACTATAATACATATTTAATAATACATGTAATAATAAATATATACACAGAACAATACATTATGCTAAATAAAGTATGAAACATTAGTTAGGATAGATAAATTCTTTGACATCACAGCTAGAAATCTATGGTATTAAAAAGCGGAACAAAAAATAAGAGATATATAAGGTTCCATTGTAAAATAAAATTCGTGATTTTTTGTGGCTCAAGAAAGAAAATACAGGATACCTAAATTAACTTTTAAGATAAATAGAAGTAAGAGCAACTATTATATAGAACGAAATACCAGAAAAATACTCACTATGTAACGACTTAAGAAAATTATATACTAATTTTTATCCAATTTTTGTTTAAAGCTCAAATTATTTTTGGATAATTGGGATTTGTAATGAACGAACTTAGACTATAATAGGTTTGATGCAACAAAATCACAAGACTATTACTCGCCAATAACGTATGGTACAATTATTACGAAAAAATCAAAATCTAAAAAAACGAGTTTAACAAAATAATAACTAGAAAGATAAACGTTTATCCATATGTAATAAACCAAATTATTGTAAAAGAAATTACATAAAAATATAAGTAATTTAAATGTTAAATTTGTATTCATCTCAGTTAAAAATCTATGAACAATAATAAAGTATACAAGTAACAAAATAAATTTCAGATGTAAATAATTAGATAATAAATTTAAAAAAAATAAATAAAACAATAGCTAAAAATAAATCCATTTGTGGGATGATTAGATTAAAACACTTTTGTAAATTAAAAAGTTTTGTTAATTGACATTAATACATATATGTAACAACATACAGTTGAATACATTATACATTTTTAGACGTAAACAATAAATAGAAATATACTAATATAAGATTAGTTCAAAAAGGTGAATCATAAGTCAAATTATTTTTCTTTTTGTAATAAATACATAACCAGTATTTAGAGAAAAGCAATAACTTAAACGTAGGTTTAAAAATGTTTTTTCCTAGACACAACTAGATCTAACACAGTGGAGTGCTAACTAGAACTAGTGCTAAACAGCATTAGTTCTAGTGTAAACTAGAACTAGTGCTAAACAGCATTAGTTCTAGTGTTAACTAGAACTAGCAAAAACACAGTAGGAACTACGATGAAAACAGAAACACACTAACAGATTGACAACTTTGACAAACAGATTTGGTTCATGTGAAAACCACTCTCAAGTGAACCAAATTGTTAGTTTATTTAAGACGTAATAATGCAAAACAAATCAGACAGAAACCGAAGTTTTAAACATTAAATTGTATTTTTAACTTTTAAGCAAATAATCAATCCAATATCTAATTCATTAGAAATGAGCAAACCCTCAAGCAATGAACAAAACTAAAGATGAAATCAAGATAACTGAAACTAAATAAACAAGCCAAAACAAACATTCTGTTGAACATAAAGATCAAGTTATAACAAGCTAAGAAAATTAAATAAATGTTATCTTTCTATAAAAGCTATTTCTCTAAACTTAAATAATAGGAAATTCGAAACAAACCTTTAATTTTGATTAATAAAATACTTCGTTTATTTTGTTTATATTAATAAGTTAACAAAAAAATAAATATATATTATAAAAATAAAATTTATGTAACTCAAAGGGAAAATATGTTGCCTTGTTAAAAAAAATTAAAAATTCGTATTTTATTAATTTTTAACTTTATTTTACAATAGTGGCTTTTTTACATAAATAAGCTTATTACTCTTAAGAAAACCACTTAACACGCAAAAAATATAATATAAATAAAATATTCTTTAATGTAATATTAATTACATTAGGAGTAAAAAAATCCAGGTGCTGTTTAAAAAAGACTCTCAAAGACATTGTAAACGAAAGGAAAAGCATTTTTTAAGACTATAATTATAATTACATTTCAAGACTATTTGATTATATACTTGTAAATGGTGGCTCCCTAATGGATTTTCACTAAACGTAATATTATGCGTCAAGTAATTACCGCTACCTATAGGAAGTTTTATTTTCTTTTTATATCTCATATTTCTCATTATTCCTTTTGTATCTTCCCACATATTTATATTCTCATTTCTGGACAGCAATTATTGCTATAATGCATTTTTAAGTTGTTCATTTTTATGATTTTTTCTTCATTTCCTTTAACTGTTTGTATTCTACGTTAAAGTATATTTTAAGGGATATATTTCACAGTTCTAGTTCAACACAATTAAAAAAATCGGGTACGGGGTACCTCGGAACTTTTCCTCATCGCATGGGATTCGCTACACTCATTTTTCCTTCTTCGTACTCGCTTCGCTCGTCCTTAGAGTATACAAGTTGTTAAATTTATACTGCAACACATAATATATAGAAAATAAATTCGTTTCATTCCCAGCGGTCACCCGGCAGCGATCTCGCTCGATACAGCTTAACTTTTATGATCCAACAAAAATCATAGATATTCTTGTCACATTAAAGATATAGATAGATATATAGATATTCTTAGTGTGCTTATTTATTACGTTGGATTATTTTACAATATTTTACAATTTCTTAAAAAACGCACACAAGTAATTTGATAAAAATTGATGCATGGCTACATGCGTGCCATATATCTAAACGATCAAATCATTTTCCGCGTTTTATGATTTTTCGAAGTTTTGGCTGTCAACCCGCAACATTGCGGGTTAATGACGTAAAAAATGTTTTCTGAATCGCACAACTACAGCGATAGACTGATTTTTGTAGTCTATAAAAAAAATAGTCTATAATTTTCAACTTTCCAGCATATAAATAAATACACAAGGAGCTACGATAATAAGAGACATACACACGACACACACACACATTCACACATACAGACAACATTGCAAAAACCACTCAGAAGACCTTAAAAACACCTGAATCGCATATTTCCGGTGACATCCCGGTTTCAGACATTTTTGCAAACATAATACTTTTTCTATATACCTACGGTATACATTAGGAAATGTAAAAATAACCCTCAAAATGTTATTTTTTAAATAACCCTCAGAAGTTGTTTTCTACAAAAAAAATAACCCTATAGAGTTAGATTCTACAAATCTTTGTACAAGAAGAATTATATTAACTTTCATATAATCGAAATGAAAAACTAATATTAATTATAATTAACTTCATATAATCAAGACTGACATGGTTATAAAAAGTTAGTAAAAGAAACTACACTGAAAGAGATTAAAATACATTATATTTAAATTAATAAAATGTATTGTTCTTATGTTAATTCGAGATTTAGTCGTGTTTCATTTGTTACAACTTCAACTCATTTCAATACCTCGTTACGGAAACAATAGGATCGTGCTTGTGGGTCCATGTCCATCTATTTGGTACAAATCCACTTATCGACAATCGTATCACTTATTTAACGACCCATCTATATCAATAAATCTCAATAAAATTGAAAAGCCGCTATTTTATAATCAAAATTTTAAATCTTCGCTTCTTAAATTCTTTGTATTATATTTCGCATTGTTTAATTGCCATTGTTCATTTTTTTTTCAATCAAAAAATTTGCGATTGGATTTTGGTTGTTTTGATTTTTTGTTTCGAAAAAACTACAATAAAAAATTTCAAACAATAATGTTTCAGCTGAAAGGAAATCTACCATGAAACTATGCAACACTTCGTGATATCATATTGGTTATTAGCAGTAGTTTTTTGTAAGTAGTTCGTTATAGAACTTTTCGGAAAAAAAGTATTTTATTTTTAACATTAAAAATTAATATAAATTAATAATAATAATTCTGAATAAAAAAGAATTTCATAAATTGGGTGCAAACGAAAATATTTTATTGCTAAGCCAATAAAGAATTAAATTTTATAACTAACATAATTACTCACAAAATAGTACAATTTTCTGAACATATTTCTTCAGAATTTTCTCTGAACATCTCCAAACATAAAGAACTTTTCGACTCTCTGAGTAATTAAAAAAAATATATTAATTTGTTAATATATTGACATTTGGGTTAATATATATATTAACATTTATTAATATATATTATTAATATTAATATATTTATTTTTATTAATTTTTTTTAATTAATTTAATTTTTATTTTTTTTTTATTTATTTATAATTTATTTATTATTAATATTATAAAATTATATTTATTAATATATATTAATATAACATATATTAATATATATATTAGAATTTGGGTTAACAGTTGGGTTAATATATTAACCCTCAGAAGAAATTGTACATGAAATATGGTTGGATAGATTTTTATTGAGTTTTATCGTCTTGGAGTTTCGGAATCTATTATTTCGTCGCTTAGTGAATTTTTATTTACTTTGCAAGATTATAATTAAAACCTAGAATTACTTATATTGTTATAATGATAATAGACTTGATACTCAACTCAATAATGCCCTATTTAATGCCTAGATGGATCAAAAAAGCTCTAGTTGCCATCAATGTCCACAGGTCGCAGCGCCTATACAACTAGTGTTCAAATAATTTAGTTTCAGCCTACACCTAAAATTCCAGTCACGTTTTTATCAGAAATATTTTTATTAGGTTTAAATTAGACATACGTTTTGGTTTGTGATTTGTTTTAAACATATGAATGTGGGTATAAAAAAATAAAGAAATAAAATTTAAAAACAAAATAACGCGGATACAAGTTACGATATTTTATATCAAACTGTAAATCAAATTTATATAAATAGTGAGATCAGGGCAGGTCCAAAATGTTAGAGTCAGAAGAGACACTGCATTGAGTCACACTGTCGTTTTTAGCGAATTTTCAATTAATAATAAATAAATCATCAATAAATAAACTATTATAATAAAGCAAGCTGATAGAGTTTGTAAGGTGATTCAATTAGAGGGGTTTTATGAATAAAATAAAAAATATTTCATGCTAGGTTATAGAACAGAATTAACGTCATTGCAGGAATAACTACAGAATTATCAATGTTAGACGAATGTACAGATTCCTGCAATGACGTCACACGTCATTCATAAAAAAAAGTCAGGTTATAACCTTCGAATGCATTTGGTTTGTTTACATCGAATTGAATCACCTTATAAATTTCTACAATCCTGAATAGAAAGTAAGTTAGAACGAAACACAAAAATATAAAATTTGTAATGATATATATTTTTGGAATCGAGAAACTAATTTGAATCGAAATCCTCTCCTAGACCACACCATCTCATAAGCGTCATTTCCTAATGAAAATTCGCTAAAAGAAAAAAACAACATCAAAAGAAAACTACAGGCAAAATAAATGTATTATTCTTCTTCGTACTTGACGAGATGTCATTCATCAAAATTTTCAAAAAAAAGTTTAAATCAGATTCATGATGAAGTTTATATTAAGAACGAAATCACGATTGTGGGTCCACTCGCAACGACTTTCTTGAAATGAATCGTGAGGAGTTATTATACAATGTCACGTTAATACCATCACGAAACAATAACGATTTCTAGAACAATAAATATCGTAACGGACAGTGGATATTTGTAGCCTCAAACTAAACTATTCGGTTTCTTAGCAAGTTAACAATAAATATATTTTTTTCTTTTCCTCATTTATACCATAGGTATAAAAAAAAATTACTCACTATGCACTAAAATCCTAACTGTGTGTGTCTGGTATCGCATCGTATTTTTGCTTCATACATATATTATATATATATATTATATATATATATATATATATATAATATATATATATATATATATTATAAAATATTATATTTATATTTATTTATATATATTATATATATATATATATATATAATATATAATATAAATATTTATTTATTTATTTATGTATGTACGAGATTTTTGCGTCCTAGACGTCTCTATGAGACACGACAACTTTTGAACGCTTTATTGGTTCGAAATAATGCTTGGTGCAAGAATCAACCTTGTTTTTGTCCCGAACCCTATTGTTTATGAAATAGTACTCGTAGAAAAGACGCCATTAACCCGCAAAAATTATCCAACAAACATTTTAAAAAATCACAAATCCTCATAAGATATTTGTAATGTTATGATTGAGCTGCAATTTTTTACACATGTACTACTATGAATGGTTCACAAATATACGTAGTTTCATTGTTTTATCAGTCTTAGTTCCGGTTTCATTGAGTGGCAATATGCCACTATTATATAAACCGGTAATATGATGAACTGATAAAGTTAAACAATTAAGCGGCCACAGGAAGGTGCGGGGCGAGCGAAGCGGCCTAAGCGCCGACGCCTTTCCAAAGGAAATTCGCTAAAATATAAATTTGTCTCATAATGACATAAAAAAATTAGTCAGCTGTCATTTGTCTCTTCTATAGAAAGTTTTAAATTTTGAAGAAAATATCAGAAAATATTTAGGGCGTCGTAATATAATAAATAATTTAAAATAAAAATACATTATTATTATTATTATTAGTCTGGTAATTGGACTCTCTAGTTGTGATTTTTAGATTTTTCAGATACTCAGATTTTTAATTCTGATTAACATACATGAAAAGAATGAAGCATAAATAAACAACAAGATAAGTTATAAATAAGATGTAAAATAAAAAGCTTGGAGTTTAAAAATGGAAATGAAGAAAAATTAGTAAAAACCTTGCCTGCATTGCAGGTCAGCCAAATCTTTGTAACGCAGCCAAATTTATATTTTATTAATTTAATTATATCATACAAACCGAAATATTTGTCTGGGTTGATTTAAGTTAAAATTAAGACAAAATAAAAGATTAATTTTTACAAAATGTCCTGTGATATGCTCTTTTAGAGTTTTGATTTTAATAATAAAATATATAATTAATAATCTAAATCGAAATTAAGCAAATATTAATCATGCATACAAAAAATCATTTCACATTATCATGAAATATTGTATTCAGAAACATTACCTAATTTCATCTTTAAACAGAAAACATTTAAAATTTAAAGTATGCAATTAATTTTAAGGCAGTAAAAACTCCGGACGAAAAAATATTTAACCAACATATGAAACATCAAATAGATTTAAGTAAAACCATTGGCAGCTTGTTTAGAAATAACAAACTTTTTATGAAATAGAATGACTTTTTTTTAGAAACCTTCCGTCTATGAAGAATCTAAAAGGTTACTCATCTTTAATTGTAAATAGTCTTCCTCAATTTTATAGGTTTCCTTCAATAAATAGAGTCTTCGCTTATCATGGGATACGGTTATAGTATTGAACATGCATTATTTTGTGAATATTACGTTATGTAGACATCTCTGCTTTTATACGCAATGTCAACCCAAGTTACTACGTAAGTAAAAAGCATCAATACTTCAGGATTGTTAAAAAGTTCGTGTATCAAATTTGACTTAAATTATAAGAAAATTGTGGACTCAATAAGATTTCTTAGGTAGTGTTCGCCAAACTAAAAATCCTTCAAACTTGTAACATGAGTGGAAGTCAACTCTGATGAACTCATAAGGATTACTCAAAACGATAAGAGAGCAATGAGTGCCGACTTTTTACATTGAATTTGCTAAAAAAATAAAGTATGAAACACTTTAATTTTACTGATATCAACAAAAATATTATATTCACGCAGTATCAAAAGCGAACAAACCAAAAATTATTTTAAAGTGAGCCCTGGTAAACCTTTTTTTCAATATTGGAAGAGAAAATACTATTTTTATTTTGTAAAAATTTTGGAGGGAGGAGGGCTAACGTAATTCCCTCCAAGCTCCCCCCAAAGATACTTTAAGTTGAGGCAACATTTTTTAAAATATTAATTCTTTTATGGAATAATATTAAACTTTGTTCTGAATGTGAAATTTCTAGAAAATTATAAACATTTGCTTTTTCAATTAATAGTTTACGAAACACACGATTGATTCTCAATATGTATTATACAATAGTTAATAAGATATTTAAATTATTGAGTGAGTGAAACGAATAAACTTGGATCATTTCAAACTAAGTGGGTGGTATAAATAACCATAAGGATCTTGCAATCAAAATTATTTCAATTTAAAGCGTGGGTGATTTGAGTATAATCTTTAAAATCTGGTCCTTATTTTAGTTTTATTTATTGCTTTTTTAAGAAGATTAAATTTCAAACTAGTAAATTACTTATATTAATTTTTCTTATATTTGACAGCGAGTGCCTTAACAAATAATAAGCAAAACTAAGCACAGACAAAAAAGTAAGGGAAAGAAAAAATATTAAAACCAATTTATAAAATCAGAATGATTAGCCATAGTCTTGATATTTTGAAAAATGGCACCATTGTGTTCATTTTTAACTGCCTTCTGAATCTGTATACGTTTTATCAATGTCAAATAAGTTCGAAAGTGTTTATTGTACTGCCTACGCTTTTTTAAGTATTATTAACAAGCATTAAGTAGGATCTTACTTGAATAGATAACTTAGTATTAGGTAGAACCGTTTGACCATAAAGTGTGGAATTACAAAAGTTATTTATAATTGTAATAGTTAGTAAAGCGAACTATTTAGCAACTGTTTACAACAACAAAAAAATACAAAAAGCTCACAAGTATTTAAAGTTTTGTAAATTAATTGGTCATATTGAACACAGAAATTCCTGACGCAGACTAAATATACATTATACTTTTTTGCTCTATTAAGTCAACAATACTTTATATCACACAATATCTACATGACAAGATATTACATAATGCGTGAACGAGTATTTCATTTACACAAAAAGCTGTCAAATATAGAACTAAGCTTCCCTTTCTCACATTTAAAATATACAAAAAAGGTGTCGCACAGCAGTCATCTTTTAGAACTTATAATTGGAAAAATGTCCAACTTATAAATGTAGACGAAAACTGTTCAGATTTTTCAAAGTAGCATTAGAAATAATTTTATGTACAAAAGTAAGTTTTGGATATTTTTAAGATCTCTAAAATATCTGCACAACTAAGCAAAACTAACCAACAACAAAAAACGTAAGGGGAAGAAAAAATATTAAAACCAATTAATAAAATCCGGCCGCCAAAATAAAAAAGTCTGACCAAAACCATCTAAAAAATGGCTACTAGAGATTGAGACATCATGTCGAATGGTGCCCTGGTTTCCCTTGCATCAAACTTGATTTTTGTATTAAGTTTTCCGAATCAGTGTCTTATGGACGGTAACGTCCTAAAAAGAAGAAGGACCAAGTCATCCAGACACAGACATACTTGCAGGTAACAACTTTCTTTTGCCTCCAGAACCAACATGTAATCCAGAACAATTTTGAATTAATAATAAAAATTTCAGTTATGTCTCAAAAATCGCTAAAGTATTTTACATTGACTAAATCAAAAACAAATAAAACTCGATGAACTAGAAACTAGTATTAATAAAAAATATTAAAACCAGGTGCCTAAATAAAAAAGAATCGAGTAATAAGTCAATTACTACGGGTCACTGAGAACAATACAGTGTTGAATTAATGTTTATTATATTAAAGACTGAATGAATGAATGCGAGGGAGAACCAGGGGGACAAAAATAATGCAGCATACAGAAGACTTTAATTGATAGAGTATTCTTCTTAAATATGGTTTCATGTAGGGAGTGCCAGGCAGCTGCTAATAGTAAACATTCCCTTAGCCCTCACTATATAGTCCTAGGTTAACAAAACACTACTGAAGTCATCACATATTATTTGTCTAACTACGGTTGCATAAGAAAATGGTACTGTGAAGACTCATAAAAAGTTTAACAATACAAGGTTTTGATTTCTCTCTATTTATTTACCAACTTCAGGGTATCACTAATATAAGTGATACTTATACTTTTTACTTGTTGCAGGTTACAGTTTCATGAAATTAAAGGTTTTGTTTTAAGCGAATTTTCACAAAAAAAAGTGGGCTTGTAAAATGGTTTTAATGGGTATTTTTTAGCTCTTTCTACCTAATGCTAAATAAATAATAAACTCAGGAATGTTACAAAAAACATTCTCTTGGTTAAAAATCATAACTTCTTCATTTAATAAAATTCGTACCGTACCCTAATGGGCCACCGTACTCATATGACCGCCAATCAGGGTGAAAACATTAATTTAAATAAAAACGTTGAACGCTTCAATCTTAATTTGTTTTGATTTGACATATGTTGCTTTAAATGTTTTCCCTTGTTGCACAATCACAGTCGAACAGCAATCATGTTTGACGAAAGGTATTTTTTATTATTTTTCTTTTCTCGGCGAAAGATAGTTTCCCTTTCTAGCTAGCTGACGTAACCTTGGGCCCGATAAGTTACTTGTCAAGTCTAGCGTAAAAACATCTAGTATTACAAACCACTATTCTATTTTGGAACAACTAAACCTACTAATTATACCAACAAATAAAACTTACAGGAAGGTAAAATAGAAATATAATACTTAGTAATTTAATACGAATTATTTTATTCAACGATTATTTTAATGGCATTATTATTTTATTGCTTATTCTATCACTATTTTCAACTCCAAGTCACGAAACATAAGTAATTTATGCAAATATGATGCTGCATATAACTAGTTTATAAAACAATATATTATACATACTTATAGTAATCTATAATAGAATTAAATTTCAACAAAATATATTTTTTATACATGAAAATAATAATTTAATAATAGTGATGAAGGTACCAGCAACAATAAATACATATGAACTACTAATCTTAAAAATTAAAAATATATACTTAAAACTTAAAATATTTAGATGATAATTGATATACCGAGTGAAACATTTCAGGCGCACCAACATTAAATCCTTAAATCCTTTAAAATAAAAAAAAACTTGTCCAAGACTTTGAAAAATGGTTTTACCAAGCAAATTGGCTCTTTTGAGTTCAAATTTATCATTATTTTTTTTTTTGGTAATTATTACCCAAATATGGTAATTTAAATACACACACACACACACACACACACACATATATATATATATATATATATATATATATATATATATATATATATATTATATATATATATATATATATATATATATCATATATTTTTTGCGATAAAGAAGCCAAACGATCCGCCCCCTCCTCTACTTCTATCATCCGAACAACCTCATACGCTTCATCTTTTAGCGAATTTCCTTTGAAAATTCGCCTAATGGATAGGCGTCATGGCGGAATTCGAACCTCGGACCACGACACAAATCCGTTTCAGAGGTCCCTTATGACGAAAAAATACTTTTTTTGAAACTTTATATGTATATATATATATATATATTATATATGTATTTCTAGACACTTTCTTGTAAACACTCCTATTGAAAACCAGGTTTTTGTGACGTCATTAACCCGGTTTGCTGAGTCAGCGAAATTTTCAAAAATCAGCAAAATTCAGGGTTAATATTTTTTGCCGCAAAAAAGGTCAATATTTATGTTTTTTGAGACGCTGAATCGAATGAAACCGGTCCGAAGTCGATACGACCACTATAAGTGACCTAAAAATCGAAAAAACCATTCTAAATTCCCGAAAACCAAAATTTAGGTCGATAAAAAATAAATTTCGAGTAGGGTGTCGTTTTCAATGTAATTTTGGGCGCGGAATCGAATGAAACCAGTCCGAAGTCGATACGACCACTTTAAGTTACCAAAAAGTTGAAAAAACCACAAAAATTATAGAAAACCAAAATTACGGTCGTTGAAAATTAAATTTCGAGTAGGGTGTCGTTTTCAATGTTTTTTGGGCCTCTGAGATGAATGCCTGTGGTCCGGAGTCAATACAACCATTCAAACTCAGGGTACCTGGGTTCACATCCTGGAAGGGTCGATCATTTTTTATCGTTTTTTTACCTAATATAAGTTTACAACTAGGAAATAATTCTGGCGCGGTGTCCGCATGTCGGGCGAATTTCCTTTGATGCGTGTTTCCGTGCTTTTATATAAGTTTACAACTACTAAATAAATAATTCCGGCGCGGTGGTCCGCTGTCGGGCGAATTTCATTTAGAATACGTGTTCCCGTGCTAAACAACCCTTTTCTTGCTTATGCAAGAACCATGCCTATTGCGTGGTTCCGGTTCATGCTTTAGAACCTAAGAAGTTACTCAATTGTCAAGCACTGCTCGTAACTCATTTTGTCTGTATTTTCCAAAGGAAATGCGCTAAAACCTTTAAATAACTGACTAAGCTTAAAGATAAGTAACTAAGCTTAAACTAGTGCAAATAATAGAGCGTACTTCTAATTTTAGAGGCATAGTTTTGTGCAACCAACTGGATAGTTATGCGCATTTCCTTTGGAAAATACAGACAAAATGAGTTACGAGCAGTGCTTGACAATTGAGTAACTGCTTAGGTTCTAAAGCATGAACCGGAACCACGCAATGGGCATGGTTCTTGCATAAGCAAGAAAAGGGTTGTTTAGCACGGAAACACGTATTCTAAATGAAATTCGCCCGACAGCGGACCACCGCGCCGGAATTATTTATTTAGTAGTTGTAAACTTATATAAAAAGCACGGAAACACGCATCAAAGGAAATTCGCCCGACATGCGGACCACCGCGCCAGAATTTTTGATTAAAATAAGCTAAAACCTTCATTAGCTCATTTTACTTTTATGGTTCACTGGAAAGGTCACATTGGATCAATTTTTGTCTCGAAAACTTATTCCTACTAGTAATTTTAAGCATTTTTGCTTCAATTGTGCAACTTGCAGGAAGGAAAAATAGAATTATAACACAGTTTTAAAATAAATTATTTTATTCAACAATTTAACTCCACACTGTGCTGTGGGGTTTTTGCAACCATTGATTCTACACGGTTTAATTTTTAACAAAAAAGAAGTTTTCTTAAAAAGTCACACAAAAGCCAAAGTAACATTTAGGCTTAGTGAAGTTGCACTAAGTTTTTGTTTCGCCAATTTTATGTATCTTAATCAAATTTATACTTTTAGTAAATTTTTAATAAAAATTATACCTTATGAGCTATTTTAAAGTTTATTATTATTTATTTTACTATTTTTTTTTATTTTTATTACTAATCCTCTGACTAGAAGACTCTTTTATGTCTTCGCTCTCAACTAAATAGATAAAAATTTCTTTCGCAAACAAAAAAGAGTATAAATCTATTGAATATGTTATTATCATTCTTTACATTTTTCTCTAAGCCCATGGCAAAAAGAAGCATTATTATTCTATAAAAAGGGTTTAATAAAATTCCGATTGTAACCTATAAGTTGCCTGAAGCGGTTTTACTTGTTCAGGGAAGCGTGCAACCTTACGAGTAATAAGGTAAAGGAAGGTTCATTGGATCCAACAGCCACAGACCACGGTCAAGGACACAAGAAATACACTTATACACCAGACTTCAAACATCATAGATCCCTTTCCTATAAATAAACCTTATAAACATAACCTTTACCTTCCTACAAAATAAAATAATGAAAAACTTTCGTTTAAAGTAAAAAAAAATCACAGAATGTGTCAAAGGATTTAGTTAATAAGTGAAGATAAGTGAAGAAGATTATATACAAGCAAAACTGGTTATGTTAATAAATTAAATATAAACACTGGTATGGAGTATAAACATTAAGGTTCATTTCCGTGGGGACGAAGTAAATAAGGATATCTTTATAAAAAGTAAAAAGCATGATACTTAAAAAACAAAACTAAAAGAATAAGAAAAAGTGAAATAATAGAAAAAATGAAAGTAAAAACAGTTTACATGACAGAAAAGTTTATAACGCAAAACGTAATAAATACCTCCAACACCGGCGTTTGTGATGGTAACCCAGAAGTCGATGGTCTTTTCAGGTCCAAGTTCTTCGTAATCCCACTTCTTCTTAACTCTGACGGCACCGTTGGGTTCAACTGTAACCCAAGGATTCTCGTCCCGGATTTTGAACGTCTCACGCTCCGTTTCTTTTTCGAGTTGAAAGACGACACGTCCTTCGGTCTCTCCGTCGGCTTCAGTAAATTCGATACGTTTAGTTGGACGGACTGCACGGGTAACGCGCCTCTTGTCTCTATGCAGTGTCGGGGATAGTGAATTATCGATGTCTAGGGGCAGATCCAAATCGTATTCCACATGAACCAAAGCTGGTAAAGAGATTAATGAAGGGGATCGTAAGTCATGGGCTTGAACTGAGAAATCGACACCAGTGTCCGGTAGAGGCTCGGCTAAAAGCAGTTCACCTGTCTGCGGAACAACAACCACAGCGCCTCCTCCTCCTATCAATCTATATGCAACTTTATCGCCATCTTTGTCAGTTGCTCTGACGAAACCTATACTGGCAAGTCTATGACCAGTTGAATTATCATAAGGAGGAGCTTTAAACCTATATTCGCCCATTAAAAACTGAGGTGGATTGTCGTTATCGTCTTCAACTTTAATGTGAATTTTAATAGTTGTCCGGTCTATACCTCTTGCATCTGCAGCTTGAAGTGCTAGCCTGTAAGAAGCTTTCCTTTCACGATCAAGCGATTTAGCAGTAATTAAATAAACACCTCCTGTTGAAGCTTCTTCTAAACCGAAAGATCCCCTATCGTCTCCACCGACAATGGCATAGCTGATGGGACCTCCAGAGCCTGAGCCTCTAACTCTTAGCTCGGGAAGATTATGAACTCTTGTTCCAGGAGGAAGATTTTCTCTTACTTTTCCATCATAACTTGGCTGAGGAAATTTCATTATATCTCTCTTTTCTAAAACTCGGACGTGGAGTGTGTGCGAACTCGTCGTATTCCCTGATTCTTCAAGAACGACCAGATCAATAGGCCTATTTACTACTGGATCTAATGCAGTAGTAGTCATGACTAGTCCATCGTCCAGTACAGCAAAATATCCCGAGTATCCTGTCTCGAGTAGTTTATATTTAACATTGTTTTGACCATGAAATTTCTTAACAGTATATCCTGGGTATACGTCCTCTGAAAGGACAACCGTGTTTCTTCTGGCGTGGGCTGCCCCAATGCAAAGGGCCACCAGCCCTAGCAGCCAGACCGGACCCATCTTACTCAGCAGCGCATTTGCAATGATCCACTATCTCCGCCCTGAAACAAATAAAATATTTTTATTAACTTATTTTAAGTATACATACAAAAAAAAACACAAGGGATCAAATAAGTTAATTAACTGGTGAAAAAAAAAATATTTCAAACAATTTAAGGTCTTTAAATTAAAATAAATGGATAGAGAAATGAAATTCACAGTTCTTATTTAAATAATAGTTAAGTTAAATTAATTATTTTCCTTTCTTAATTATATTTTCTTCTTGTTAAATCTTTTAAACGATGCTTATTTTTAATTCTAACACATCTCTGACACATTAAAAAGCACAAAAACATATGTTATTGGATACATTATTAATTTTACTGCAATAAATAATTAACAAACAACATGAAACAGTTTGTCATGAATAATCACGCGAGACAAAATTATAACATTACATATTCAATTAAATGTAGAAGTGTAACTATTCTTCCTTTCTTGGCCTACCTTTGATAGATAAAATACCACAAAATAAAAACTAAAGAAAGTTTAATAGCTTGTACAATAGCTTAAAAGCGCTAAAACATTAATTAATTATCCCTATTAAAAGCTAATTGTTAGTATATTTTTATTATTTTTATTAATTATTTGCTTATTGATGTAAAATTAGTTTTTTAAACATTTAATATTCTTTGAATTAAATTAAAGGTAACATTTAATTAAAAAAAATCAAGTACAGGGTACCTCGGGACTTTTCCACACGACTTCAGACTCGCTTTGCTCGTCCTCAAAATGCCATTATCATCTGAAGGATTTATTACTACTGTCTCTCTACGCTTTACCTCAGAATAACATGGTTAGTTATCTAAAGTTTATGGCGTTATGACATTGGACTCGCTTTGCTCGTCCTCAGAATGCCATTATTATTTGAAGTTGGTATTACTAGTCTCTCTACGCTTTACCTCAAAATAACATGGCTATCTAAAGTCTATGGTGTTATGACATTGGACTCGCTTTGCTCGTCCTCTGAATGCTATTACTATCTGAAGTTGGTATTACTAGAGTCTCTCTACGCTTTACCTCAAAATAACATGGCTATCTAAAGTCTATGGCGTTATGACATTGGACTTGCTTCGCTTGTCCTTATTATTACATTCTGGAATGTAATGATTAAGGCCTTCAGATTCCCTTTGCTCGTCCTCAGAATGCTATGATTACATTCTATTGGTTTTCCTATAGAACTTATGCTCATATATGATTTCTTATTTTTACTTAACCTCATTTATACCGTAGGTAAAATTATTGAATATGCAAAAAAATCTGAAAACGGGATGTCACCGGCATTATCTATTTTAGGTGTTTTTTAAACCCTCCTATGAGTTTTTCACAATTGTCTGTCTGTATGTGTGTGTGTGTGTCTATCTGTCAGTTATCATCGTATATGATAGTGTATATATCAGTGTATTGACGCTAGAAAGTTGAAACTTGGAACAGAAATATAATCTTTAAATTAAGTTGTGCTATCCAGAAAATATTTTTTTATAACGTCATTAGCCCGCAATAATTTACTAAGCAAAAATTTCTAAAAGTCATATAACGTGGAATAATGTTATGATCTATTTGAGATTTAGCACGAATGTAGACGTATATAAGACCATCATATAAGCCAAGTTTCATCTTAGTATCAGAATTAGTTCACATTGTATCGAATGACTAGTATATTAAAAAAAATCGGAAAACGATTCAATTAAGTAGAAATTTGGTACAATTGTATCCTTTTACAAAATTAATGAGTACACTAAGTTTCGTTTAAAATGGCAAGTATATCTATGGTTTTTGTAGGATCATAAACGTTAAGCTGCATCGAGCGAGGTCTATTTTAATTATTATCTAAGGTAGCCCGTACCCGTTTTTTTAAATGTGGGTGTTCTGTAGGGTCCAAAAAGTGCTTAAATGAAATTAAATAAATTACTTAAGATGAAAATCACACAGAACGTCATGAAAGTGCCTGAGACGGATAATTATAATGAAACCGCAGTTTCGGTTTGTTAGAGGGAACACAATACTATGCATATGCATTATACCTGCGGTACTAGGAGAGGAAAAGTAAAAGATTAAATTAAATTAAATGATGATTGCAGTTGAAGACATTATTTCAGTTGGTAAAAAAACTCTTTTTTAAATCAGTTTAAAATAAATTTACTTCATTGGTGCCAAAATGTATTTCCAGATTGTATTGTTCCTTCTTTAACCTAAAACTCTGCTCTGTTTATACCATGAATACTTTACAAGTACACATATAATAAATTTTAAATTCCTAGATTCTGGCATTCAACAAGAAATAATTATTGGAACATATTAAGTATTAATGCTGGCATTCAACAAGAAATAGTAATTGGAACATACTAAGTAATAAAGAAAGCAAAATAAGCGGTCATTCGATCAACGAATGATTTATAAGAAAAGAGATCAATGAAAAATCAAATTTAGCAAAAAATAACAAAGAATTCAATAGAGTTGAACTTCCTTTCGAAACTCAGAAATAATAGTCAGCCCTATTATGTCGTCTAGTATTGATGTATTGTGTGTTCAGCAGGTAACAAGGAGGTGTGAAACCGGTAATATAAAAGAAACTATGAAGGTACATGACTACCTGACAGGTTACCCACAACCTGCCCTTGCCCTTGCTGCTAACTAGTAATACCATGTCCATGTCATAACAGGTTCTGTAGGACCTGTTATGTTTTTATTTGAATATATTACTCCTTCACATACCTGATCTAACTACAAGATAACCAATTTAACATCCCAAAAGAGGGAGGATGTAGAGTAAATATGATCATACTTGATTGTGAATTTCTCAGTGGAAACCAACATGATATGATACATATTCACTGACGATAATAGCTCGTCTTTTAGCTGTAAATTTGTTATGTTTTTTTTACGTCCTTCTTTTGTATTCTTTATCGTAGTTTAACGAATTAATTATTTTTATATTAGCCATCAAAAAAAATATTTTCATTTAATAATGAAGCAATACTTCAACAATCGATAATAAAAATAAAGATAGATTAATACTAAGGAATGCTTTTAATACAATCAATTACTGTACACTTACGACTGTCCTTTCCCATTTTAGGGTACTTAGTATGACTCAATTGAGCTGAAACAGTCATATTAGATTCAGTAAGCCAAAATCCTTATAAAACGACTTCTTGCTTTCTCGCCTTTGAGGGAAATTTAGATAACGACTAAAAGTTGAGTTATAATAACGTTATACATTTTACAAAAAAAACATCGCTCAATACAAACAGTTTTTCCAATCCGAGAAAGACTCTTGCATACTTTTAAGTACTTTGGATAGTTTATATGTTGAATTGAGCCGTGGAGTGCCGTAATAATGAATAAAAACAGAACAGTTTTTGTCTCTCCACACATTATTATATTTATATAACAGAGCCGGCTTTCAACCGTTAACGGTCATCATCAGTGCCGGTGAAAGTGAGGCTAGTAATCAACCAGTGTATTTAAAGGTGAGTCCTCACCTTTAAATACACTGGTTGATTACTAGCCTCACTTCACCGGCACTGATGATGACCGTTAACGGTTGAAAGCCGGCTCTGTTATATAAATATAATAATGTGTGGAGAGACAAAAACTGTTCTGTTTTTATTCATTTCTTTGGACAGCATATCGTAAACACGATAAATATAAAACTATATGAAATTAAAACAAGTTTTTCTTTTATTCGTATTTATATTCTATTTTTCAGACCCATTATAAATATTGCTCTTATTATTTTGTGAAAATACTTCTCGCCCTCATAAAGAACTAAGTATATTAAAAACAAACCCAGATCTCTCTTGATTAATAAGATTGTGCACAAATGAGAGAAATGCTATTAATATAAATTTTAAGTAAATAATAATTTTATTGTTTCGTATACACGAGCCCTGACCTCATGTGAAAAAATGGTTGCGGTATTAATTATTTAGTAGCATTGATTTATGAAAAAAACAGTTTTTGCCGTGTAAACAGTTTGGGCTTAGTTAAAAAAATTGATGCCAAATAAACAATATGCCAAATATGGAACTAAGCTTTCACATCTCTTATCTTGTAATCAATTTAGAGGCTCATTATAAGGCAAAACCATTCTTAGTAGAATTATTTCTTTCCAAAATACATTTTTTAGAGCATATAATAGCAATATGTTTTAAGGCAGAATGTTAGATTTTTCCTAAAATCAAATTAGATTTTATTCTTGGATTCAAATCAAATCATACATTTTCTATGAAGTTTCTTTAGCGTTGCGAACATAAGTCAAGCGGTCAGACTGTATCGAGTTGACAAGAAAAATTAACTTAAACATAATATCCAACCATTTATTAAAATACTGCATTGATGTTTTTTTATCGTTACTTTTTACTTTTCCTCATTTATACCGTAGGTATATAGAAAAAGTATTGTGTATGCAAATAAATACGAAACCGGAATTATCAGTTTCAGGTGTTTCAAAGGCATCTTGAGTGATTTTCACAAAGTTGTCTCTCTGTATGTGTGTGTGTGTGTGTGTGAGTGTGTGTATCAGTTATCATCGTAGCGCCCAGTCTATTAATGCAAGAAAGTTGAAGCTTAGTACAAAAATCAGTCTACCGCTGTAGTTGTGCTATTCGGAAAATATTCTGTCTGAAGACTGAGGACGAGCGAAGCGAGTCCGAAAGCTTCGAAAGCTTCCCAGGAGGATGAGCGATTCCAATGTGATAAGGAAAAGTTCCGAGGTACCCCGTACCCGATTTTTACATTCATAAACATTACAGACAAAAGCTTTTTCGATTTAAGAAGTTATATATATTTAGTATATTCGTATTAAACAAAGATATATATACATACATATATATATATATATATATATATATATATATATATATATATATATATATATATATATATGTATGTTGTATATATGTATATATATATATTATATATATATATATATATATATATATATATATATATATATATATATATATATATATATATATATAGATGTGTGGGTGGGTGTTTGTGTATGTATGTATTTGTGTGTGTGTTAGTGCTACAACATAAGCACCATATGAATAAATTGAGTGTTACATTTTTACTAAATCAATGTTCATTCTTTTATTATTGTAAGAGATAGAAAAGTTACTAAGTTCAAAAGAGAAGATTTAGCGAAGCGATATTTTGTGGGTGCCTACAATTTACTTAAAATGGGTACATTTTACCCTATAAGAACTATTAATTACATGTAATTGTTTTCTTATCTAGACCACACTCTATACCAAAAGTTTTATAAACGATAGAGATTATCTGCCTAATAAGAGACATGTGGGTGTAAATGTAAAAGCAGAACAAGTAAAGTCATAACTTAAGTGCTATATTTAACAACTACTATCTAAAACGTTCAATACGTGTGGGGAGAAAAATCCAATTTAAATAATATTATATTTAAAGCCGACAATAGCGTGAATTGTGACCTCTGATAAAAACCTTTTTATAACCCTAACAACCTCTCTATTGTATTCTAATAAGAGTGCGAAACTCTACTATATATTCCTTATTATAAAATTTATATATAGCATTTTTTACTATTTTTGAAAACTATTGTTATAGTATGTATAATTCCAACTATGCTGTAAGCATACTGTACCTATGGTCCTAAAAGGGCTTTTAGACTAGACTGCAAGACATTTACAATTAATGAGTGCGTGTACGACATGGTTTTTAAATTAGTTAGTGGTGTATAAATTAGGATTATTGGTCCGTTTTTATTTTAAAAGTAATAAAATGCTGATAAAAAATGTCTGATTTAACCGTTTTTCATAATTTGGAAGCTAACTACTGTATATTCGAAAGTACTTTATATATTTGAGCAAAAGAACGTCCGTTGTAACCACGAAGCTCAGTAATTAGCAGGCATACCAATATATTTATGGCCCTTATAAGATTTAGGACTCATATAGACAATTGTTTATGTTTGTCTTCAAATGAACCAACATCACTGCAGTTTTAACTTTGGAATTTAATACACCTTGTATACATTAACAAGTAGCCCTATGTATAAATATGAATATATGTATGGCGTAAACCTAGGCTGTTTTAGTACAGATGTACTAGATTACTACGTACACACAGTGTGTTTAAGGTATCGTATTCCATACGCATTTAAGTTACGGTTTTGTTTAGTCGATCAAGTCAAATAACATCCGCCAAAAGTTCACTTAGGTTATAAGGAAGTTATGAACAATTAAATTATGATTTCTTCGCATCATAACAAAGTTATACCAAAAACAATAATACTTGAAAAGTTATTTGGTAAAAACGGTAATATTTAAGGAAACTAAAGAAGAATAATAGTTTGTCATGAACGTTATATTTTAAATACGATCGCCTCTGAAGGTAAATACAGCATATCCAGGGATCGATCAAGATTTCATCTTCCTAGGTTTAGCGTGTCCGAAAAAATTCCCTCGGCGTAATTAATCGTATTAGCGCACTTTAGTAACCGCGGATTAAGTATGTTGTGTGAACGTACTAAATATTTCTTAAACAACAAAGCAAACCTCTTTGAAACTTTGAGCATTGAGTACTGGTCGCTC
>JACMZG010001863.1:24736134-24739752 GCA_018340805.1 Microvelia longipes | reverse complement strand
GGAACTGTTCCATCAATTGCGACATTCGTCATAACGTGATTGGCTCGACATAAATGTCAGTCCCCACTCTTTTCGTTACGGTCTAACTCATCAGGGGCGCCGACAAGCCCGAACTCACTCTGACCTTCAATTTAATCCGAAGAATAAATGTGAAGTACTTACGCAGAGACAGAGCGGGCTCCTTACCGCCATCATGCATGGCAAGCAAAACATATATCATTTGAACTACCTCGATTAGCAAAACATGAATAGTGACACAATATATTGTGCGAGAGACACCAAGGAAATGTAACAGCAAAATGCAATGCGACAGCTGGGAAATGTTCCATCATCGACATTCGTCATACTTGATGGCTCGACATAATGTCAAATGTCCACTCTGTTCGTTACTCAACTCATCAGGTGCGCCGACAGTAGCCGAACCACTCGACCTTCAATTAATTCCGAAGAAATAATGTTGATAGTACTTACCAGAGACGAGCGTGCTCTCTACCGCCATCAAATGACATGGCAAGCAAAAACATAATATCATTTTGAATTACTACCTAGTAGCAAAAATAATATTTGACAATCAATATAATTGTGCAGAGACACCAAAGGAAAAGTAACAAGCAAAAATGCAATGCCAACATCGGGAACTGTTCCATCATATTCGACATGCGCCATACTTGATGGCCGGACAAAATGCAGTCCACTCCTGTTCGTTACTCAATCATCAAGGCGCCGACAAGAGCCTGAACTCACTCGACCTTCAATTAATTCGAAGAATATGTGAAAGTACTACCAGAGACGAGCGGTGCCTCTTACCGCCATCAGCCATGCAAGCAAAACAGTAATCATTTGATACTACGAGTTTAAGCAAAAACATGAATAGTTGAGACACAAATATAGTGCGAGAGACACCAAGGAAAGTAACAAAGTCAAAATGCAATGCTACATCTGGAACTGATCCATCATTCGACATTCGTCATACTGATGGCTCGAGACCTAATGTCAGTCCCACTCTGTATCGTTAACGTCGAAACTCATGCCATGGCGCCGACAGAGCCTGAACCTCACTCTGACCTCAATTAAGTCCGAAGAATATAATGTGAAGTACTTTACCAGAGACGGAGCGGTGCTCTCACCGCCCATCCCAATGCATGCAAGCAAAACATATCATTTTGATACTACCAGTGTTAGCAAAAACATGAAAGTTGAACACAACATAAATTGTGCGAGAGTACACCCAAAGGAAAATGTAACAAGCCAAAATCAATGCACATCTAGGTAACGTTTCCATCATTCGACATTCGTCATACTTGATGGCTCGCATAATGTCATGTCCCACTCTGTTTTCTTACGTCCCTAACTCATCAGGGGCGCCGACAGAGCCTGAACTCACTCTGACCTTCAATTAATTCGAAGAATAATAAGTGAAGTATTACCAGAGCCGAGCCGGTGCGCTCTTAACCCCCATCATATGGCAAGCAAAAACAATAATCATTTGATTACTACCGGTTTAGCAAAACATAATAGTTGACACAATAAATTGTTGCGAGAGACCACCAAGGAAATTAACAAGCAAAATGCAATGCTACATCTGGGAACTCGATCACGACATCGTCAATACTGATGCTTCGACATAATGTCCAATGTCCCCACTCTGTTTCTTACGTCTAACTCATCAGGGCGCCGACAGAGCCTGCACCACTCTGACCTTCAATTAATTCCGAAGAAATAAGTGAAGTACTTACCAGAGACGAGCGGTGCTCTCTACCGCCATCATGCATGGCAAAGCAAAACAATATCATTTGATAAACTACCGAGTTTAAGCAAACATTGAATAGTGTACACAATATAATGTGCGAGAGACACCAAAGGAAATGTAAACAAGCAAAAGCAATCGCTACATCTGGGAACATTGTTCTACCTCATTCCGACATTCTCATAACCTTGATGGCTCGACATAATGTCATGTCCCACTCTGTTTTCGTTACGTCTCACTCACAGCGCCGACAGACCTGAACTCACTCTGACCTTCAAATTTAATCCGAAGAATATATGTGAAGTACTGTACCAGAGACGAGCGTGCCTCTTACCGACATCATGCATGGCAAGCAAAACATATACATTTTGATAAACGATTAGCAAAACATGAATAGTTGACACATTAATTTTGCCGGAGACACCAGGAAATGTAACAAGCAAAATCAATGCTACATCGGGAACGTTTCCATCATTCGACACGTTCATACTTGAAATTCGCCGACATAATGTAATGTCCCATTCCTGTTTCGTTCGTCTACTCAAGGCGCCGACAACAGTTCCAGATGTAGCATTGCAATTTTGCTTGTTAACATTTCCTTGGTGTCTCTCGACAATTATATTGTTGAACTATTCATGTTTGCTAAACTCGGTAGTAATCAAAATGATATTGTTGCTTGCCCAGCCTGATGCGGTAAGCAGAGCACGTCCTCTGGTAAGGTACTTCACATTATTCTTCGGAAATAATTGAAGGTCAGAGAGGGGGGGGGGGGGGGGGGGGGGGGAGGGGGTGGGAGTTCGGCCGTCGGCGCCCTGATGAGTAGACGTAAACGAAACAGAGTGGGACATGACATTATGTCGAGCCATCAAGAATGGAAATGGTCGAAGATGGAAATCAGTTTCCCAGATATAGCATTGCATTTTGCTTGTATAATGTCAGTCCCACTCTGTTTCGTTACGCAACTCATAGGGCCCGACAGAGCCTGAACTCACGTCTGACCTTCTAATTTATTCCGAAGAATATATGAAGTACGTTACCAGAGACGACAGTGCTCTTACCGCACTTCATGCATGGCCAAAGCAAAACAAATATCATTTTGATACTACCAGAGTTTTAAGCTAAAAACATGAATCTGTTGACACAATATAATGGTGCGAGAGAACACCAAGGAAAATGTAACAGCAAAATGCAATGCTACATCTGGACGTTGTCGGCCCCTAATAGTTAACGTAACGAAAACAGAATGGGGACAGACAATTAAGTCGAGCCCTCAAGTAGACGACAATGTCGAAAATGATGGACAGTTCCCAGAGGTATGCATCATTTGCTTGTACATTCCTTGGTGCTCTCGCACAATTATTTGTGTCACTATCATTGTTTTTGCTACACTCGGTAGTATCAAAAATGATATTATGTTTGGCTTGCCAATGCAATGATGGCGGTAAGAGAGCACCGCCTCGTCTCTGGTAAGTACTTCACATTATATTCTCGGAAATTAATGAAGGTCCAGAAGTGAGTTTAGGCTCTGTCGGCGCCCTGATGAGTTAAGACTAAACGAAAACAGAGTGGACATGACAAATTATCGACCATCAAAGTAGACGAATGTCCCGAATGAGGAACAGTTTTCCCAGATGTAACATGCATTTGCTTTGTAACATTCCTGGTGTCCTCGCAACAATATATGTGTCAACTATTCATGTTTTGCTAAACTCGGTAGTAATCCAAAATGATATAATGTTTTTGCTTGCCATCTGAGGCGGTAAAGAGCACCGCTCGTCTCTGGTAAAAAGTACTTCACATATATTCTCGAAATTAATTGAAGGTCAGGTGAGTTCAGGCTCGTCGCGCCCTGATGAGTTAGACCAGTAACG
>JACMZG010001863.1:24528634-24728634 GCA_018340805.1 Microvelia longipes | reverse complement strand
GTTAATTGAACTAAAGATTAAATTAATTCTAAAGTGTAGTATTTTTGTTAATTAGTGCGATTGTCTCCTTGTTTCGTGGACACATCGATTTGTTGTACCAGTTTAATTAAGATTTAGACAGACAACTTGGTAAATACGACTCAAGAAGTTTTAAGAACACCTGAAACGGATATTCAGGTAATAATATCTTGGTTTCATATTGGTTTTAACCAAAGTTAACTAAAAAGACTTCTCTTTCGTCTTTTTAGTTGACGATAGGGCACTAACGTTTATCTTGTTCTCTGTACCTACGCTGGAAGGGCGAGGAAGAGTAAAAACACATACCTCCGAGTGCGTTGTGTTGTCGACAGGGAGGCTGACTTAGTACTCTAATATCTCATTCTAATGCCTTTTTATTATGGTCTGATAATTGTTCTTTACTTTCCTACCAAACGATTGTAAAAATGCGCCTCTGTTTTTTTGTTGCAGGTTTGTTGAAGTTGTGCGTGGAAATATCTAACTAGTGCGTGCGTAACAAGCAAAGATGACTTTCGTTTTAGATTACTTAGAGATCTAATGAGCTTCATTATCTTACTGCCAAGCTGGTGAATATAAAATGATTTCAGATCCTAAAATTTGCTAGATTTGTGATAAGAAGCTCCCGCTGACAGCATGTTATTTTAGCTATTATTTTTATATCTATTTTACTAATTGCAATTTTTTCAAAATATCAAGGTTGGTATATTGTCCTACGGGAAGTTGTTTGGTTCGAGGTTTGGTGTTCATTAATAATAAGTGTTCATTCATACTAAACTAATAATGTGCGTATCTACTCTATTTAGTCCATGCAATAGGGTTCAGACATAAAATATTTTGTGTTACAGTCGGGAAAGGTGATTTTTTTAATTTGTGCGATAATTTTTTAGTAATTGTTAACCTTACCTTTAATTAGTAACCTTTCACGGGTCTCTAATGTTTTATCATCAATGTATGTAAATACCACTGAAAGAAGTTATGAAAGAAGCAAATGCTTATTCCTGAGGTGACATGAAAACTTCAGCAACCGCCGTCATTGGAGTGTCAGCCGCCGGTAGTTTAACAGTAAGTTGAAAGCCCTTGAGTATTTCGTAATACTGTAAATGTACGCTCTTTCTTTTAGTACATCGCCTCTAACATAGACGATTCTAGAAGAAAAAATAAACCTAATATTTTGCAAAAGCCTAACTTTATAATTAAGAAGGTTCTAACATTTTTCAAGTTCTATGATATCTTATTGAAATATGTGGAACTTCCCATAAAATATTATCCAATGATTACCTATAATAAGAAGGATTGGACTACCAATGCTTTTACTTCTTAGTACCCTAATGTATTTAGAAATTCTCAAGGTTCTTTCAAATAGGGAAGACATCGCCGCTAGCGGGTAGCCATCATAAGGATAGGAGGCTACAAAAGGTTAGATTTTAATAAAAATAATAATTATTAAAGTAACATTTCTTTTACTAAAGAACTAATAATTAAAATTGAGGGCCTGTATGAGGACAGTCCAACTTATCCCCTTGAAAACCCGATATGTGAGTAAACGTATAAAATCTCCGCCAATAAGTTGGTCCTAAAAAATGCCAATTGGCAAGTCAAAGACCTTAAAAAATGTAACCTGTTTAAACGCCATTTTCTATCGTCATACATTTTTACAAAATATTGGCTTCAAAAACCTCCCTAGCATGCCATACGAAAATATATATATATATAATATATATATTATATATATATATATATATATTATATATATATATATATATATATTATATATAATAATTTATTTAAAAACATAAAATTACTACTCATTGTAGCTAAGAATTTATGAATGAAGTAAAAAACTTTATCTATTAAATATGTATTTCGGTTTTTTGTGGACAACGTTCAATGATTACTTTCATGCTACGAAAGTAATATGTATCTATGCAATATTTAGTGATAAGTCTTATGCAGGCCTATATAAGACCAACATATGAGCCATGTTTCAATTTATTATCAGCATTAGTATATAAAAATCAGAAAACCATATAAATAAGTTGGATTTGGCGCGAGTGCTTTCATTTTATTTTATTTATTTTAAATTAACGGATCACACGATCCTTTAATAACTATAACAAACAAATTCAAAAAGAAGAAGAATTTTAACAATAAATATTTTGTTTTAAGAAAACATTATTTATTACTTATTAATAAAAACAACATTAATTTAATACATTTTTCCTTTCTTTCCGTAGATTTATATCTACACGACCTGAAACATCAGATTGCGGAGACCAAGTGTCTGATGTTCTTCATCCAGTCCTGAATTCGCTTTTCGAGGTCGCTTTCTACTACGTTCCTGATCAGTGCGCAGAATCCAAGCGACTGATCACATCCAGGACCCTGCATTGTTATGGTCAGTACAACAGAGTGTAGGCCCCAACATCTGTTGTACCTGGGGTGTCGGAGTGATGGATTACATACTCTTCGATTATGAAGTGAATGGATATAATATATACATTACAAGTAAATGCTGCAGAACATGTAAAGTACACGGGGTCACTCAAATACATGTTCCTGAGAATCAAATAAAAACACAAAATACAACGAGACAATTATTCTGACTGGACAAGAAAAAACACATGTAAAGGGTATAATAGAAAATAAAGCAAGTATAAATTGATACAATACAGCTTTGCGGTGCGGTCTTATAATTCACCAGGTAATACTACGGGTAACTTGTAGGCTTAAATTGGGATTTCTCGAGAAACTATAATAAAAAAATTACACCTACACATAGTTAATTTCAAGTTTGAAAACACAGGAGATACCTCCAACAGGGTTAGTTGGGGGGAATACCCGATGTAAGAGACCGCGGGTGGATGGAGTGGTTACCGCTAAGGACCTAGATGTCAAAGCGGGTAATCCGGGCAAAAAAATAAATAAATAAAAACAACAATAAACTTGCTAAGTGGTATGCAATAAGGGACTCCACAGATGTTATGAACAGAAAATGAATTCTATGCAAGGTTCTAACACCAGTCATAGAATGTTTAGTTAGTTTAAGGGTATGCTAAAGTCAGTCTAAAAGAAAAGTTTTTAACTTTTATTTTCTACGACCCAATAGCACAGGACTATCATAGAAAAGTAATCCTTTATTACTATAAATTAACCAACAAATAATATAGAAATAGACAAAAACTAAATTTAACGACTATAAGCTTGACTATGTTAGGAATCATTTGGTAAATTTAATATAATAATGCACTAGATTTAAAGAGAAAACTAATAAAAAGAAACATTAAAAGTAAATATATGTGTACAGTAAAAACATTGCTTATTTGATACATATTTACTAATAAAATAATGCCACTAGCCACCATTACCATTGCTTAACATTGGCAACATAACTACTTTACATTTATTAATAATACTGTTCATAAAATAAATATGGAACACCACAAACTTTTACACTAATATTCTTAATATTTTAATATAACATTTAATATTTTACTCTTTAATAAAAATTTAGCCAAATATTGTAATCAAAGTTAGTAAACAAAGTTGGTTCCTCATAAGCTCATGTTATAAGTAAACAATTAGGAAATAAAAGTTAGTTTTTATTATTATCTACATTTTTATATTTAACTTTATCTGTTTAAATATAATTATTATTATCATTAAAAACATTTATCTACACCTCTTTTATTTGTAAGATCATGTAATTAAATACATATTGGATTGGGTTTTTTATGTATTCTTTGTAATTTTAACTTCACTAGAAGAGGTCCAAAAATATAACAAATAAAGCTAGTTTAAAACCGATAGTATTGTCTGAAATATTAATTTATAAGACACAAAAATGAAAGAAGAAGAAGAATAACGATAGAAATATTTTAAACTGTTTGTCTCAAATTCTTATTTTTTCTCTTTATAAAAGCGATAGTTATTTCTATTTTTTTATATATATAATGAACTGGATACAACCGAAATTCTTAGAGCCATCGTCTACACAGCCTAGGAAAAAGCAACGTTTGGATAATACAAGTAAGAAAACTACTCGTTCTCAACCTATCACATTCAGTGAAAAATACCTGCCTTATTCTAAAGAATTATCGTGGATTGATAAGTATAAACCTAATAATAAAAATGAATTAATTATACACAAAAAGAAAGTAGAAGAAGTCGAATCTTGGCTGGAATCCTTAGAAAACGGAAATTCTAAAATTTTGCTTATCACTGGCCCACCAGGTTCTGGCAAACTTACAACTCTTAAAGTACTATGTGATTCAATAAAAATACAACTTTCTGAATGGATAACACCTCCTAGGCAAGAGTTTGACCCAGATAACATCACAGGCAATTACTGTAGTCAGCAGAGAGCTTTTGAAGAATATTTACTGAGAGCTAGTCGATACACTAGTGTGCTGGCTTCATCAAAATCAAAAAGAACTGTTGTTGTCAAAGATATACCCACCGTGTTTATAAAAGATCCTTCTTTATTTCATGAATTTCTAAGAAAATTCTCCAACTGTGAAGGAATGTCTGTTGTCTTCATTGTCACTGAGAGTAGTTTAATTTTAGATCTTTTTCCTGAATCTATCAAGTATGATTTAAAAATTAAAACAATTAACTTCAATCCGATTACTAAAAAATCTGTGTGTACCGTACTAAATAATATTGTTAGGAAAGAAAAATTTAGCAATAGTGTAGAATCAAGTGTTATAACAGATATATCAGAAACTTGTGAAGGTGATTTAAGAAGTGCTATTATGTCTTTAAATTTTTTGAGTACTAAAGGTACTGTGGTTTCAAGTGACAAAAGAACTAAAGTTAAAAGTAGTAATAAAGATACATCTAAATTGTTACTGACAGATCCTTCTATAGATTTGTTTCATGGCCTTGGCCGAGTTCTTTATGTAAAGAGAAATCCTGATGGTTGTCTGGCACATGATCCTAGTAATATTGTAGATTCCTTTGTAACTAGTACTAATACATTTTTAAATATGTTACAAGAAAATTATCTAAATATTTTTTCAAACATTACCAGTTCTAGCAGAGCAATTAATTATTTATGTGCATCCGATATTATTTTACAAGACATGAATGATTCTATCTTATCAAGAGAAATAGCATTGTCTATTTCAGTAAGAGGATTAATGAATGCCAATAAAGCACCTATTAAAAGATTTCAACAATTTAGTAAAACTAAACAAACAAAAGTTAATGAAGTTGCCAAGTCATACAATGAAAGTATAAAATCAAATTTTTGTTTGAGTCGTCCAAGTACGATTCTGTTAGATGGTGTAACATATTTAAGTAAATTGAGTTCGAGTTTAGAATCTAATCAACAGCAAAGTGTCGTAAGAGAGTTATCTTGTTTTTACTTGATGGATAAATGTGTTAAATAGTAGTCCTAAAATTGTACCATGATTTTTTATATGAAGAAACCCTTTAAAATGTATTATGAACAAGAGATTTTAGCTCCATAATTAGGAAAAATATTTAAGGAAATATTGACAGGGGAAGAAAAAAAGGGGGCTTAACTCCCTTTAACCTCCTAATTCTTAAAATATTTTAATCTTAAATTAGTGCTTTAAAAACTATGCTGTGATCTTTTTGTGACATTTGACTCAGGTATCGTTAACAATTCATGATCTTATTGTTAATTTTTTTTTAATATTTTCTTTATAATAAATAAAAAAAGTTAAATATTAGCTGTGTTCACTTTATTTATTTATTACTTGTGTTCATAAATTATGCATGCCGGTAAAATCACTTTTTTACAGACAGAAAAGTTGCATTTCTGAGCCTAACACTACTGTAAGAAAAGTATCTATATTAAGTGTGTAACTCAAGTTATCATGGCAACCACTCTTCTTCTGATTTCTTTGTGTATTGAAATGTGACTAACTTAATCTTAAATTAAGAAATTACAAGCTCTAATTTAAGTAGTAGGAACATTTTTTAACCTCTTTTTATAATTATTTTCTTCAGCTCAAAAGACCTGAAAAAATAATTATTATTAAAATTCATTTTAGGCTTAAAATGGGTGTAGCAAATACAATTTTGTTTGTGTCAGAACTGAAAAATCGTTTGCCAACAGATAAAATTCCACACTTTTCATAGAAGAATCTAGTCGTTATTTTACATATACAAATATTAACTTTTTTTTCTTTGCACCTTAAGTTAATTTTATGCCTTCCATTGGCAAGCTTCCAGATCCAAATTAATAAATAAAATACAAATTATGCTTTATAATTATATATTATAATATTTCACAATAGTTCCTTTAGGTTTATCCTTAGAAATTACCTTGATTGGCCAGGATGCAAAGACAATTTTTTCTTCCTGGATAAATTAATATATATTTGCAAACATGCACTACAGGATATATAGTTATACAGTTACAATGTATCAAGATTTTATTCCTCCACTATTCACCCAATCTGCATTGCTTAAAAATAAATGAAGGTTAACATCGAACCAAATCTAAGGTATTTGCTAAAAAATCAAGGTATATTGTAAATAAAAATTTTATTCTGTAAAATAATTCATTCTTATTCAACATTTTATTACTATACAAAAATGCTGGTAAAGTAAAGATAAATGAAACAAGGTAAATAAGTTTGATGGTAGAAATATTATTACAGATATCAGAAGAGTTGATGTTTATAAATATAAATGATTGTCAAAAAATAGTTTAATTAGTTGTGATAAAAAAAATAACAACAAAGAGAGATAATTTTTTTATTTGCTTAACACTAACTCTTAAACAAGAACATTATTTATCAGAGGATGCTAAAACAATTATAAAAAATAACAAAACATGCAGAAAATAAAACAAATGATGACATCAAAAGACTAGAATAATTAAATAAAGACGTACAAATGTATAAAAATCTTAAATAAAACAAATAACCATTTTTTTGTGGAGAGACTCTTTTCTTCATTTCCTATTATGAATAACTCCACTTGTGCTCAATCTCATTCAAATAACCATTTGTTAATTTTTAATTTATATCAACAATGATTAAAATGGCAAATATAATAGTAGCAGAACTCAAACTTTTTATTGAAAGTTACCTACATCAACTAAAAATGAGAACCAACTAAGTTGATACAATGAAGTAATACATTTTTTGATTTTTAAAATTATTTTATTGTAAAATTTATACTTAGTTGAACTTTTCCTTTTTTTTTGGCTAATAAAATTTGACGAAACATTAACCAGAGATCACCTTTATAGAGTACTATTAGAATATATATTAGAATATATATTTCTCTTTTCTATAGAGGAACTTTTAATACAGGTTACTTTTGTCCAGCTGTCTATAGTTTCACTTAATATTTAAACTAATTAACTAATTAGATGTCTCATTATCTAGTAATCAAATAAATTATATTTTATATTAATATTTCAATGGGTACAAGAGCTACATCAATTTAAATAATTATAAGGTAAATAAATACATAAACAAAGAAATGTTCACCTTATTGTAACAATATCCCCTACAAAAAAACCGATAGGATATTCTATGTATGGGTCTATGTAATACCATCTTACATAATTAGTGATGAGAAGCCAATCACAACAACAAAAAATGTCAAGAAAAAAAATAACTTTAATCTTTGAACACCATATTGGTTAAACTGGTACTAACGATAAATTTTAACTTTTCTCTGATTATAATACCAAGAAAGTAACAAATTTGAAAAAATGGGCCACAGAATTACAAATAAAATTGTTTGATTAGAAAGACCTTTGAAAAGACCATTGTTTCTAGATAATAATTTCTGTTTTTGTTCTAATTTACGAACAGTCGCAGTAATATCGTTTAGTTCAGTCCTCATAGTTAAGATAGTCCTCATAAGTATGTCAGTTGTTGTTTCTTGTTCATGGCAATCATTATTTAAATGACCATTTGAAGTTACAGTAGTTTGAAGTGATGGATGAATAACTAAATTAGAATTTCCTACTGATGGTGTGAAAAATTCATCATCTTCATCATCGCTTTTCACTGATACATCATTGTTAGCCATAACAACATTTTCATTAAAAGGAATGGTTTCAAATTCTTCTGAAGATACAGGAATAATTTCATCATTAGGAAGTGTTGGAGCTGGCAAACAAGCAATGGACTCTTCATTTAATTTAATAGGAGAGATAGATGGAATTTCATTTAAATTATCCTTAGAATCATCCATTTTAAGAAAGTCTGCAACGTTTTCCGTGTAGGACATGGTTTCTATAATCTTATTTAATTCCTCAACATACTTAGTCATGGCTTGTTCCTTCGACATATTACCAAGACGTTTCCAAGCTTCCCACTTAACTCTTTTAACGACTTCCCAAGTCCAAGGTTTTGGCTCATTATTGGGACCTTCAGTAGCTTGCTTATAAAACGCGTAAAATGATAGCTTCATTTCATTTGAAGGCTGATAAGGTCCATGTTTAGGTAAACCACCAATAACATTAACAGCAGCATTAAATCTATCTTTTATAGACATATTCAGAATAACTGTCCAGATACTTTTTAAGTTAATAAAGTTTCAAGCCTGTCAAAGCACTCATGACAAGCTGGTAATGGAGAACCAAAGACTAGTAAATAAAACTAATTTCATAATTACCAATTTCCAGAAAAGCTTGTGGAGTTTCCATTTGATTGGAAAAACTTAGCACTCTATAAAACATATCAAACCAACATTTTACAGACGTCCTAAAAAACACGATTTTACATTTTTCCTAAATATGTTTTTAATTAATAAATAATAAAAGATAATGAATTATCAATAATCAATTCGATGTAGGGTGTTAAACTCTGTAGCGCTTACACTGCTCTTTAATAATCTATCCAGGTTAATTCTGTCTTTTTATAGTGTTTGACCGGTAGTTTTTATGATCTAAACTATGAATTAATTTTAATTAAATTACGTGGATCTACTTTAAAAAAAGTTTAGTCTACATTTATGCGTTAAAGAAAATTAAATGTTCAAGTTCATCACAAAAAAAAAGAAACCGCTTTATATATGCATAAATTAATATATTTGGATTGATTTTCCGCAATACTTTTTGAATTGTTTGTGACTAACTTTGTTTTAATATTTGGTGAATTTATTTTTCGAAGTCCTCATAATCCAACCTCGTCGATTTACGTGAACCGGAGCGACTTGTGGGTGAATTTTGTTAGTGTTTTATAATAATTTTATCTAATCTCAAGCAAAATCTTGTTGGTAAGTTTTAAATTTTATTTTTAGTGGATTATATTTGAGAAAGATTACCTTGGTATTTATTTTTTAACGAAGTAACTTAAAAAACTGATGCAACCTTCGGTATAGGTTACTTGCCGCACGAGTTTAATTCTACCAAAATTTATATATTTATCTGAAATATTTTTGGATCTCATTTCTCCTTATAGTCACTGATTTCTTTTACTGTGGTGTAAACACTTATGGTGAGCAGGCAAATTTGAATTACCTACGAAAAGTGGACCTCTGGACCACCTACAGTCATTCTATTAAGAGGGATCCTTATCAGAGGTATGAAAACCCTGCGAGATAAACACCTCTATTGGTTTTTGAACCAAATTAAAGATGACGGACTAATACGCTTTATACAATTTACAGCGTATTATAACTTTTATTATCTACAAAACTAGCTGTTAAGAGAAGTTTCAAAAGCCCAACAGAGAAGGCTCAATGTTGTGTACTTATCCATTTTACCTATTTTTAAATTGCTTTTAATGATGATATTAGCTCGTCTCTGTGTAATTAAAAGCTAATTTAACCAATGGATAAAGAATTATTGATAACAGAGTTAGCAGAGAAGTTAGCTTTTATACTAGCTTTGCCAACTTAACATCTAAATAGGGCGTAGAAAAACCTACAGGCTGAACTTTTGAAATAATTGAGAACATTGTTTCCTTCACACAAATTGTATGCCTCTCATAATGATTTATCTGAATATCATAACTGTAAAAACTATTTGTAAAAATAAAAAGATTTTAGAAGGGAAGTCATCTAACTCTCTGGACTAGAGATCTAGTCCAGACATTTTCTGTTTAGTTCAAATCTTACCTAGAGATACAACACCTTAGCGTTTGTAAAAAACCTTTATTCCTATATCCATGAAAAGGTGTGTGCTTTAAATCTCTTAAGTGTCCTCTGAACTACATCAAGATTTTACATAGTCTTTACACAATGTAAAATCTTCTAAAAACATGGTTTATCTTTCTTATCGTCATGCTTTCTTAAAACTGTTTTAGGTTAAAAATTAACTAAATATGGCAGCCCAGTTATTCAACAGAATTGGACAGCTTGGTCTGGGAGTTGCCCTTGTTGGTGGTGTTGTTAATTCAGCTCTCTACAATGGTAATATGAGTGCTCTAGAAATATGGTAGTTATAATGTTATAACTACCTATATGTCTAAATGTTATGATAGCTTTAAATTTATTTTTTCTTCTTTCACATTCCTAGGTGCCATAATTGAGTATTTTTTTATGAAGATCTGTTGTGGCTAATATAAATTTACATTTTTAAATAAGTAAGCTTTATCTACGGAATACACCATCTTTCAATAATTACAGTCTATCGTTTAGTTTAAAAATCTTGACAGGTCAGTTTAGACACCACTGATTCTTAAAAAAAATCTTTGCAAGATGGGAGCGGGAAAAAACTATGTTAACAAATCAGGTTATTTTACCTGTATTTCCTTGGTGGTGTTTTTTTACATTTCATTTGTGTAGTTTTATTTTAAAATATCATTTATTAAATTAATTTGAAAGTAGTTTTCAAAACGATGTAATCAAAAGAAGAACCACAAACAACGTAAACGATTGCAGGGAAGAAGGTTTTTTCCCTACAGCGATTCTTGTGGTAGGGATTTTTTCTCTTTTTAAGTTAGTGGTGGCAGCGGCTTCTCTGATTAGTCAATCCCCAAAATACCTATGACCTTGGGGATTTTTAAACTAAACGATAGACTGTGTATAACAACAGTAGGTCTCTCATTTTCTTATGCTTCCTCCATACTAGGCTTCTCTGATTAGTCAATCCCCAAAATACCTATGACCTTGGGGATTTTTAAACTAAACGATAGACTGTATATAACAACAGTAGGTCTCTCATTTTCTTATGCTTCCTCCGTACTAGGATCTTGTTTGGGATTGAAAGGCCATACAATTTAGGTTGCTTCATTTAGAGTGATTCTTCTCCAACTTATGAAACTACTTATGAGCATCCTAAGTGTTTTAAAAAATTGTAATGTTCTTTTTATTTTTCTCTTTTATATTAAGAAATAACTTATATTTGTGTGAATTTAATTTTCCAGTTGATGGTGGTCACAGGGCTGTTATATTTGACAGGTTTACTGGTGTTAAAAATCAAGTTGTTGGAGAAGGTACTCATTTCTTTATTCCATGGATCCAAAGACCTATTATATTTGATATTCGTTCTAGACCTAGAAATATTCCAGTTGTTACTGGTAGCAAAGGTATGTTAAATATCTCTTTTAATCTAAGTTGCATATATAATATATATATATATATATAATATATATATATATATATATATATATATATATATATATATATATATATATTATATATATTATATATATATATAATTCCTTTTACAGTGTTTAACATGACAAGTTTGACTACAAAAATTGATTGTGAACCACTCAAAAGTTCAATGCAATTGACCTACTAGACTAGACATACACAACAATTTGAAACTCAGTTCTCTCGAACATCATATCATTAGCATTTACCTATAAATATACTTACAAGAATATTTAACTATTAGCACCAAACCTTGACCTACACACTCTTCAACAAATTAAACTTATTTGAACTTTATGTCTGCCTTTATTTTTTATATTTGTTATTATATTGCATTTGCATTTCTTGTTTTAATCTGTATTTTTCCCCAATAAATCAATTTTGAAGTTAAACCTGACAGAACAGTTTTATTATGTCATTATTTACAATTAGCACTGTTTAAATCAATAATCTGACTATTAATTCTTTATTTCAAAATAGACAAAGTTCTTTAGTCTAATAAATTAAAATAAAAGTGGATTTGTTTAAAAGCAGTATCCAGTATTAGATTACTCTTTCAGACACTGTTTTATTGTACCTACAATGATTTACTGTAAGTTTTTGTGTGCAATTAAGGTAAACTTATTTTTTTTGTTTTGAATTTGTTTATTTATTTCAAAGTAATATTTTATAATAATTGGTAAAATATCCTTTGTTCCAGACTTACAGAATGTTAACATCACTCTTAGGATATTGTTCAGACCTAAACCTGATCAATTACCAAGAATTTATACAGTCTTAGGCAATGATTATGATGACAGAGTTCTTCCCTCTATCACTACTGAAGTTTTAAAAGCTGTTGTAGTAAGTGTTAAAATAAATAATTTCATGTGAAGTTATGTTATGTATCAGAATATTGTTATTAAACTTTTTCTTTAATGTAGCTTTTACAAAATGTTGTCTATTCTCTAGACATATATATCCATGTGTGGATTTAAAGCACAAATAATTATTTCTAGAGACTTTTAACAAGAATCTAGAACCTAGATTGTTTTAATAGATATTTCATATTTTTTATTTATAAATATTATTTGTTAGCCATAATAACTTCTCTTTGATTTCAGGCTCAATTTGATGCTGGTGAACTTATTACTCAGAGAGAGTTGGTTTCACAGAAAGTTAGTGAAGAACTAATTGAAAGAGCGTCTCAGTTTGGTGTTATTCTGGATGATATATCACTTGTAAGTTAAATTATTGAAATAAAAAATAAGCTAACCTTGATATTTGCAGTTTTAAGGATAGCCGTTTTTTCTAACTACTTCTGACTTTATACATTTACATTTATAGGAAAAGTATTGTTTTTGCAAAATGATCCGATAAACTGGGATGTCACTAAAATTATCCGTCTCATGTGTTTTTAAAGCCTACTGAGTGTTTTTTTCAAAGTTGTCTGTCTGTATGTGTGTGTGTATGTCTTTTATCATCATAGCTCCCAGTGTATTTATGCTAGAGAGTTAAAGCTTTGTACAAAAATCAGTTTAGTGCTGTAGTTGTGCTATTTGGAAATTAATTTTTTATGTCTTTATCAACCGGCAATACAACTAAAATTTCAACAAATCATTAAACTCTGAAAAATGATGCGAATCGATTGAAATTTGGCACACATGTAGCCATGTAAAAGACTAAAATATATGTTTCATCTCATTATCAGTATTAGTTCAATTTGTATCGAATGACTTGTATACGTTTTTTTTTTAAATTGTAAATAATCAGATAATAATCCAATTGAGATGAAATTTGGTTCAAGTATATACCCTAACATAATAAATGAGTATACCAAGTTTAATTTTAATACAACAAGTATATCCATGATTTTTGGTGGATCATAAAACTTAAGCCACAATGAGAGTGTTCAATGCCTGGATGGGTGACTATTGGAAATGAAACAAATGTATTTTAAATCTGAGTACAAACAAAGCGAGTCGGAAGACATGCTGCAGTATACATTTGGCAAATTTTATATTTTGAGGACGAGCAAAGCAGGGAGGATTTGTGTAGCGAATCCGAAGTGATGAGGAAATGTTCCGAGATATCCCGTACCCGATTTTTAAATTGTAGATAGATCATCTATCATCCTTATGAGTGCAGTATCTAATTGGTATTATTACTTAGTTTAACTTAAGTTTAAAGTTAAGTGCTTATTTGTCTAAAATAAAATTGAAGATTTAGGTCTTCCGCAGTTATTGTCATGAAGATTTAGGTCTTACGGTGGTGACCACGTCAATGTAGATGAAGAATCCGACGTTTCGCTTCCACTGTGGGAGGCAAAACTGAACTGAAAAATGTTCAGTTTTGTAGAGCATTGTGTTTCTATCCATGATGTCCTACATCCCTGAAGATGTCTCCCACAGTGGAAGCGAAACGTCGGATTCTTCATCTACATTGACGTGGTCACCACCGTAAGTTAAAACAAAGTGAAGAAACTATTAAAATACTCGGCGTAACATGGGATTCTCATTTACGATGGGATAAGCACATTAAGTGTATGCTGAATAGTTTATCTTCAGTAATATATATGATAAGAAGCCTAAGAGACAAAGTAAGCAAAGATGTTTTAAAGATGATGTACTATGCTTACTTCCATTCAAGAATATCATACTGTGTCCGCCTTTGGGGAGGAGCTACAAAAGTCGGTGAAGTATTCATCCTACAAAAGAAAATAATAAGAATCATAAATGGTCTCAGCTACAAGGAATCATGCAAAGAAAGCTTTAAACCCCTTCGGATACTTACTCTACCTTCTCTCTACATATACAACTTACTTACCTACGCCAAACAGAACTTCAATAGCCTACAGGACAAGAGCCACGCCTACAACACCAGACACTACAACAAACTGGACTACCCTGCCCATCGTCTCACGCTGACTAACCGTTCACCACTCTACATGTCTCGTAAATGCTATAACCACCTTCCAGAATCCATCACTCAACTTCCACATCAACAATTTCAAGTAGTAGTTAAAAATTTTCTTATAGGAAAAGCCTTTTATTCTGTTGACGAATATCTTTTATCGAAGATATGATTTGGTTTAATTTAATTTAATTTAGTTTTAGTTAGGTTATGTATTATGTAGTTATGGTTAGTCACTAGACAATGTACAGACATTGTAATGGTGGGAATAAGAATTATTATTATTATTATTATTATTAAGACCTAAATCTTCATGACAATAACCGCGGAAGCCTACGCAGTTTATTAAAATAAAATTGTTACTCAGGCATATTTCAATGTGTAAATTCTATTTTGCTTGTTGTTTTAAATACATCTTTCTTTGTTTTAGACTCATTTAACATTTGGAAAAGAATTTACTCAGGCTGTTGAATTAAAACAAGTTGCACAGCAAGATGCTGAAAGAGCTAGGTTTCTTGTAGAAAAGGTAGGTTGCATTTTTATTAAACCTTTCTACGTTTCATATTAAAGTTAATACCAAAAAGAAATTACTATGAAGAATTAATAGTCCAAGAGCTAGGCCTAAAAAATGTGACTCATTTTGTACTACTTCAAACCAAATTTTTCTGAAAATATACTTTTAGTAATGAAGGAAAAGCATAGTCTGCCTATCCAGAGTGGAGCCCTTTATATAAATGCGATCTCTCAAATTCCAATTTTTTGAAATAAGTGGTTCCCTGTAGGTCGTGTGCAAACATGAAGAGAACTTTTTTTGAAGCTGATAAAAGTTCCTATAAAATGAGTGTTTTTTGTCAAAATTGGATAACTACAACTAAAGTTATGACATTTCTTAAATGGCCTAAAAAATGCTCAAAAAGCCAATTTTTCCCAAGAAATTCGCTTACTTTGCATAAATTAACAATTTTTTCAGTGTTTTTGAAAGAGCCATAACTTAGGTTGCAGTCATCCGATTTTGATGATTAAACACTCGTTTTACATGAAATGTTCTCTTCAGATTTTGCACACGACCCATAGGGAACCACATAATTCAAGAAAACTGAAACTCTTGCGATTTTATAAATTTTTGAGCATGCACAATCGTATGAAGGGCTCCACTCTGGATAGGCAGACTATGTTTTTTTCTTTTTTTTGGAAAAATTTGGTTTGAAGTAGTACAAAATGAGACACATTTTTTCAGGTCCGGCCCTTGGACTATAAGAAAATTCCTTGAAGGAAACAATGTCCTCTTATTTCATCTAATTAGGATTAATGAAAGAAGACATGACAAAATGGTCTCAAGCAAATAATCTAATTATTCTAAAGACTATTTTTTTATAATATTTATTATATTTTAGAAACATTCTTCAAGGATACTGTTATTCTTTTATTGTATTGGTATAGTGAAGTCAAATTATCCCGTATGGTGAGGGTAAATATTCTTCTTTGTCTTTTTTAGGCTGAGCAACAAAAGAAAGCAGCTATTATTGCAGCTGAAGGTGATGCCACAGCTGCTTCACTCCTTGCTAAATCTTTTGGTGAAGCTGGTGAAGGATTAGTTGAATTAAGACGTATTGAAGCTGCTGAAGACATTGCTTACCAACTTAGCAGATCTCGTCAAGTGTCGTATTTACCTCCTGGCCAAAATGTACTCCTTAACCTTCCTGCATAAAAAACTAATGCAAACCTGCACTCCTTGTACAAAGCGTAATATAGCTATTTCAACTAAAGAATTCAGAAGGAAATTCCTGCTGAAATTAACATCATCTATTTAAAGTGTTATCTCTTTTTGTTATGCAAAATAAATATTTCAGGAAGTATCTGTTGGTTCAAATTTTATTTGATTTTGAATTATATAGCTTTTTATACCTTAAATTAATTTATGGTATCAAATTTTGTGAGCTTCTTTTTTATTGTAAACATGGCATAAATTAATTCCATGGCATTAATTTCCGGAAATATTTTATAATGAATTAAATGTTGCATAAAAATGTAGCTCTAGTACTTAATAAAATATAATCATTGGTTATATTTATGCTGACCATCTTAAATGAAGCATTTATAAAAAAAATATTGTAATTCATCTACTGTATTATTTGAGCATTTAACAAGTACCATTTATGAAAGGAGTAAAGAAAGTTTGATTACTTTTTTAAATCCTGGCTTGTACCAGTTAGGATTTCTATCTTCTCAGCCTCCAGAAAAATATTTATTAAATTGTCTGTATTACTAGTCTATGACATTTAATCCACCCCATTTATTAAAATTCCTACTAATTATTCCTTTATCCTCCCTGTAGAAGAATCTAGATTAGACACCTCATCTTTTATGTTTTTTTTTATATTATTTATGTTACATTTGTCTTTTTTGTAAATAAAATTTAGTTTATACAAAAATTGAAACATTACACTATTTTACCCTTGTTAAAAATCATAAGAGATGATAATTTATGAATACAGGGTGGTCCGAAAACCAAGATTTTCTCTCCACCTGGATTTTAACCTTTTTTAAAAAAATTGACAATTTATTTATTGAATAATACTCCAATAATTGTGATTGTTACAATTATTAGAGTTAACGCAGTTTTTTTAAACCTTTGGTAAGCTTAGTAGAGAAACAATCCAGTGATTGCACTCAGGTGGGAGTTAGAAATAGATAAATAGTGATAATAATATCTCGAGTGTAAAAGATAGGAATATTGGAAAATAGATTCAGAATGGATAAAATTTTAAGTAAATAAAATGCAGTAAAAATATGATTTAATAAAGTGACATTGAATTTATAAAGTTAACTGGTGGAGGTGGGAGATTTAAACACAATACAACAAAAAGATTTATACTGAAAATATTATAAATGAAAACTTTTTTCTCCTTAAAATCTTATTAGTTCTGCCTCTCATAGGACTTGATATTTGACCATTTCATTGAACTTGTTTAGGCTGTAGGGTGTTTAAAAAATTTACATTACGTAAAGGAATACACTTGTACCAAATTTCAACTCAATTGAATTATTTAAGATGTTATTCAATGAATTATAAACATTACAAATCATTGAATAAAAATTGAACTAATGCTGATAATTAGATGAAACAGCACATTTATTGGTGTTTATACATGACTACATGTGTGCTGAATTTAAAATCGATCAAAACATTTTTTTGTATTTTATGAATAGTCAAAATTGTATGTTAATGACGACATAATAAAATATTTTCCGTATAGCACAACTAGACCAACAGATAGATTTTTGTACTGAGTTTCAACTCTCTAGCATAAATATTAACCCACACGTAAGACATGATAACAGACACATACAGGCAGAAAACTTTGTGAAAATCACTCAGGAGGTCTTAAAACACTTGAAACGGATAATTCAGGTGAAATCTAAGTTTCGGATCTTTAGTTTAAACACAATTATGGAGCAAACTTTTCCTATATACCTATGGTCTAAAAGAGGAAAAGAAAAAATCAAAACCAGCTTTGAATTAATTATAAAGCCAATTAGACTCCCTCCTGCAGCACAGATCTCCTGATCTAAGCAGGAGGTATCTTTTGTATATTATTTGTTATGAAATTTATACCTACTTATTTATATATTAATAAAGAATTGTTGTTAAAAAAAAATCTAATTAAATCATTTTTATTTTAAATGTAAAAAATATCAAAGAAAATCTTAAGTAATAATACATTCAGTTTTATTATTGCCCTCAATTCATTAAATTTTAAGAAAAGACAATTTTATAGGTTTTTCTGGTTTATACAGAAATGGAGTCATGCTTCTTATTTCTTCACCATCTGAGATTAATTTATACTCTCCAAAAATCTAAAAATACAAAAACAATTTTTTAAAATCTTAAGTAGTAGATTTACTTACTTGAGTGGGGCTGAGTGTTTTTATATCTATCAGCAATGTTGTCCATTTATTTATTCAAAATAATAAATGCATTTATTTGAAGTAATAACAATGCAGAGTGAAATATCCAATATCTTGGATTGGAATTAATAATATTAGATGACCATACTTTGGTAACTACATGTTACCTTCCTTGACAAAAGAGTTATATCATCTAAACCTTCTAAAAAGTTCTCCATAAATGAATAAATTACAGTTATAGTGCAATGGCTAAGATTTTTATTTGAATCAAGTCAAACTTCTATGACATTACACTAGTTGGAATCATAAACTGTAGGTTAGTTTTTCCAAATTTTAGTACTGAGCATTATTATAATGTTAAATTGCATTATAGTATTGAACATAATTATAAACAGTGGATAGAGTGGAAATATAGTGTTGAGGAACCAATGAAGTTGGCCTCATTGGTGGTTGTAGTTAAATATCCAGAACTAACCTCATTGGCTCCCTCACATTATTTTTCCAAGCTGTCAACTGATTATAAACATGTGCTATGTACTAATTAAAAATATGGTCTGAAATTGATAAAATCAAAATAAGTCGATACCTATGTGCGAAAGGTAATATTTGTGTGTTAAAATTATGGATAAACAGTTTTCAGAATATAAACAAACTTTTTAGTCAATAATAGCAAAGGTAGGTAACATTATCAAGAATAATGTATTTGTCTTGGGGTCTTTGTCCTTGGTCAGGGAACTTTTTGTTTGATTGGAAAGTTACTATTTAGTTCAATATAATGCTGCTTGGATCTCCAATAGTTTTAAAAGTAATAAATAAACGAACATCCTTTGGTTTTTTGGGCTCTTTTACTCTCGTCTAGAAAGTTTAAATGAAACCTCATTTCTTACTCTGAGTACTAAAGTCTGAATAAGCTGTTCAGCTCTTCTCCTTCCAATACAAGTTCTCATTCCTAATCCAAAAGGCAACATAATATAACGATGACTTTCTTCATATTGATCACTAGATTTGATCCACCTTTCTGGCTTGAATGTACCAGCATCTTTAAAATTATCTTCTAATCTGCATGCAGCAAGAATTTCAAGTACAGCTAATGTCTGAAAAAACATGATTGTTATTCGAATATATTATCACTACCTTAAGATTACAGCTTAAGAAAGACAGGCAAAGAAAATGGGTTGAAAATGATTGAAAAGAAAACTAGAGACTTTTAATACTGAAGATAACATAGATATTAAATTTGGAAACGAGAATTCAGAAAACTTGAGAGATAATATATACTGAGGCCGACTAATTTCTAAAGACAGAGAGGTGGAGAAAGTAAGGCAAAGAATAAGCTTAGGCTGGGCGAGTTTCAAGAGCCATATTCAATAATTTAAATCAGACATTGAAATGGCTGTAAAGAGTGAAGTATAGAATACAAGTGTTACCAGTAATGCTATATAGATAAGAGACATGGGTCATAACAACCAAAGTTACTTCAAAAATGTGAGTAGCTCAGAAAGCAAAGGAAAGGTCCATGGCAAAAATTACTAAAAGAGAGAAAAATAATTCCTCAGCTAGATATAAGACAGAGTTGGGACTTAATTTTTAATTTAAATATTAAAATTAAATTACAGATTAGTAATGATTATAAAAAATTATAAAGCTCATATTAATGTTCTCTCATTATGTGAAACTCAACATTTTTTGTTACATTTTAAATAATTTTTCAGTATACTTATAATTTAATTAGTATAAAATAAAATGCAAGTTATATACACTCTTTTGATATAATACAAGGTTGGAATGAGTTCATAGGCTCTGTTGGCACCCCTCTGATGAATTTTATTTATTATATTAACATTATAAAGAAAATTTGTATCCCTCCCCCCCCATTATTTTAAAAATGTTACTTGACAAAAACAAAATGGGTAAAACAATGGCACCTGTACACATCATAACGCCAGATGACTCACTACCATACCTTGACTTCTCAGGGTCATGACCCTGACTCAGGTACACTCTTCCCAAGGGTAAAAAACCCTCTCCTACTCCCTCGCCAATTTTTATCGAAAATCCTTGTTGAATTTTTAGAGGGTTCTATTTGTAAATGTCATTAAAGAGCTTACATCCTTTGGAACTTTGAATCCAGATAAATTGACATCTTTTGGAATTTTTCTATTCTGTGCAGATATAATAGGATGGAGCCTCAATGTTTCCTTGACTACAGCCTTGGTATAACGAGCTTGATTCAAAGTCTCCTCAGTTATCTGAGAATCATTTCCCCGAGGAAGTATTCTAGAGGCTTCTTCTCTTAGTGACTCCTGTACTTTTTCATTTCTACTAACTTCGTACAATAAGTAACTCGATGTAATAGCCGTCTGAAAAATGTAAAATTAATAGATTTTAATAAACTAAAAACCTTGACTATTAGACTAAATGGTCTGTCTCTGTGGCTGGGCCACCTTCTCAGTTTATACAAATAATATTTGTTATATAATGATTTCACCAACTTTAATTAATATTCGAGTACAGCAGATATGCAACCCACCTGATGTTTACACAGGGTGAATACCCTGTGTAATATAGAAAGATTCTTACTTGAACACTTAATTAGAAATTATTATATTGTGAGTGAACTTGAAATAATTATTAATGAAAACGTTTCAAGGGTAACACAAAGAGTGTTGTAAAAATATAATGATGTAAAATATCAATGATAAGTGATAATTCAGCCTTTTTTTTAACTTGTCAAAATTATGGAGGATTTTTGCACTCTAATATTATTATTAAATAAATATTACCGTGTCAATGCCTCCATAAAGTAGGTCTATGATAGCTCCAAGTTCATTTTTATCATATTCTTTATCTTTTATATACTCTGATACAATACATTTTTCTGTAGTATTTATATTCTGTCTCACTTTCTCTATCTGTTCCAATGTAAATCTGGAATGACATTGTGGTGAGACAAGTTTTTACCATCCCAAAAGGAAAAAACAACTAAATTCAGATCAAATTTTTATTAAATCTTAAAAAGTAACAATTAGTTGTAACCAATATCATTGAAATAGTTACTGGGCATAATTTAATCTAGTTTGTTTTCTGGATTAGATAATATTTAGTTTATTAAAATCATAAATATAATATATGTGTTTCCTACTTGTGGACTTGTCTGATAGGGTCACATGTAAAACTTTATTGTAAATAAATTAATATAATTATATATACACGTCTTCCAGCAAAAATAACTTAATCAATTAAATTTAATATTACAGAGATTTGACCAAAATTTACATTAAGAAAACCCCTCAGTAAAAGTTGCATGCGCTGCATTTTATTTTCTTAAATTTTGCAAGTTGATATCCCTTTCAATCAAACTTTATTTCACAAGAAATAAAAACTATTCTAATAATACAAAGATTATCAAGAACTAAAGTGATGTAAAAACAACAACATTTTTTTAACAGGTACAAAAATTCTAATACATGGTTTCATAATTGCATTTTTAACATACATTTTTACAAATCCATCCATTCATTTATCTGAAAAACTATTAAGCTCAAACTGAATAGCTCCTAATTTGGAGCTACCTAATTCTCATTACCATGGCTTAGAGTAGTCTTGTTAAAATATACTTTAAAAAGCAAGAATACATCTATTATTTGGTTTATAATTTTTTGTTCTACATACTTAAAATCAACTATAAAAATATTCAGTTAAAACTTAAATTTCATGGTACAAGAGCTGAAATGTTATTATATTTTTATTTATTTTCTTTAATTTAGTATTCACCTGATTACAGAATGTGAGGCATATACTTCTCTTTGTACCCGTATATTTGTCCTTGCCCTCTTGTATGAAGAGGAGCTTTCTTCTCTTAGTTGGGGAGATATCCTCCAATACATCAACCTTTCCCAGAGATTCTTTGTAGAGGTGGTGTAGGTTAAGGAAACAGGGCAGGCAAGAAGGACCCAACTACATGGCCTATCTGGCTGGCTTTGCCTCCCCACCCTATTACTTCTACTAAATTTAGTATTTTATTTTATTAACAGAAGGATACATTAGCATTTCTCTTCATTGTGATAAAAAAGGATTTCATTTTGCTTCAACTACTCAATGGAGCAACATTTTATTTGTAGATTACACACTTTTGCATACTCCCCCAGATTAGCCAAAGATATACAATAGAAGATTATGCCGGTTTATGTAGAACCAGCAGTTTTTTTAAATGTAAAATTTTTATAAACCACTAAATGATTTATCTAATTTGTCTGTGACAGCCTTCTCTGTTGTTGAAATTATTAAACCTTTAGCATAAAACCTTAGACTCCAAGGAGGTCTGGGGTTTAGCAGTTTGTATAAGATTATAGGTAAAATAAACTAGCATCATCTTTAGATTACACTTTATGTGTTAATATTGCCACTACCGTCTGAGGCAGTTCCTGCAGGGGTAATCCCTGTTTGGCTGTAAGGCTATTATCGGCCATTATTATTTGTTGACTATTATTTGTTGGTGACAAACAAAATGAAGATAAAAAATGTCTTACTTCTCTGTGCTTTCAAAACATTGATGTAACTTTTTATAATCATTAGAAGTTGGTCTAGTCCACAAAAACAGTGCCCGATCAAAATAACCAAAAGTTTCAATTGCATGTAAAGCATCATTTAATATATTACTTTGAATTGAATGAGGTTGCATTCCTTCAGTACTAAAAAAGTTGAATCTTTCCCCAAACAGAAACTGCAGGGTTGCTACAACAGTCAATAATAATTTTATCAGATTTTACTCAGACAAAATAAGGAACAATATATTCTCAATAACTTAAAAATAAAGTCAAACTTAAAAATATTTTTTTAAGTGAAAATAATTTAGAAAATAATATATAAAAGACAACTTGTTGTTTTGAAAGCTATAGTGACAAAATTAATAACTACCATATACCTTTACGACTATCTCAATGATGGTAACTTACAGCTTATCATTTTTATATAGAAAAACATAATAGATTTCTTACTTTCTGCATTTAATCTATTCGCAAGAAATATGAAATCGTCTACTGTCCCTTCTTTAGCTATTTTACTAACAAATTCTTTTATAATAGCATCATCATTTGCCAGGTATGATCTAGCCTCTTTGACTGGACTTACAGGTTTTTGAGCTACTTTTCTTAATTCCCACCAAACATCACCATTTCTAAAAGTATTAAAATCAAACATGGTAATTAAAAAGATTTTAAGTGTGGTAATTAAAATAGAATTGTCCAATACTTCTAGTACAATAATAATAATATCTTTATTTGCTTAAAGACATAGTCTCTGCAAATAGTACATTATTTACAATGGTTTAAGCTATAACATATACACAGCATGCATGCAGTTTAATATTATAAGTTTGATAAGAAAAAGGTGCCTTTACATGAATAATTAAAATTAGTAATTTAAATAATAAATCACAAGAACAATTTTAAACTTAAATAAATAATGTTAATAAAATTTATTTTCTAACTTTGGTTGAAATAGAACATAACAATATAATGCTTAAAAAATACAAATTAAGCATTCTTACAGTTAAAAATAAATAAAAACCTTTAAGTTAAGTTTCTTTCATTTTTGTATTTACTTTTTTAAGCATATCTTTTTTTGTAACTTTTATTTCATAGCTTTTGTAAATTTGTTAATTTTTAAGAAAATGAAGATTTTTGATTTGATTTGAAGTAAATTCAATACTTCTAGTATAAAAAGAACTTAGTACACAGGATACTCATTAAAAAGACAATCTAAAGACAATTAACAATAAAACTAGTAATAAACTGAGATCTCAGCTTTCCTTCTTTTCTAATTTTAGTATCTTAGACTGACGTAGGGATTCTGAAACTTGTATATCTTCAGAGTGGACACCATTTGAATTAAGTGATTTTACATTTTTATGACTCATGACATGAATCTTAAAGAGTGTGTATTCATTTCTAAAATCCAATATTTCACCAAAAATTTCATTTTTCACTAAAAATGCTTGCAAACCTATTTTTGGTGTACATTTTTATTTATTTTTAAATTGTATTTTCCAACAATTGAGTACTTGTATTTATAATATAGGTGATTTCTGATACACAAGCTGGTAAATTATGTGTCATGGATTATGCAAAACCAGACATGAGATTTAGATGTACCCAATGAAACTACTTAAACCCAGACAAAATACAACTTTATCAGTTTTATCCAAATACAACAAAGCCAATATTCTTTTCTTTTTCTGCCAGGTTCTTTATGACATTTTTGTTTAATATGAACTAAACATGTTTTGTTTGATCTTAGATTTTTTAAAAAAAAAATATTACTAATTTTGGGTATGCACCTATATTAACATTAAAAAGTGAGAAACACCAGGGGCATTAGATAGTGAAATTTCTTAGTGATTTATATACTTTGTTGGGATTAGAACCCAGTATGTAACTATAAAATCATTAACTTACAAAGGCAATAAACCTGGAGTTTTATAAATGTGAGGTTTGCTTTCTCGGTATTTTTTTAACTCAAAGAAACTCATTCTGAGATGAGTATTATCTTGAGAACACAATTTATGGATAGTTTCAAAATCTCTTGGGTCAAATAAATGAACTATTCTTAATGAACCAACATTTTCTTTGACTATCGCTCCGTACTTTTCATTTAAAGATTTTGATGCTTCGTGTAATTTTAAATGATTATATTCCCCTAAAAAAATAATACAAATAATAATTAATAAATTAAAAATATTAAATTAATTTTAGATAACCAGTTACACCAGTATTATACCAATAGATGGAAGTTTCATAACTAAATATTAGTAAACAAATGGTCCAATATCGCATGCACACATTCTTTTCACATTTTTTTCTGATCAACATTCTATTTATTCATTTATTAATAATTATAACGAATTAACAAATATTTGGACTGCTGAATTAAGGATTTAATACCTAAATAATTTATGTTGATAATGTTTTTACTTTTATGAATAATAATACGATTAAATTAAATAAATAAATTACTTTATTATTTTAAAAATATTACTTTTTACATTACTTACTTTTTTTAATTATTAAATCAGGACACTTTAATTGATGTATAAATAAAATAATAAAAATGAAATTATTTACCCACAATAGGAAAATATTTCCAAGCAGATCCTATAAACGGAAGAGAGAAAGGCCCTGGAATGTCATTGAAAGATTTTAATTTTGTCCCAGATTTTACTCCCACAGTTGAATAATTACATTTTAAACATCTCGTAACACAAATACTATGATATCTCAACATTTTAAACATATGCCTTTAATTTTTAAAATGAAAGTTTTAATTATACTTTAATTTACACAAGTATATTATGATGAATAAATAAATGTTTTATCTAAATGGTAATTAATTACTTCATTTATAGACAACTTATTTAATTAAATTATTCAATTTTTTATTAAAATAAGTTATTTAGCTTTACTAAAAAAATGTTTTTTTTTTGAGCAATTTTATTAGTTTCCATTGATTATACTCTCACATGAATGAATTGTTTGTCATTTTCAGATAGAAATATTAACAACAAAAAAACAAGATTAAGAAAAATATTACAACATGCACTTCAAATGTATTTTTCTTAGATAATTTAAAAGATAATTGACCGGAACAGATCACTATAATTAAAATTTTTAATCATATATAATGTTGATATACAAAATACACGTGTACTCTAGATATACTGACCTTGACTCTAATAATAACTATTAAATCTTAAAAAGACTTTATCTAATAAAAAAAAAACAATAACTAGATTTAAATATGTATTTTTAAAAAGACAATTAACATTTAATTTTATATAATTATTTAATTTAATAAATTTACAATAAATATTAGTTATTTCAATGCTGATTACATCAAAATTTGGAAAGTTATTGCATTCTTGACAAATATATATAGTAAATATATAACCAGAAGTCATATCAAGGAATAAAACGGAAATATATTAACAATAGGTTCGAGTCTGTATATTTTATACTGTTATTATTTATTTCAAACAGGGTCTCTAACTACCTTGAATTTCATTTTACCCTTAAAAACCAGGAAAAAGCCTTGAATTTTTTAAAATACCTTGAACTTCAATTTTGCAATAGATTTCAATTTATTTTCTTGTAATTTACCATGAAATTAATAAAGGCTTTTCATAAAAAGGTGCCAAAATAATTACGTGCAAAGATATGTATGAATCCTAATTTAGATTTTATCCCAATGCAGTTTAGTTTTAGTAGTATTTTGTGCACACTCAAGTTAGTAAGTGTAGTTGGTAAGTTTCATCTTAGCCTTAGTTTTCTAGGTTGAGTATGCTTTGCCACACAGCGGCTATTTGTTAAAACCCTGTGTGGCACCTCCTACACTGTGATACTAGGTTAAGTTCTGTGTTCTCGTTTTGTCCTATTTATTTATTTATTATCAACGTTTTACCAACACATCTCTTAATATTTCCACTGAATCAACATCAACAACAACTATCCTTTCTTTCTTCTTCTAGATTCATATCTACAGGACCTGAAACATCAGTTTGCGGAGACCAAGTGTCTGATGTTCTTCATCCAGTCCTGAATTTGCTTTTCAAGGTCGCTTTCTACTACGTTCCAGATCAGTGTGCAGAATCCAAGCGACTGATCACGTCCAGGACCCTGCATTGTTATGGTCAGTACAACATCTGTTGTACCTGGGGTGTCGGAATGATGGATTACATACCCTTCGATTATGAAGTGAATGGATATAATTTTTACATTACAAGTAAATGCTACAGAACATGTAAAGTACTCGGGGTCACTCAAATACATGTTCCAGAGAATCAAATAAAAATACAACGAGACAATTATTCTGACAGGACAAGAAAAAACACACGTAAAGGTTATAATAGAAAATAAAGCAAGTATAAATTGATTAAAATATATAAATTGATATAATACAGCTTTGTGGTGCGGTCTTATAATTCACTAGGTAATACTACGGGTAACTTGTAGGTTTAAATTGGGATTTCTCGAGAAACTACAATAAAAAAATTACACCTACACGTAGTTATGTTCAAGTTTAAAAACACAGGAGATACCTCCAACAGGGTTAGTTGGGGGGGGGGGGGATACCGGATTTAAGAGACCGCGGGTGGATGGAGTGGTTACCACTAAGGACCTAGATGTCGAAGTGGGTAATCTGGCCAAAAAAAAAACAATTCTGGCGCAGAGGTCCAAAAGTTGGGCAAATTTCCTTCGAGATGCATGTTTCCGTGCTTAATAACAATCCTGGTAGGGACGATAATTTTTATAGTTTTTTACATTAAATAAGTTTATAACTACAAAATAATTCTGGCCCGTTGGTCTGCATGTCAGGCGAATTTCATTTGGAATGTGTGTTGTTGTGCTTATCAACCAATTTCTTGAATAATGTCATCAAGAAATAAACTCTTAAATATCAATTTCAAATTGATTTAAGTCATTTTATACGAAAAATTCCATAGTAAAGAATAGGATGTTTACTATGGAACTCAAAACCTAAGGTATCCTATAGATTACCTTTATCCAGCTGCATATTTTGTTTTGTTTGGACTTAAAATTATAATTTTTTTTTAAATGTTGCTTAATTTTATAGCATTAGATATAAGGTGCAGACTCAGTGTGGAGCACAAACCTTGACCTTATGCTGTTACGGTTATTCTTGATATTCATTTTGAGTTTCAAATTTTGTAGTAATTTGGTCAAAATGTTAAGAATAAGGAATATTTTCAAGTTTGAATTCATACTTTTAACTAAGGGCGGCAACGGTCGTAGCTGTCATTGGTTCTTTGATGTCACGTGATTCTCGTGAACTCATGTTTCTCAACGAGATGACGCCGAATGTTGTTGCTTTTCAACAGGTGTCTCCAGGACTCGGTTTCGACCGGGACCTCGGGCCCAAATTTAACGTTATGTTTAATTTTAATTCCTTTTATCGATTGGTAAAAGTATCATGAGATTTTGGTGTAAGACCCCGCCAGGTTGTTTTAGTTTATTGTAGTAAATTTTAGATTATTGTTTACTTTTTGGATTAATTTGACACCGTTTTGGAACCCTTCATGGAAGGTAAGCCCTCGTTCTTTGCCAATTGATTCTATTCTAATTTATCTGTCTATTCACTTTCTTGTTTTGGATTTGCATTGATCTAATTCTCTCGTTATTTTCTTTTTAGGGTTTTTTTGGTACTGGCTTAAGTAAAATGTGGAAGTCTCTCTGTCTTTATTGGTCCTAAGAAGTAAGGTCATGTTAACTACCTGCTTCACAGGAGGTTGCCACCAACCAGCCATCATTAGTTTTAGTTTTAAGGATTATTAATAATCATAATATAAAATATAAATGATCAAATGTAAGGTATGCTCTAATTTTATGTGAAATAAATGTAATGTCTTAGATAAGGACTTTGGTTAAAGCCCATTTAACAGCTCCTAGAGTTTTCATAATAAATGCTTATCTGCCATTTCACTTTAATGATACTAAAAGAATTAGTGCTTATTTATTGAGTTCTAAGTTAAGATTACCTGACCTAGATGTGATGTACTTTTTAGAGATCTTTGGGGATTGGTTCTTGCCCTAAATTGGATTATTTTCAAAGAACCTGGCGCCCTATTCATATGGTATCTGAGAAGGTACCCATTACTTAAATCTGTGAAGTCCTGGAGGACTCTGTCTGTTATCATTTACTGGTTAAATTTGAGAGGGTTAAGCCCTAGATAGATGAGCCACCCCTACTACCGATCTGAGTGGGCATTGTTCAGTTTTTACTGTAACAATGCCACACAAATGGTCAATATATATTATTTTATACATATTTTGTGATCTCATTATTATAAAAAAAGGTATTTAGATATAAATAAACAATTTATTTATTTATTAGTATTTACTAGAATTTGTAATTTATGTTAAAATAAAATAAAATAGATCATTAAAAATAATGTTTAAATTATTTGAACTTTTTTAAATGATTAATAATCATTAATTTTTTCAAGCTCTATTTTTAAAGGGTTTTCAGGGATTTTAAGAAATGGAGTCAGAGTACCCAAATCTTCCACATCTGTTTTCAATTTGTATTCATTAAAAATCTGAAAATTTTTTAAAACAAAAAAAGCTAATATTACATTATTGGTAATTCAACATTATATCAGAATCTATTCGTGTATCAAACCAATAAGAATTGTTTCAATAGAACTTTGTTTTATAAAACCAATTTAAGTAGGTCTCTCATTGGCTTCATTTACTGTAATGGAAATAAGGGAGAGAGAAGAATCAAATTTTTAATAATATAGTAACTATGTCTCTAGGGCTGTTTTTACAAACTTCCAATTGATGTAAGGACATATTACACAGTTGTGTGCCGTGGTCAGAAAATCCACAATAGACTCATGAAACGTTGGCTGATAATTAAGATCGCATTACTAATCATTCACCAAGGTAGTTCACTTCATAGCCAGTACTTTTACAGTTTTGACTGGAATTTCAACACAACTTTGTTGACTTGTTAACTTTAATGTAAATCTTTACTTTTTAAACTACTTACTAACTACTTTTTAATCACACTGGATTATCTCCTCCAGAGGTAGAGAGCGGTCTTATGAGACCTATGCAGTACAATACTTCATCTGCACCTCATTCTACCATAGTAAGCATATGCAGTTATGTAATATGTTATACAGCAGTAACAGCTTTCTGCAGACTCACTCTGGAGTCCTAGAGCACAGGTGTCAGAAGTGTATGTATGTTACAAATGTTTCCCTAAAAACTAGTTGCTTTTTAATCAAGCATCCACATACTTGCCAATAAATGAACCTGGATTAAGTGAGGCCTTTATGTTGAAGATCACACAAAATTCATTCAACCTCTTGAGAACCAGTTCTATTCTCAATTTGAGGAAAAGATTAAATTGGTAGGCCCACTTTTATGTAGCTTATACCTTGAAAAGGCCTGACACTTCCATCAACTTAGCTATCAGTGAACCCTTATTTATTGCCCTTATAAATAAGCCTTATTTATTGCTATTAAGGTTTAACTGATTTAACCAAAAAAATACACATACATTATACAATTTAAATTTAACAAAGATTAAATAGAGGATTCAGGGTTGTTTTGAATAAGGAATAATTAAAGCTAAAATTTGCTTATAGGATCCAATGGGTTTTCTAAAATTTGTTGTACACAGCATACCCCTAAAAACAGTGAAGGAATAAAATATATAAATTACCCTGAGGACAAGAATCTGAATAAGCTGTTCAGCTCTCCTCCTTCCAATACAAGTTCTTAGTCCTAATCCAAAAGGCAACATAATATAAGGATTACTTTCTTTATATTGATCACTAGATTTGATCCATCTTTCTGGGTTAAATTTATTAGCATCTTTAAAATTATCTTCTAATCTGCAGGCAGTGTGGAATTCAAGAAGAACTAGAGTCTAGAATAGTATTCATATGGCATTTTAATAATCTTTTAGAGCATATTTTATTTATAAAGTAAGAATAAAGTTTGCTAAGAGTGCTAAATGCTGTTAAACAAACTTTTACTCCTCTTCTGTTCATGGATAAACACATAGAAATAAATAGACCAAAATTTACATTCATATTTGCCATACTTAAATTTCATCTTTTGTTAAATTCTTAATTTTCTTAGGCATTCCCCTTCATACCGGTCTATGACAAAATTCATTGACCAACAATAAATGAAAGACATCTATATTTTTCTGACATATTATAAGCTAATTGAACAAAAATATATTAAATAGAACAAGTCTTATTGGAAACTGCATCTCAAAAATAAATCGTAACGACAATTTTGTTATAACTTAGGTCAGCTGTGTTGGGTTTAAAAAAATCGGTCTTGATCTTTATTTTAATTTGTCACGGCTTCTATGTTAATGTCGATTACATTATTAGTTGACCCAAGAGCATGTTCCTGGCTTTGCGGAGATTAAATTAATCTGGGCAAGTGTGTTTAGAGCACGCCCACTGGGGGATGTACCTAAGGTTATCCTATGACGTCACTCAAATACCTGTAGGTATTTTTCTCTTTCCAAAGTTGGATGCTAACTGCTTTTATTAAAATAGCTGTTTTTATGTTGAAAGTTATAGTGTGAGGAGTATAGTTTCCATACACATTTTTTTTTGAGAAACCTTTACAACAAAAACTACATGATGGTATATGATAACAACTTACATTCTTTGGAATGTCAAATCCAGATAAATTTACTGATTTAGGTATTTTCCTATTCTGTGCAGATATAATAGGATGGAGCCTCAATGTTTCCTTGACTACAGCCTTGGTATTACGAGCTTGACTCAAAGTCTCCTCAGTTATCTGAGAATTATTTCCTCGTGGAAGTAGTCTAGAGGCTTCTTCTCTTAATGACTCCTGTACTTTTTCATTTCTACTAACTTCGTACAATAAGTAACTTGATATAATAGCTGTCTGAAAAAGAAATTTAATAAAGATTAAAAAAACAAGTTCTTTATTAGCATAAGTATAAAAAATTCTAATGTGTAAACCATAGAGTAATATAGTAAACTAATCAGAGGTGTGCACTTGAGCCATATTGTTCTGGATTTAACAATATTTAATATTGAAGAAAATTGATATTTCCCCTAAAGGTCATATTTAAAATAATTTATATTTAAATACTAAAAAAATAAAATATTTTATTCTTATCTTGATAACACAAACCTTTTTCATGTATCTAATTTTTATGATCATACTATATAAGGAGATCAGAGATTTTTTAAACACAAATGTGTTAAGATAGTCAAAACAAAAACCAATATTTGACAGTTAGACTTTTTAAAGGTAATGGAAAGGTATCAGAATTACCGTGTCAATTCCTCCATAAAGAATATCAATAATTAATCCAACATCTATTTGATCTGGATCTTTGACTTTCAAATATTCTGAAATCAAGCATTTCTTGGAATCGTTTCTTTTCGTTTTAATTTTCTCTATTTCCTCTAAAACAAACCTAGAAAAAACAAACAATTATGACTGATAAGAGAGTTTTTAGTAGGTTTGATTTTTAGAAAGATAAATATAATTTTTAAAGTATTAAAACTATACTAATAAATTTTATTAGTAAATAAAACTATCAGTAAAATTTTAAACCACCAGTATGGTTTCCAATGTGTAAATGTCATATCTAAATAAACAGATTTTTCCATTGATAGATAATAAAAGCTTTTTTATAATTTTTCAGCCTTCAAAACTAAATTTCACTTTTCCATATTTATACCATACAGGAAAAGAATTATAGGAAAAGCCAAAAATTTTTGTTTCAAGTCCCCTCTTAAGTAGTTTTTATTGTTTTCTGTCTGTCTGCCTGTGTCCATTATTATTGAAATTTTAAACAAAATATTATTTTTAATATTTTTAACAAATATCTTTCACTCTAGTTATGATTTACAGAAAATATTTTTTTATTATTTTATTTTATGTCATTAATGACAGTTCGGAGTGGTAAGGATGGGTGTAGAGAATCTGATATGTTGAGGAAACGTCCTACACCCACAAGAAATGTTGGCATTATGGGCTTTTCTCTTTTATTTTGTGTTCTTTTGGGCTATTTCTTAAAGTTAGGTTCCAAAGTGCCTAGACCAGGCATATGGCTGTATCTTTATTATAATTTTATTTTTATGACTGGCAACAAAACTACACACACACACACACACACACACATATATATATATATATATATATATATAATAATATATATATATATATATTATATATATATATATATATATATTAATATAAACAAACATACATTATTATTTATTTATACATATAACTTATAAATAAAATAAGTAATTAAGATTTGTCTAGGTCTTCAATTCTAATCTGTATCAATGAATTTTCAATATTGAAGTCATTTATAATTTGGGGTTTCAATTTAAAAGTTACTCTTGAATTTTTCCCAAAAAAATCTTGAAAAAGCCTTGATTTTTTGTCGTAAGTTTGGTAGACACCCTGTTAAATTAGAAAATGAAGTTAATAAAACTTTTTGGTTTTATACAATTTTTTAAAAGAATACCTAAATATTTAAAATACATATATATTAAAATAATGTACTTTTAGCATTTTCTTGTGACCCAACAATAATGGTCTGCAACTCTGTTTTGAGTCGCAAACCAAGGGTTGAGAATCAGATTACTCACTTGAACAAAATCTTATGCTTAATAAAATATATTTTACTTCTCTGTTAAGTATAATGATCTCAGCAATTTTTCATAATCAAAAATATCCGTTTTAGTCATGAAAAGAGATTCCCTATCAAAATAACCAATGGCCTCTGATAAGTAAGTAATGGTTTTTAGCAGTTGACTTAAATATGAATCCGGATGAAGGGCATCTTCACTAAAAATATTAAATCTTTTCCCAAAAAGAAACATCAATGTCACTGCAAAAAAATAGTTCTTTGGTTCAGGGCTAAAAAATGAAGAAAGTTGAAGAATTCAGAGAACTATTAAAATACTAAAAGTAACAAGGCATTGTTCAAATTAGTTAGATCGTCTGCTAATTAGCATTCATTACCATAATAACCTTTGACATAATATATCAAAAGACATGAAAATTATATTATTATTTATAATTATTATAATATAATTATAATATAACTTATAATACCATCAATAAAATCATGAAATCAATAAAAGCTTATAACAACTTAAAAGAATATGCTGCATAAAATTATTTTTGTTTCTTATAAAACATTATAGTTATTATAACATGTTTCCTGCATTTTTTAACTTGTTTAAGCGTTTTTTTCATGCTTAAACCCATACCATAGTGTTTTCTCCTCCCTAATCCACCCCAGAGTTTGTACACATCCAATAATCTAGGAAGCACATCCTCCGAACATGGTGGCAAGTATGACTAGTCCACTGAGTGCCTTGACTGTACGGTTTAAGGGATAACCTAATATTGAGGTCTTCGACCTCCAGGTCGAAAGAACTTGGTTGTTCCCTTGTGATTAATATCTTTTTACGTGATGTCTTATTTCATTGTAAAAAAGTACATTTACATTGTATTTTTTTAATATTTTTAACATATTGAACCTTTTTATGTAAAGCTATTCAATAAATAAAATAAATTTTGATACACAGGTGTAGTCTCTAAAAATAAATTTAGATGTTTGTTGCTATCACAATATTTATTAATCAAATATACTCATTATATTTATAAATAACAATTTTTTAAAACTTACATTCAGTATTTAGTCGTATAGCTAGTTCTTGAAAATTATCTACTGTTTCTTTCTTGCCAATTTTATCCACAAATTCTTTTACTATAGTATCATCATTTACAAGATAATCTCTAACTCCCTTTATAGAAAATATCTGTGTTATATTATCTTTTCTTACTTCATACCAATTACTATTATTTCTGTTAAAGCAAATTAAAAAAAAATAAATGAAAAGATCATGGTAAATATGAACATTTCATGACATTTGAATAAACCAAAAATGATTAAGATCATAGATTAAGATAAAGAATAGAGGACACTAAAGTAGTAGTTCAATGCTATGGAATTTTGTTTATAGACGAGGGGTAGCAACTCAATAATTTATGTCTGAAACAATACTATTTTTTTTTCAAAGCACACGCAGTACCAAAATATTAGTATATATGTATAACCCCACACCATAAGCTCATTTTTTCTTTCAAAATTCCCTAAAATAAGAGTAAATTAAGTTTCATTAAGTACGACTAGTTTATCTACCGATTTTGTTTTATCACAAGTGTGTGTCACATTGAACGAGGTCAGTAGGAGGATTGGTGACCACTGTGAATAAAACCAATGCAAAGCGAGTCTGAAGACGTACTGCAATATAAATTAGGTGACTTTAATATTCCAAGGATGAGTGAAACAAGTCCGAAGTGGTGAGGATGAGGATAGCCAATCTGATATAGTGAGGAAAAGTTGTTCTGAGGTACCCCATACCCAATTTTTTTTCAATGAAATATTACTATATTTAGGCTAATAAAGTTTAGGAAAATAGTAAAACAATACTGACGGTAAAAGACCAGAAGATTTATAAACATGAGGTTTACTCATTCTATATTTTTTCACAACATGGAATCCACGCCTTACATGAATGTTATTTTCAGAACAAAGTTTGTAAATCGTTTTGAAATGATTTGGATCATACAAGTGAACCATGTTAAAAGTACCTATCTTCTCTTTCACCACTGATCCATAAGTTTTATATAAATAATTTGATGCTACATGTAATCGTAAAGGATCAAATGAACCTGGAAAAGACAAACAATAACTAATTACGCCCACATTATCATTTAAATACAAAGAATGTGTTTCTTGTATACAGCATTCACTATATTTTTTATCGCTTTAGCTTAAAGTATCATAAGATCAAAGATCTTAAAGTATCACTAAAAAAATGTTCCCTATACACAAAAATGCGACAAAGTGGATGTTGTCCTATATTAGTGTGTCATATTAATAGTTTTTATAAGTGGCATACTGCTACCATATGACCTAATTTTCAAATGTATTAGTCAAAAAACGTAATTTATTTAATGAGAATTATTATGGGACACAGAAGAAACTAAATTCCATTAAATTGAATAAATTACACATAGCATATTGATGTTAAATAAAGCTAATTCATGCAAAGAAAATTCTAAACTTGACGTTATGTATAGAATTTTCTTTGCATGTATTAGCTTCATTTAACATAAATATGCTACGTGTAAGTAGTGAAATATAATTTATTTAATCTAATGGCATTTAGTCTCTTCTGTGGCCTTAACTAATTCACATCTAGTATTATGGAGATACACAAAAGTATTAAAAATGATTTATTTACATTATGTTATATATGTCAATCAATAAAACTGGAACTAATACTGATATTAAAATGTAACTTCGTATTTTTGTTAATCATACATAGTAGTACATGTGTAAAAAATGCAGTCTGATCTAAAATCTTTTTGAAGATTTGTGATTTTTTTAAATGTTTGTGGGGTCATTATTGTGGGTTAATGATGTCACACATTTTTCTTAAACAATTGGTTTCGGGACATTAACCAGGTTAATTTTTGTACCAAGTTTCATTTCGATCTGAGAAAGTGTTCGAAAGTTATAGTGTCCCATAGAAACTTATGGGAACCAAAATTTCGTACATACACACATATACCTGCCACATATACATCATACATATCCCTACCTCATACCCCTATCCCCCCTCTATGACACCAAGCTCATTTAGTCTTTGAAAATTTGCTAAAAAGATCCAAAATATTTAACATTTAAGAGGGGGAGGGAGACTTTTGGTCCACCCTGTTTATAGAAACATGATTTTTCTTCTAATGTAAGGATTTCCTTTTTATCACATTTTCAAAACGTAAGAAATAAATTTCACAAAGTAAATACCTATAATAGGGAAATATTTCCAAGCTGTTCCTATAAAAGGTAGTGAGAAAGGTCCTGGTATATCATCAAAGGACTTTTCTTTCATGATCCGTTTTGCTCCAACAAAAGAAAATATTTTCTTTAATTTCGTAAACATATTTTTTTTTGTTAAACACAATTTTTTTTTTTTTTTTAGTTAGTAGTTAATATTTTACAGCCATACTTAAACATGCTTAAAATAAAATGTATAGAGAGCTATTAATAGAACTAACTATAAACTAATTATAAAAAAAAAAATATTGAGGTATCAAAAATCAGACACACTCAAGAAAATTCTAGAAGTTTTGATAATCCAACAAAAAAATATGTAAGAACTATTAAGTAATATAACAATTACTCAATAAATATAATAATTACTTATTATTATATTTGCCTTACTTCTTATTATTAAATAAGAATTAATTATTATTTTTGTCTATAGTAGAATCATATCAGTAACAATCTACATATGTAAATAAATAAAATATGTACTCTTTATTATGAGTTATCTTAAGAGTAGTACAACTCTCAAGGCTATATGTTAGAGAAAGATAGTAATAGGGATTGAAATATTGTTTGTTACATCACATTTAATACAACAAAAATCACTGCATATTCATTTAAACATTACAATCAGCTGTTAATGGTTTTCTCAAAATAAGCAGGCATACAGAATTAGGTACAAAACAAAACTACTCTACATCATATTTTAAAGTCTAAATGAAAACATTTAATTTAAACATATTAAATTTAATATCTCTAGGTCATTGTTTAAACTTCATTAGTTTGAGCTCTGTGTTTACAACAAATGTTATAGAGGTCTTGGAACAATGAAATAGCTAAAAACAGAATCAAATTAAATGAAAGTGTTGCATTGAACTATCACTTTTAAAATTAAATCATATTATTTCTTTTATACCAACCAAACAGGTTTACTAGAACAAACTTTGGATTAAAACCAATTTTAAAGATGATGACCTTAAAAAGGAGGGCAGATTCTTCTTTCAAAAAAGAAGAATGACCTTCTAAACAAATATTCCCCAGCCATTTTTAGAATTTAATTAATTAGGGGACATTCTCTGATTTAATTCTTAGTGAATAATTGATAGGGGAATCAATTGATTATATAAGAATTGAAATCCTTTTAACAGTAGAGTAAAAATAGATCACTATAAGTTTTTTATCATTTTTTATGGATGATGTTTGCTTTAGAATTAAACAAAATAGAACAAAATAAATTAAAACACTTTTAACTTTATTTTAATATTTTTATTTTCTTATGATTATAATTTAAGTATTAAAATAATTTTTGTTTGATAAATAACAAATAAAGCATCTTAAATGAAATGTAAAGAAACAAACTCAACTAATATCAACAAAGAATTGAAGTAAAACATATTAATTGTATATTATTGATTTTATAGAAATAATCTTTCTAAACAGTATGTTCAGTAAATTTGTATAGACTTTTAAGATGCAATATTTTCACATTTTACCAAAAATAATTTAATACAAACAAATTTGATTAAAAGTTTAATATCACAGACATAAGGCCCTTTAGTCAATCTTCTTCTTTTCAACAAGAACAATTTATATCAAACAGATTTATAAGTAACATACTTGATACACTCAATTTTTAAACAGGTGTCAATATAACCGAATTCAACATTTTTTAATTAATATTAATATTATTTTTTTTTAATTATCAGCATAATCTTATTGTTTATTATTCAGGATATAAATCCAAATGGATAATTTTAGGTTTCATCAGTTTCTCAAGATAACTAAGATTCAGGACAGTAAAAGTCACATTTTTTCAATTCTTTTCAGCAAACTGGTAAAAGGAAAAACAGGTCAAGAAAGGAGAGTAATTTAATAATGTATTTAATTTAAATTCTCACATTTAACTGGAAAATGGTATTATTTTCTTAGCTTAAAAAGAAGAGATAGGCAAAGGTCCGTACATTTTTAAAATAAAAATATAAGATAAATAAAATAACTATTCAATGGGAGGCCAATTAATAGTAACTTCAGTTTCTGCAGATTCCGGTAACCACGTCAAATATGCTTTCAGTAGGACTAAAACAAATTTTTCATTTTTATATTAAATAAATTTATTACTATTATTTTTTTTTTATATAATACTCAGGTGGAAAATTCCAGGGCACTTAGACCTCTTAGGTGGGTCTATTGTGCCATCCTGAATAAAAAAAGATAAATAAATAAATAGAAACATATAAGTGAAAATATGAAAGATAAATATTACTATATATATAAATAGAGATAAATAAAAGATGTTATTATAACTAAAATAATATGAGAAAGAGAGGGTTCAAGAGTAAACTGGAATCTTGGTTATGGAGCTTTAAACTAATATCGTCTACATAAAATCTACATACATATTCTCTAAACTGCAAGCTAAATTATAAATATATACTTATGCTAGTACGGTAGCAACTTCCTACACATTATCAAATTTTTAAATTAAAAAAAAAAAACAACACCAATGAATCTTCTAGTTGAATAATTAAAAAGTTATTTCTTTTAATAACTTAAAGAATAAAATTATTACTTATTACTCTTGCTCCTTGATTTTTCCAAAGGAAATTTGCTAAAACCTTTCAAAGATGAGCATAATCTGAGCAATAATGAATGGTGTGTACTGCCAATCTTTGTATGTTAATGGTGGCAGAGATATTAATTATATGTATATATTTATTTATTATAATAGTTTGAAATATTGAATTAAATTCTAAGAAATTATACACCAATATTACTGTATCTTTTAACTAAACTATGGTTTGACATAAAATCTATAAACTGATCAATGTTAAGAATACTTGTTCCTTGTGGCTTTTGAACAAAAATCAAAGAATCTCTACGACCATATTTTCCCCATGTTTTTATGGATTTTATGTTGGCCCCTCTAAAATGTTCAACTCAGACATATATGTTTAAAAGCATTAAAAATTTGTACAAAATAATATTATTTCTGCAATAAAATGAAACTTACACTTTGGTTTGGTCTTCCACACTTCTAATAATTTGTCCTTTGAATCCACTGATTCTGATACAAGAGTTTTTAAAAAGTAATCAGTACGCTCTTGAAGTCTAAAAAACAATGGAAAATGTTTATATAATTCATCAAATAAAAAAAACCAAGAGGCCTCCAGCTCTTTGCGAGGTCAGTTCTGGGGTCTATTTGGCAGTCACAGAATACATTTTTTAGGGTATGTGAATTGTTGAAATTTTCCCTATCATTATTGTGGGCTTATATCATTCACATTTTTAGAAACAATCGGGTTCTGGGCATATATACAAGGTCGATATCTATCTTACACATACACACATATATAAATATATTTAAATCAGCGAGCCTCCCTTTTAACTCTCCTAAACATGGCCCTAAATTTATAAGCTCATTTTTCCTTTGTAAATTCATTATAAATAAATAAACAACAGACCAACAAAATTAAACGAAACCCCATCATAATATTTATAATAATAGTCTCAATAGATAAAAATGATACAGTAAGATGTCATCATATTAAAAATAATTAAATGAAATAAACAGTTTATTTTTGAGTATTAGTTTTGTTTGTAACAAATCTAGGGAAATATTAAATGTAAATTAAACATACTTAGCCCATGGTTTGATCATAGTATGTGGAGGAACAAGTAATGAAGAAACATATTTCTTTAGTCTGCTACAGACAGAGCCATCTAGTATGAAAATACTGAACCACTTGTACCTTTCTAAACCAGGTGGGAATTCTATTTCAACTACAGGCAACTCCCAGGCACTCCGACCTGAAAAAAGTGGAAAACAATAATTAAAAACTCACACATACAAAACATATATATATATATATATATATATATATATATATATATTATATATATATATATATATATATATTATATATATATATATACTGAGTGAGTGCCACAATTTTCTATTTTATTAAATTGTTTAAAATTTTGTATTATATAGACTACAAATATAGAAATAGGGAGAAAGTATTTTAAATTGACACAACAAATGATATAAAACTTACCAAAAGTGCCATTGACATGACAGAGTAGTTGATTAGTGTTAGAGTCATATCTTGGAGGAGGAAGTTCGAGAGGGGGTGATAAAGTACAGAGTGGGGATGCAAAGACAGGTATCCAGTCTACTTCTATAGCTGTCAAACCTGGTAAACAAAAAGTAAAAACAAAGATAACAAACATAACGGTACACTATGTTGTAGTAGAGTAGAGGGTAGGAGGGGGAGAGCCAGGCAAGTAGGCAATATTCTTAGTCCTTACAGTGTGCCATAGACAACACCTAAACTCATTTAGAAGTCTTGTTCTTAGTAATCGAATAGTTTATTTATATCACAGGGTTCAGTTCTTTTAGGAGAGGCATGAATTCATTTTGACCCTCAGTGCTTTCCTTTTGTTCCTCCTATTAATTCGATACAGTCACCAGCAACATCCCCAAGATCCCTGCATGCCATCTAAGCTCTTGGTTTCTATTTACGAGATGATTAGTGATGATGATTCTGGATAACACTGAATGATTGCTGGATTCTCTATTATCATAGTCCCTTTGCACATAGCACTTTGCTTGTTACATCCCTAGGTGTCTCTCACACAATTATATTGAGTCAACTACTCATGTTTTGTAAAATTCAGTAGAATGTAGAACCAAATATATTATTAAATATATTTTACCAATCATTTACTATAAACAATTTTTATTAAAAATAAATTAATAAATAATTTATTTCCTTTGACCTTTACAGGGATCATCAATTAATTTAACAATACATGAAATCATTGATTTTATGGAAAATTAATTAAAAAAAAAACAAAGACTGTAAATTGAGTGACAAAAAAATAACTCATAATAAATTTTTTCTTCTAAAACTAAATATTTTAATAAATACAAAATATTAATACTCTTACTAACCTCTCATATATATTTTATTGGTTTGATAAATCTCTTGATAAACAACCCACTCTGGTTCATGTTTATACAGAGCAGATGCACTGTGTATATACACGTCCTCCTCCATCTCAGGGGTTCTATAAACTGCTCTTTGTTTACCTTTCTTTACTTCATGTTCATCGGTACATTTTTTAGCAATATGATCCACCAAACCACATAACATTATTTGACATAATAACTTGGCCTAGAGAAAAAAGACCATATTCTATAAACAATTTTATACAACATACCTATACATACTTCATGACATCAAGTAAAGATTCGTGTTTCTAACAACCAGAACTTTGCTTACTTTTGCTATATAACGTTAGGACTTATCTGGGGTGTTGGAAATTAAGACGCATAACAATGTGTGAATAAAAGGTATAAGTTTGTATGACAGCTGACAAACTATAAATTGAGTTATCTACCAGCTTATTCACACATCATCTTATGTGTCATGTGTCAAAAATATATTAAAATTGGTTAGTTTTATTTTAGATCTCCGACTGAAATTAGATTTATATACCTCACAACAAAATTCATTTATTGTGATATCTAATTATTTAATAGTTAATTAATGAACTTTAGTTAAAGCTTGAAGAGTCTTTAACATAAGGATTTTAAAAGAAGCATAAAATAATAAATGAAATATATATTGGTAATAATATAAAAGACTTTAACACTCCTAGAATGGTAAAACTATTCCTCAATATTATACCCCACACAAAACACAAATACTTCCAAATGACCTTAGATAGTAGATGAAGAGATTTTTTTTAGTAAAATTGAGGTTGATACCCAAACTAAAGAAGTACCAGAAAGTGAATCAAACGTTATATAACGATGTGAACAATCTAAATAAAATTTATTTATATAATAATACACAACACACCTGAGTATCACTAGGAGGTTTAAGAAGTGGATCAACTATTAGATTCAAATCAGGTTTACTTAGATTAATTTCATTAGTTATTTGTAACCTAAGTTTTCTTGCTTCTATGACAGCTTTTTCTCTGATACCATGCACAGAGCAGAAGTCAGATAGCTCTCCTTTGCTGTAAGCATACTCACCTCCACATATGCCTCTGAGTAACACCATAATATCACCTGACAACAAACCATTCTATTGTTATAACGGTATGTTAAGGAGAAGGTGAAAATAAATTACAAATAATTAATTGAAGAATCAGCTACCGTTGACACTTGCTATTGGATATGAATATTCTTGGACTGGTTTCAGCTTAATGCCAACATCAGCAGGCAGGAAACTGTCAGCCTGCTGACAGACAGTAGAGTGCCTACAAAACCATTTCCCTAAGCAGATTGTCATTGGTAACGGAACAGCAAAGAAACTCTAAATTAGACCATATAGCATGGAGTGGATACCACAAGGTTAACCACTAAAGTTTCTTAATTCTCATCAACAAGCTTGTAGGTAGTATCCTCCTCATGACAAGAACATTAGCTACTTAAAAGTGAATCGTCATAAAAAGAAAAAAGTATATTTCATACAAAATGGACCATATTTGTTTTTCAATAATAATGGGCATTCATTTTATAAATTAAGCTTGGATTATCAAGTTCATTATCAAATCTTATTTTAATTTATAATTAAAATGATCTATGTATTTTTATCAGACAAATTCTATTTTATAACAATACTCATTAGAAATGTTATATACTCTGTACAGGCTCAGTATTAAACCGAGGAGAATGCATCTAACATCCTTAGATTTTTTTCAATAAAAGTTAAAAGTAAGTTTCTAAGCATAACATCAAAAATTTAAAGACACTAGACTTTTCACCATAATTTTCTGAGCATGTTAATGCCATTTCAAGTCTTTAAGACTAAATAACAAAGTAATATAGGTGATTAAAAAAATTGTGGGAGTTGCACAGTCTTGATGCTTTAAAATAATAAAAATTAATTTTTTATGCTCTATTTTTATTAACAAACTAATACTCTTACCTAGTTTTAAAGAATTTCCTTTACCAGCCCAACTTCTCCAAATAGTTTTAGTTTTTTGATTATCAGAAGTCATAAGAAATTCTTGTACTGATAGTGCAGCAACTATTGCAACCGTATATTCTAACAAATTCTGTTGATGAGATAAACATAGCATTTTAGCAAATCTCGGTGCAACAGGGAAAGCTGACATTGATACACCCAGGGGAGTCAAAGTACCACAGCATTCGGTTCCTGTTAAACAAAATAAATAAATTATATACCATTTATTGCTATTCATAAATCAAACGAGGCTAAATACATGGCAAAATGCATGTAACTAAGTTTGTTGTTTCCACTGAGATTTTGTGATGATTGCACATTTTATATAATGAATAAATTAAACTCTCAGTATCAATTGTATTGTAAATGATACCGTACTTTGAAATAACTCTTAATGCAGAAATGTTAAATAAAATAATCAAGGATAACAAACCTTTAGAAGGATTAAGAGCTCCCAAAAGAGTTAATCTTTTTTCTGCAGCTTTAAGTTGTTCTCTATCAGGTGGTGAAGGAAAAGGAAAGTTAGCAACTCTATCTATACCTAATGATTTCATTTGCAAGACTAAATCATCAACACCTCGCCTTTGCATTTCAGGAACAGCCCACTCTTCAAATTCATCATTAAACACAGCTGATGAATATAATCTACACAAAATATGTTATAAACAAAAGGATAAGGCAAAATAAGTTGTGGAGTTTCAAGTAATGAAATAAAACATGCTCTCTCCACTAATAATGTATATTTGACATTGCCAGCTCTCAATCTTAACAGATATTCATCAGTGCCTAACCATCAAAGTAAAAAATATGTTACAAAAAGTATTCTTCATAAAAAATAACAAACTAGAATAAAATCATCAAAATAAAACAACATAGAGAAGCATAACAAGTATATAGACCAAAAAATATAACAAACATAAAAAAACAAATAAAGTATATGAAATAGATATATAAACATATATCAACCATTCTCCTTGATGTTCTCCAAAATCTCCACATTTTCCAAAAAGTTCATGGTAGGAACTTCTAGGTCATGTGGAGGAAAGCAGCTTCACGCTGGGAGTTAACAAGGCTTTCTTTATGTATGTGCTGGTAGAACTTACTGGTCGTTCTGTGAAAATGCTCTTTAAATCTTGTAAATTGTGCTCTACCAGTTTGGTCAATATAAGTGTTGTTACACTCTCCGCAACTCAATAAATAAATACTGAACTTCTCGCTGGAATAAATTTTATCTTAAGCATGTGATAAAGAGTACAAAGCGAGTTAAAGGCTCTGAAAAAACACACCAAACCCGTTTATTTCTATTCCTCAACCAACTCTATCAGAGGGTTTTTTTTATTTTAATTTAATTTATTTTATTTGGTTTTTATATTATTTGGTCTATGTATTTATTTTGCTTCCCTATTTTATTTTATTGCTTTTATTCTAGTATGTCATTTTTTTTTATTTAGAGTACTTTTTGTGACATTTTTTATACTTAGTTGGTTAGGCACTGATGAAGATCTGTTAAGATTGAAAGCTAGCTATGTTTAGTGGAGAGACTCTATTTTGTTACATTAAAACAAAAAGGATAAATTAAAGATGGCAAATATATGTTTCAAGACATTCACAACTCGATACAAGATGTTGGAATTAAACTTTTAGACCTACTTAACTAAAGAAAGTCTAAGTACATGTAATTCTGATTTTGTCTCACTAGTCTTGTATGATAAAAAACAATCTTGCATTCTAAAGCCTTCCCTCCAATAAAAGTACTCACAGCAACTTCATTTATTAATATTAATACTACTAGATTTTTATTAATTTATTTTATTTATAAATATTTTAAGTTTTTTTTTTAATTTTCCATACCAATAAAGTACATACTGCAACCATAAAGAGCTCACTTCACTGGACACCAACTGAATTTAAAGATTAACATTGTTTAAGAAAACAAATATAACAAACCTGTAGCAATGGCCAGGAGATGTTCTGCCGGCTCGACCAGCTCTTTGATTCGCCGCAGCTTTGGAAGCCCAAACAACAGAAAACGCTGACACACCAGTCACTTTGTCATATAACTTAGATTTAACCTTTCCAGAATCAACAACATATTTTATACCAGGTATCGTTAAAGAAGTTTCAGCAACATTTGTGGCAACCACACACAGTCGGCATCCCTCAGGTACTTTGCCAAAAACCTGAAATAATAAGAATAAAAAAAATTTTATACACTCTTTAAATTAAGGTGACATTTAAATTTGATTTGAAAGCCTAATTGTTACTGTTCTACTTTTAAAAATTCAATATTATTTTTGTGTGTTATTTAACACTTTCTGGTTGAAAGCTTAAATGTTGTTTCTTCTATATTCTAAACAAAACCGCATAATTTTGTTTCTGTTTTTATACACATTGTCAAGTGATAAAACATAGTTCTGGTTTTTTAATTTTTTTAAATTATACAATTACATACCTAGTTGTGTAGAATGGTGTACCAGTGTTTTTAATTAAAAAAAATATTTTAAATAACAAGTTTATAGGTCCTGGCAAGTCTTAAAATAGTTGGTAAAGCAGGCATAACACAATTTACACTTAATTTGAACTATTTCACTGACTGTTTGCTTGAAACAAGCAACATTTTTTAAAAATATTAAATGTCTATCAATGAGTAGGGTAAACATTTTGATCATTTAATTTGTCTTTGATACAAAATAAATGTTTCTTAAAGTACACTAAATGAATTTGACACAAAATAAATGCTTTTAAATTAATAAATCAATTATTGTATAGGATATCCTGGAATTGATTTCCTTAGACATCTTGAGAATATAGAATCATCTTATAAAACTCGGGATAATTTAATGCTCTAAATCCCAAGTTCTGTAGAGAACTAATTAGCTAAAGATGTCAAAATTGTATTGTACCAAATATTAATTCCTTAAATTAAAAAGAGTCCAATAGATTGAAAAATAAACATTATTTGTTTAACCAAGAATTCTCTAGAATAAATTCTTAACGTGGTATTTATAAAAATAATGGTAGAGTGGAAATGAATATTTACTAAAACTTCTAAAACAACAACCATTAGTCAACAAACAATTGCAAAATGAAGAAGAACTGGTCATTGCCAATAGAGAGAACGTGTTCTCTCAAGAGAGATATGTAATCTACCAAAGTTAAGAAGTCAAATTTTTAGGCAACTTCTTCCAGAAGCATCATACAAAAGTAACTCATTAGTCAATAAATCATCAAATGTAAGATCATTAAATGAGAAAGTACATTTATTAGAAGATGCCCTTAAATCCACTGACTCTCCTGAAATAGTATATATTACTGAACATTGGAGATGTAAAGATGAAATTTACCTACTATGGCTTTTATGCTTTTTTTTCATACTTTTTTGTTAATTGACTTTTTCAAAACTTAGTAAACTATTTTTATTTAATGTGAAATTCCAGTTATGTTCATTCATTATGACCAATATCTCAAAACTCTTCTATTTGCTATACATATGGTTGTTTTAGAATGAATATTTGATAAAAGGTTTTCATTTTATTCAAAGGAAACCACTAAGGATGGTTCTTCTTGTAAGTTTTCTACTCTCAATTTGGTAGACCAGTTTAATTTTAAGGATATGTAAAGACATCCATGGTTTATGGTTTTTAAATAGCTTTGGATGAGTAAGGTTTTTTTTATTAAATTTATCTTATCTTGTTATTTATAAGTAACTTTTTTTTTACTAAAAATAGAATTAAAAAAGATTAACAAGTAGTAAAATTTTACAGATAGTACAGAAATAGAACAAAACTCAAAGATCAACACAGATAAGATAATAAAAGACAAGATTTACCTAATAAATTGTATGATAATCAAATGCATATTGTGCAATTTTTTATTAATTATAGCTTTTTAAAAATTTATCAAGGAAAATAAAAAGGGTGGGAAATCCAATTTTTACAACAGAAACCAATTTTTTGGGTTTAACCAATGATCTGGATGTTTAAAAATTTCCCCTCTGGCATCTATTGAATTCCCTAATAATAGCATTAATTTATTAAATTACCCAACATCTTTCAAGAGTTTCTTATTTCCCTAAATGTTAAGTTACAAAACCCCAGATTATAAAATTACCAATTTTTTTGGTTTTTTTTTACTTTTTTCTATACCATGGGTATATAGGAAAAGTATTGTGTATGCGAAAACCCAGGATTTCACCTGAATTATCTGTTTCAGGTAAAAACCTCTTGAGTGGTTTTTACAAAGTTGTCTCTGTGTAGAGTGTATTTGGGTGATATCATTGTAGCTCCCAGAATATTTATGCTAGAGTTGAAACTTAGTACACAAATCAATATTTAGATCTAATTGTGTTATCTGGAAAATATATTTTTTATAACATCATTGACAATCATAAAATACGGAAACATGTTTGATTGGTTTGAAATTTAGCACGCATGTAAGTCATATATAAGACTAACAAATGAGCTAAGTTTTATCTCATGTGCAGTATTAGTTCAATATTTATCAAATGACTTGTATACGCTTGGAAAAATCCAATTGAGTAGAAACTTGGCAAAAGCACATCCCTTATAGGTATACTAAGGTTCGTTTCAATATAGCAAGAATATCTATGGTATTTGTTTCATCATAAAAGATAAGAGCATCAAGGGATGTCAGAGCCTGGGTGGGTGACATCTGGAAATAAAATGAATGCATTAACAATATGAGGACGAGCAATGAGAGATCAAAAACGTGTTGTGGTATAAATTAGGAGTTTTTACATCTGAGAACAAGAGAGCAAATTCTTAAGTATAGAGGATGAGCCTAGCGAATTTGATGTGAGGAAAAGTTTGGAGTACCATGTACCCAATTTTTATTCTTGACTTTGTACACAAGTTAAAGAGTTATATTAAACAAAAGAAAACATATTTAGATAAGATCTTTGATTTAAAAATTGTAAGTAACAAATAAATTAGGACATTCCTTCTTCGAGGATTCACTAAAAACTGATACCTAATTAGTGGCTTTAATATGATACCAAACGTGTGATAAACCTTACCTATGACAAATTTTAATAATCCTAAGAGACCCAAGTTGAAACAATAACTTTGCTTACCTTAGCTTGCTTATAAGATGGTAGAAGAGAGTAGAGAGGCAAAACCCAGAGAGGCTGTGAAGATGGATGGTGAATACCATCATTCCAATCTTCATCCTCATTATCTGACTCAACTAAATCTAATAGATCACCGTCTGTGTCATCTGTCGGAGCAATGCTATCATAGCTGCAATTAAAATAATTTGTTGGTATAAGATATCGTATTACAAAAGAAGTAGGGATTATTGTCAATAAAAGAAAATAATTCAATAGCATCTCTACACATGATATAGAAGTCATAAAAAATTAAATGGAACCTTTATCAAAGCAACATGGATAAGTTTAAAAAAGATTAGTCTCACTTTATCATAGAGACTGGCATAGACTACCATTGTGATAATTGGTAGTCTCAGTATTAAGCTCAATAGTAGTCTCACCACTGACCTCAAGGGTAGTCTTCCCATTTTATATACATGGTTCTTAGTTTCCAACAGCAAAAGTGACATAGCTTGCTAATTCTTTTTAGCGAATATATATTTTGTCTACCATCTCATTGGGTTTAGACTGATAATGTCAATGTCCTCAAGTAAAACTGAAGATGCTTATTTTCTATTACTTATGAAATGATGAAATTGAAGTTACTTGTGATGAATTTCACATTACTTATGCAATTTGAAATGACAAGTGAACAACTTACTTATCTAAATCTATTTCAGGAAGTTTGATTTCATTTGACATCTTCTTTTTTTTCTTTTTAACTTTCTCCATAATTTTATCTAAATCTAATTCTTCATCTTCTGCATTTGACTTGTCAATATCAGATTTAGATGTCTCTCCAGAACTATCGTCTTTCTTGGTGTTTTTCTTTGATTCTTGTTTATAAGGAAAAGCTTGTCTGAATTTTTTAACTAACAAATTGACTTCCTGTTGACCTAAAAAAGATAAATTAAATAATATTACAATAAAATAAATTGAATTTATTAAAAAAAAGAGAATTACACTGAATACCTACTGTTTAAGCATAAAATTCATCTCTTTCACAGAAAAGTTTATTGTTTTTGCACATACACTGTTGGGATTTGTTTATAAACCAATATATTTATTTAATATAGCACAAAAATACTACTACTGGTTGTTATGAGACATTATATAATTGTTTAAAATTCATTAACTTAATTTTGGCATTAAAGCCACGCAATTACTGACATTACAATTGCTTATTCACCATTAAAAAATACGGGTGGTGGGTGGTTTATTTTAACATACTAAACTTTATTTAATTAAGTATAGTATATATTTTTGTACATACTTTATACATATAAGTATAAAGTAAATAGAACGCTGAACTGTGTAGTAAATGATTAAATATAAACAACAGTCTCTCCACTAAATGTAAAATCTATTTACAAAGCCGGCTTTTAACTGTAAACAGCCATCATCAGTGCCTACAAACAATGTATTTGTGAAATTTTTAACGTTTTCTTTCGCACCTCACCGGTATGTTCTTTTTGTTTTTATTTATTTGTATTTCTTTTTTATTTTTTGACTTGTACTTTTGTTTATTTTGGTTGTATTGTTATATTATTATTTTATTTATCTTTTACATTGTTTGTAGGCACTGATTATGGCTGTTTACAGTTGAAAGCTGGCTCTGTAAATAAATTTTACATTTAGTGGAGAGACTGTTGTTTATATTTAAGTATAAAGTAATATTTGTACTTTTTTCAAAGGCTGTATTTTTTTTAATTCCCTCTTTAAGAAAATAAAATTAAAATCACCTGTAACAAATATGAGTATTCCTCCTTCAGGCAATGTGGTGTGAATTCTGCATGTCTTCTTATAGGCTTCTTTGAGATAATCGTCACTGGTTCTTTTATTGAAATGGATAGTCACTGGGTACTGGCGGGACTCGACCTATAATATTTAATGATTAAGGCCTATATTATAGAAGTGTATTTACAGATTATAATCCATAGTGTATTTATATTCTATACATAAATGATGAGACTTATATTTTAACTCCTAATTCAATATACTTGGCACTAATAAAGGATTTACCAACACATAAAATACTTGACACTTTGGATGAAATTTTTTTAAGAAGGTGTATAGGGCTATTTGGTAAATTCAAAGGATATTACTTTAGGATTTAGTATAATAATTGTATTGCTTATACCAGATAATTATACTCTTTGATTAATTCAAAGGAATTTTCTCAATGAGTTAGCCATCTATTTGTGCATAACTAACCTGATTTTAAAAGAAATTAGTAAAATTATCTCAACAAGTACACAATATTAATTAAGGAGCAGTTAAATAATTTTTTAAGGTATACAAAGACAACTCTGTTTTTTTACTGGGTATTTCATGAGGATAAACCTTGCAAACCCATTCTCTTTTATAGTGGTCTTTCCTCCAAATAATTTTTTTAAAAAATATTAAAATAGTCAAACTTACTTTAATTACAGGAGGAGGGGTTTTGAATAAATGAGTATTACTAGTGAAGTCCTCCAGCCTAAGAGTAGCAGACATGATAATCATTTTTAATGTATTATTCTTTTTGTTTCTAAGCGGTACAATCCTAGACAGAAGACCTATAAGTATATCTGTATAAACACTCCTCTCATGAGCTTCGTCGAGAATTATAACAGAGTACTTACTCAATAAGAAGTCCTACAATAAAATTAATTATTTAAAAAAAATATATAAAGTACATAAAGCCATGAATCATTAATTAATTAATCATAAAATTTATTAGAGACAAAAACTACAAATAAAAAAAATTAAAAGGTTAAAGTAAGTAATTTTAATCCAAAAATGAAATATTAAGGCACAGCAACATTCAACATGGACACCCTTCATTGTCTACTATTTTATTTAGGCTTCTCAATTACCTGCTCAGGTGTTGCCTATTGTTGGACTGCAATCACATCCAAGAATTTTGTCTAACCATAGAAAAGTGGTGTAAAAATGTAGGATTATTGGTAAACACAGGAAAAATTGGCATCATACTCTTCACAAAATAGAGAAATCAAGAAGGATCCTACTGAAGTAAACTGTATGTCAAGAGATTTTTTCAGCTTAAAACCACAGGGTCATATTAGCGTAGCCATGCATAGGGGTAGCTTTAATTATCTATCTGATTATTAACATTATATTAGGTAACACTAAACTAAAATAAATTAAGAGATTATTCCTTTTAAAGTATCTGGTAACAGTCAACTCAAAGTTTTTTATCAGAAATAAATTTGTTATTATAAATGTTTTAGTGAATTTTCAAAGAAAAAATGAGCACATGAGATTGGGGTCATGGAGGGGGAGGGGGTGTGGGGGAGATGGATTTTTTGGAAGGGGGGCCTCTCCCTGATGGAGAATATAAATATATTGTTGAGGTTTACAAAAATCAACCTTGCTGATGTCTAGGACCCTATTGTTTATGAAATAATATTTGTGACATCATTAACCCACAAAAAATGACCCCACAAACATTTAAACAAATCACAAATCTTCATAAAGTGTTTAGCTTAGGCTTAACTTTTTACACATGTACTTCCACAAATGGTTAGCAAAAATACAAAGTTTCATTTTATTATCAGTATTAGTTCCGGTTATATTGATTGACATATATAAAATAATGTAAACAAACCACAATTTTTGGACTAATACATTTGAAAATTCGCTTATATTGTGGCAGTATACCACTTATATAAACCAGTAATATGACAAACTGTAAAGGAAAACAACTATGTGGCAGCAAAACGGCCACAGGGAGGTGTGGTGCTCCCCACGCCACTATGCGGCATGGGGAGCACTATGAGATACACCGAGGCTGCAGAGAGTCAAAAGAGCTAAGGCCTCTTCTTGTATGAATTAAATTAAGTATTAGTTATCAAAGCTGCAGAATTGTTTGGTCTTAAATAACTTATTACATATTCCTCCTGTGCTAATTTTTGCAACTTGTCATAAGACAAAAATCCCTCTTATGATGTATGGCTAATGAAAACAATGGCCACTGATAAGCAAACATCTAGTCATCATACAGTTAGAAGATTAAATGAGTCATAAATATAAGACAACACATATCTACAATACAATATCTTACAAAAAGGAACATAAGATATTTATAAAACCAAAAACACAAACAACTTACTTACTTTGAGATAAAGTAATCTTATCAAAATAATAATAACAGATAAAAAAAGCTTACTGATTGCATTTCTTTAAGTAGAACTCCATCCGTCATAAACTTAATCTGGGTCTCAGGGGTTACATTGCCTTCAAATCTGATAAGATAACTAACTTTATCAGTACCTAATGCTAATTCTTCTCCAACCCTCTTAGACATTGATATGGCAGCGACTCTCCTAGGCTCTGTAATACCTATTAGCTTTCCATTCCTAAAATTGTTAAACAAAAACTTATAGATTAAATAAATTTTTCAATGCTTCACTTATTTCATTTACACATTATGTCCCCCATGAAAATTTTATTTTAAAAATATAAAATTATCATAGTATTATAATTTGTATAATAATGAATATTAAAAGATAATTTAACGAATATGAGTGAGTTCGTTCATTTCAGAAGTTTGAGACAATAACTTTAGTAAACATAAACAATTTTAATGAAACTTAGTATACGTGTAGTCATAATTAGTCCCGAGAGCTGTATAGTTATTGATAATAGGGTGACCAATATTTTTAAAATGGCGGCCAATATGGTGGACCATTTGAAAAAAAATTAAGTACAAAAATCATGTTGTATGATCTTAAAGCTCTTGCAGAGTAAAAAAAATCGGGTTCGGGGTACCTCAGAACTTTTTCCTATCACATCAGATAAGAATCCTTCCTACTTCCGACTTGGTTCCCTCTTCCTTAGAATAAAAAATTTTCCAAACTTATACTGCAAAACATCTTCGGACTTGCTTCGCTCGTCCTCAGACAGTAAATACAACCGTTTCATTCTCAGCGGTCATCCATACAGCACTGACCACACTCAATGCTGCTTATTTTTTTATAATCCAACAAAAATCATATGATATACTTGTTGTAATAATACCAAACTTAGTGTTCTCTTTTATTATGTAAAGGTATATATTTGTACTAAATTTCAATCTGATCTCATTATTTTTCTAAGTTTAATATGACGTCATAAAACAATTATTTTCCAAATAGCACAACTACAGCTATAGACTGATTTTTGTACAATGTTTCAACTCATTAGCATAAATATACTGGGAGCTACGATGATAAGACACACACATACAGACAGAAAACTTTACAAAAACCACTCAGGAGGCCTTAAAAACACCTGAAACAGATAATTCTGTTGACATCCTAATTTTGCATTTTTTGCCAACACAATACTTTTCCTATATACCTATGGTATAAAAAGAAAATATATATATGACATGCATATAATTATCAAAATGACATCCAATATCATGGACCAATTGGTATTAGATTTAAACGTTAGTTCTTGATGCAAGGCGTTACTAGTTTTATATTCCTAAAATATTTTATCATAAGTTGTTCATGCAAATAAGTGATATTGTTTAACATTTCATCACAAAATTCATCATATATAAGCTTATCGAAAACTATTTTTTACAACTCCATACCATTTTGATCTGCTCACATGAGGTTCTTAAATGTATTAAGTTAAGGAATGAATTATAACTGTCCTAAATACCACTGATATCCCTTGAAAATTTCATTAAAAATAAAAACAGACGAATAACACAAAAGTCTTTTAAGTTATTTATTACATAAAAATAGGAAGTTATTTACTGCATAAAAAATAAAGGAAGTTATCTATTATATATAAAATAAAGGAAGTTATTTATTATAGTATACAACATATTTTTTTTGTAATTTATCTATTTTAATTTATTAAAAGTAAGATGAAAAATACTAACATGGCATAGCCTGCTTCATATAGGAACTGAGGTAGCTGGGTAGTTTTTCCACTTCCAGTCTCCCCAGCTATTACAACTATATCATTTTCTTTTATAGATTCCATTATGATTTGTTCTTCTCCAAGTATTGGCAACTTTAAACGAGCAGCTTGTATTTCTGCAGTCCTATTAACCCTAACAAAGACAGCAGGCTCACTTTTGATAGTTTTAACACTTTTACATACACCATTAGTTTTAGATATTTCAGGAGGTTGGGATGATAAATCATTTTTTGGATGTTCTTCTTTTTCTGCCTGAATCTGATTGGTTGAATCTTCATCATCAGATATGTCAACAGTCTGGTCATCATTTTTTTGTTCAACGTCCATTTCATCAAGTTCTGGTTCAGATTTAACAGACATGCAGTCCTCTTCACTGTCATCACTGCTTGACTAAGAAAAAATGCAATAAAAATGCATATAAGTCATCTAAGTTCCACTTCAAATTCCACATTAATCTATAACATAAAATAATTAATTCAAACATGGAGAAAATAAATTTTAATTGGACTGCATTATAGAGCAAAATGATATTTATTACAATATGTTATGAGCTAGATAACACCTCATTAACTCAACAAAACAAACATTTGATTACTAGATTTAAATAAAATGCATCTTAAAAGGCATTTTAAGAGGTTCAGTACTTATTAAACCTTAATAATCTAGGACCAGAACAAGTACAGGCTTGACTTTATTTCATGCTATTTGTCAAATACGATTGCCTCTCAAAGTTCTTATAGTGTAAGGGCGAAATAGGACTGGATTCCATCACCCTTGCTCAAGTGTATCCAACTGGATTCTCTCTCCAAAAATAATACAGTGTTTTAATTACTATCTTTAAAAAATTGTAGACCCCTGAGTTTAAACAGTTATAACTTGTTAGGCAAGTCCGATTTTAATTAAATAAGTTTAAATCGATAGAAAATTTAATTAAACTTTATATCATTCACATCATTAAAAAAATTATTAATTTATTTTTTTTAGTTTATTACATAAAAATATTTTGTAATGAAATAAAATTTTATTGAATTTTCTAACCATGTAAACTTCTTTTATTTAATTGATAGCTAGTTTTCACCTTGTTCCTCCTTTAAATATTGGTATCAGTTATAAATCTCGACATCTATTTATGTTTATAAAGAATGTAAACAAGACAATTTTTAACATATATATGAACATTTTCACTAATCCAATTAAAAGGACAAAATAACACGATGAACACTCAAATTTATTTACATTTCAGCACGTCATGGTTATTATGATATCAGGTCAAGTTAAAAATAACACATCATACATATTTCTATTATATTTTTTATTGCATATGTATGCAATAAGGTCAACTAACTTCACGGTTCTTACGGCGTATTTGTTTAGTCAATCGAGTGAGATTACGTGATAACTGATCCCGCCAAAACATGGCGTCTTTTGTAGTGAAGGTTCACTTTTGGTTATAAGGAAGCTGAAAACTTATATTTAATTAAATTGTGATTTCGTTGCATAATAATAAAGTTACACAAAAAAAATAATATTCCAAAAGTTATTTGATCAGAACCAGTTATATAGAAGTGAAATAAAAGTTCGACGAAAAGGTTATCCGTTAAATACGATCGTCTCTAAAGGTACATACAGTGTATAAGGGGATCCATTTAGATTCCATCTCCCTAGTTCTAGCGTATGCGATCGGATCCTTCCGCATGGTTCATACAGCTAATATTACCGTATTGAGAGATCGTATTCTATACGATTCGCGGATCTAGAAGTGAGTGTGAACGTACTAAATGTGTCCCGCACCCCACGAAATTTAACATCACTTTAATTGAAAGGATCCTGTATAATATGTGATAAGTAGATGTTTCATATGTGCATATCTTGGAACAGTCTCCAGGATAGACTAAAGCTTATCAGTCAACTCAGGGATGAAAGTGAAATTTATTTCATATCAAACTCATTATTTATTTATAAACTGGACTATATTAAACAAATTACTAGGTAATACAAAAATTCACCTTTTTCTCTTCTGACTTATCAATAACAATTTCATTTTGTTGACGAGCTTTCCAATTAAATCCTTTCTTCTTTCTACCCATTTTAACGAATAAATTATATTAGATAAACTATTTAACTTTTTAAAAATTGTATGATAATAAAAACTGGAAAAACACACGTGTGAAAACTTCAAGGCATGTTGATTATATATAAATACAGCCTGTTCTACCAAACCCATCTATAAAAGCGGCTCTATCCGTGAAATACGTTTTGATACTTTAATACCAAATCATTTCAATGAATTGAGAGAAAAATAAAATATTGCTTATTAAAATGTATTAATGAACTAAACTATATAATTTAGTTTTATTTCATCTGTTTGTGAGTAAAGGATTGTCTAGAATGAAATCTCTGAAAAGTGAAAGAACTAATTTAAAGCGGCTGTTAATCTTATCTGGCGTCAAGAATGCCAACTTAACGGTTTTGGTCTATAAATAGCCAAGGATTTGTTTGTTGTTTGGCATTTTTCAGGACGCTCGCGGTGGTAAAATTGCTTATTTTTCGTTGACCAAAGTTCTAGAAATCTAGAGCTAAGGCTTCGGCCTTCTTTTTTATTCAGTTTTATTAAGTTTATTTTTAACATAAGTGTGTAGTTTTAATTTTATTAGCTTTTAATTTATTAGTGCTACTGTTTGTTGAAGTTATAAGTGGGATTGAAGCCTTCCAGAAAAAGCTGTGTTTATTTGTTGTGAAATAAGGTTAGTGCCACTCCTCGAGCTATTTGAACGATTAGAAATTAATTTGATCATAATGGATGAGTGTAATATGAATTTGCACTATGCATATAGGTTGGAACGACAACAGAGAATGTCTAAAGTCGCCACAAATTTAAGTTTTGAATTTAATAAATCTTCAAGCGACGTTTTTGATTCGAACAGTATGCTGGATTCCAGTAGTGTTCAATTCGAGTGTGAGAATGATGGAGAAAACGCTATGAAAATTCCAAAAATAGCAAAAACTAGTTTTAACGATACTCTACACTCTAAAAACATTTCTAGCGATAATTTAGATAGCACATCAATGGAAGTAGATAACTCATTTTATGGGGAAAGTCTTAGTTTGAATTCTTCAAGATTAAGTTTGAATTCCTCTATAATCAACTCCATATCATCTCCACAGTATAGTGACCGGTTTATTCCTATGAGAAGTGGATCTGCGTGGCAGACACGTTTTGCAATGATACCAGATAGCAAAGCTATGGCCAACAAAAATAGTAAATGTCGGGAAGGACACAATAGCAACTTAGGTCCTGATAATGTAAAAGATGCTCATGCTTATACAACTTTATTACGGTATGAACTTCTTGGTAAGGACATGGATTTTTCTACGTCCTCTTCTTATGATAATAAGAAGTCTATGTCTACAAATCAGTGCAATTCTGTATTTCAGTACAACAAACCTTCAGAGCCTAAAGATGTTAATATTGAGTCTATTCCACCTTATTCACTTTCTCCTGTTGGACCAAATAGTCAAAAACTTCTTAGATCTCCTAGAAAAGCAACTAGAAAAATATCTAGAATGCCTTTTAAAGTATTAGACGCTCCAGAACTTCAAGATGATTTTTACCTGAATTTAGTAGACTGGTCATCTCAAAATGTTTTGAGTGTAGGCTTAGGAAGTTGTGTTTATTTATGGTCTGCATGTACAAGTCAAGTTACCAGGTTATGTGATTTATCTAATGATGCTAATTCCGTTACATCCGTGTCTTGGAATGAGAGGGGTAATCTAGTTGCTGTTGGCACTCATCATGGTTATGTACTTGTTTGGGATGTGGCTGCTAATAAACAAGTTGCTAAACTAACTGGTCACAGTGCTAGAGTTGGAGCATTAGCTTGGTCCAGTGATGTTCTATCTTCTGGATCCAGAGACAGACTTATCTTACAAAGAGATGTCAGGTATGTTTACATGCATATTTTTTTTTTATTTTTTTTTTAAATTTATGTTTATGTTCTTTATAATTTAATTTATTAAAATATTTTCTTTTGTACCCACAACCAAAGTTCTCATCCATAGCCTCTAATCATGTCTAGTTTTACTGGGATTTTTATTTAACTATTTTAATTAGCTGTGTTAATATTTTAGTATTTCAAATCCACAACATTAATATATGGTATTTGTTGATTTATCTTATATATTCAAAATTAATTTTATTAGATTAATACTTTGCTTTTTAGTTATGTGATCTCAGTTGTTGAATATGCCTCAGCCAAGTTTATAGTATAAGAATCTGATCTATAACCTGTAGACATTATAATAATTAATAACAATATATAAAAACCTTATTCATTACATATTTATGCATTATGTAATCATATTTATACAAATTATTATTAGTAAAATTAAATAACCAGTGCAAAATTACAATAAATTATATAGTAGAACGTTAAAAGTACAAATCAAAACACGAACAATTTGCGGCGAGCCGAAATGAATTGATTTATTATAAGCTTACCTCACTCTTAAAGGATGTTGCAATGAGGTTACACTGAGCCCCTGAGAGACCCAATAAGATGTTTCAGGCCTCTCAATGTATTGTGATAGGCTAAGCCCCCTTTAGTATATATCTCTATTCTTATAAGGTTACAATATAAATTATTACAATATTTTATATTGTAATAATATTATTCATCTTAGAACTATTGTCTTTAATTGTTAAATACCATTGTTGTGTAAATTTTCAAGAAAAAAATACTTTTATGATGTAGGTTGCTGGGTCAAGTGTTTTTTTATTTAAAGCAATAATGTATTTGTAATAAGTAAAATAATGTTTAAATCCAAAATTAAATACAGTTGTATTTTATATTAGGTTCATATTTCTTAAAACATTTTAACTAATAAATTAAATGAAGTGCTGAAATTTTAATTAAGGCATATTACTATAAAGGCAGGTATAGTACTTATATAATTATTAGATTTGTCTTTAATTTAATAATGTATATTAATATGTATTGTAATAATATAAATTAATTTTAGAACTGCTGTCTTTCATTGTTAAATACCATGTCTTGGTTAAAATTTCAAACTGATATTTATGCAGTAATTATTTTTTAAATATTGTATTTGTTTTGTTATTAAAATTATGTGTAATTTTATAATTACACATAATTTACATTTAAAAGTACATAAAATAAATAATTTTCATTTTTGTAGATGTCATGCTGGTTCCGGTGAAAGAAGATTACCAGCTCACAGACAGGAAGTTTGTGGGTTAAAGTGGTCTCCAGATAATCAACATTTAGCTTCAGGTGGCAATGATAATAGACTATATATATGGAATATGCATTCACTGGCACCTATACAAACATATACAGAACATATTGCTGCTGTTAAAGCTATTGCATGGTCACCACACCATCACGGACTTCTTGCTTCAGGAGGAGGCACAGCTGATAGGTAATAACAATTTATTATCAATAAATAATGTGTCTGCTTAAAGCCTTAGGAGCCATGATGCTGATAAAAGTTACCCTTGTTGAAACCACCTGTAGTGTTAGTTGAAACTATTACTCAAAGTATAATCTAAAGTTAGTGATAATTTATTAAGACTATAATCTATTGCACAACCTGGAGTACCAATCCAAGACCTCTTTAGTGTCAAAGGTTAGTATAGAAATACTGATACTTCAACAATCTTGCCCACAGGGGAGGCTGCTGATAAATAATATATTGTTTTATTTTAATGTGATTTCTTATTGGTTATAATTTGTGGTTAACTCATAGCATTGATCCTATCAAGCCTATTTTATTTATATTCTGCTCTTTGTTGAATTAATAAATAATTATAGATTCAAGTAGTTTTTGGAATTTTAAATAAAGTTGTGTAGAAATTTAATTATCCATATTTGCAATTGGAAAATTTGGAATTAATTAAACTCCACAATCTTATGGCCTAAAAGATGCATACACTTTCTATTATTGCTCTTAAATGAAAGTTAATCAAGGAAAACCAGTAGCTAATTTTAGAATTTCCTTGGATTTTGGTTTTTAACAATCTGTTGGAATGGCACATTGTCTAGACTAGAAGTCAGTGGATTTGGGAAAGTCATAAAACTAGGGATTTACACTAATAAGGGATATTCCAACATTGCTTTGTTAGCTTATTATCCCTTAAACCTTGAAAACAAGGTAAAAGTGAAGGTCAACTTTACAGCCAAACATTGACATTTTCTCTTTTGAAATAAAAATTTCTTCTTAAGTGAGATTCTATATATATCATTTTCTAAAGCTAAATAAATAACATTAAAATAATTTTGATTTTTTGAGGTGTGTAAACTTTATTTTTTTTTACCCTTAATTACATTTTTTACCCCCTTTTAATAAAAAGAAAATAAACAACTTTATTAATACCATAGGAATGTCAATTATTATAAAAAAAATGATCAGCTTTGTTTTTATGGACTTCCTTATTTTTTAACTTATTTTGTTTTATAAGGCTTCTTATTTTTATTTGTATTAAGGGCTCTCTTAAACTTATCATTCTTTTACAATACACCAATCTATCTTTAGATTGGTTTGTTCCAGCTTTTATTCTTGTTAAACATTTTCTAATCACAATAATTATTTCTAATATGCTTTTAATTTTCCAGGAGCATAAGGTTTTGGAACACACTAACTGGTCAACCAATGCAGTGTGTTGATACTGGTTCACAAGTGTGTAATTTAGCCTGGTCAAAACATTCATCTGAACTAGTTAGCACCCATGGTTACTCTCAAAATCAAATCCTTGTTTGGAAATACCCATCTCTTAGTCAAGTGGCCAAACTTACTGGACACTCGTATAGAGTTTTATACCTTGCTATGTCACCAGACGGAGAAGCAATAGTTACTGGTGCTGGCGATGAAACTCTTAGATTTTGGAATATATTTTCAAAAGTTAGAAATCACAAGGAAAATAAATCTGTACTAAATCTTTTCTCAACTATTCGATAAGCAATCAAAATTTAATATAATATTTAAATGAATTTAAAACCAAAATTGTAATTTTATTTGTAATTAGTTTATTAGTATTAAGAAGATTTTATTTTATGTTAATTGTTTATATTTTTAAAAAATATTATTTAAATTCTCTTCTGTTAGTTTATCTAATGTTGTTCTAATCTTTTAAAAGTAATATACCTACAAAGTTCTCTTCAAAACTATTTTAATAATAATAAAATTTTTACTGAAAGTTAAATTATTTTACTGCTCTGATTTATTCATTTGATTAAATAGTAAATCTTAAGTTACTTTTTACTTATCTTACATAGTGTTATATTTACTTATCTTCTTTTATGATTAGAACAACACATTTTTTAAATAACAATATGCTTTATAATTCTTAAAAAAGACTACAATTATTATACTTATATTTATTTAATTTTACATTACTTGTATTATAATGAAAAAATATATAGTACTATTACTGAATATTTATATTGTAAACATATTATAGATTTATTTAGGTAGCTTAAGTGTAAATTTTGTTTTATACGCAATTTTTTATTTATATTTTCTTTAAGAAATGGATATAAGAGTCGTTATTTGTGTGATACTTTTTTTGGGTTTAGAATAGATCTAATTTACAAATTAAAACCATTGGATACATTCTAAAATCTAAAAGCATTAGCCAATTGATGCCTAACAATGACGAGTAAAGCATTTATTTAAAAGATTTTGTAGCTGGCAACGGCTACAAAACACCTTTTGATGATGAAAATAATTATTAATTTAACTTCTTTAGACGGTTGTGTCATATGCACTTATTTGGTGCATTCAACTTTTTTTTGTTTGAGTTTATCACAAGCTTTTTTTTTCTTGTTATATTTTTTAGAAATGATAAAATTATTTGTTTTGATTTTATGATAGGGTTTTCTTGAAATATTTTTTGTTTTATTTTAGAAGTCACGTTTTAAAAAGTCATGTTATGTGGCTAAATAAATTATGGTTGAGGTATTTTTGGAATAATTTACGTGTAAATTATTTTATGATAATATTACTAGTGATACCATACTAGATTGATTAATAATTGTATTTCATTTTAGAAAGGTTTATTTTTTAACAATTTTAACTCTTTTGTTATAAAAAAAGAATTTATTTGTTAAGACTTGCCTTTAATAGTTATACTTTTAATTGTAATCTTTATCAGCAAGATCACATTCTGTGGTATTTTACTAATGACTTAAAACAACTGGCTTTAGAAGCATTTCATTCTTTTAAAATAAATATTATTTTTGTATTTTTTTTTAGATTAGATGGTTGTGAATTGCTTATTTAGAGGAATTAGTTTTTGTTTTTAGTTTGGTCCTTTTGTCTTTGTTGGGTTTGATTTTTTCTAGTAGCAACCTGTTTATTTCAAAACTATATGGTCATATTAAGCAGCTGTATTTTCTCTGATACAGACTCTATACAGATCTTATAATAATTGCTTGTTACTCCTATCAGTTCTTTTTGTTAAAAGCTTTAGGTTTCCATAAAAATAATTAATATTACAGGCTTAATAATTAATTAATGTAAAGTACACTGAACATATGTTTAACTCTTATGGACAGCTTTTAGTGGCAAAGGTTTCATTTTTATAAAATTAATCATTTTTCCTTTTAATGTAAAATACTTTTTAGCAGTTTATCATTTTTTAATTATAAGCTTTTTCATGATTTCAAATGAATTATTGAACAATAGTATAGAGAAAGATTTATTAGTAATAATTGTTTTAAAAAAAGGACTCCATTTTACTAACTTCTCCAACTGAATCATTTTTTAAGTTAATTTATTTGATTTGATTATGTAACCTTTTTACCTTCATTTTAGTGTACCTTTCTTGTTTTAAATGAAAAAGCTTACAATCTATATTGTATTAAAATTATATGGTATATATATTGTATTCATTTATAAATGTGCAATTTTAAAATAAAATTATAAAATTGAGAAACTTTTATTTTCATTTTTGTTATTACTATTACACGCTGGGTAATTTCATTTTAACATAACACTTAAAAATGAATCATAAAAATTTGCAATATTTTCTACATCTTACCATATTGTCATTTAATTTATTTAATTTTACATTCACAGTGTTAATGTTAAAAGTTCACATGGTAAAAGAAATATTTTTTCAAAGAGCTTAAGAACAAAGGATATAAAATAATTTAAAATCGTCTTTATTTATGAATTAAGAAAACGTAAAAATAAAGACAGAACTTTGTTTTTAAAATCATATTCTATTGATGTTTTATATCAAGTTCTGTCTTAATTAATATTTTATATGAGCAGAAGGTTGATAATTTTTTAGAGGTAACTAATTAGTTAAGAAACTAAAGGAAAATGTAAACTCTTGCTTTGTGTATAATAATAATTATGAGATCCTCTATCGTGAGTATAGTATGTTGTCAAAATTTATTTAGTTGAGAATGTATAAAAATAGTGTAGCTGTTAGAATCTATGTGATAAGAGCCAGGAACTTTTCCTTCTTAATTAATTTTTTTCCTCTTGAAAAAAATTATATTACTATTATGCTAGATATTTCACATAAATAAAAAGTCTATGTTAACAAAGTACTTGAGAAAAAATAGTTTCTTTTATTTATTTTAGATTATTTGATAATAGAAAAACTTTAAGCTTATTTGAAAAGTAAAATAAACTTAATCAGTTTTTTAATGTCAAGTGTATCTTTCATTTCTTGCAATGTTTTTTAAAGATCATATTTTATTTTTTCTGTAGATTATATAATTGTAACCATACTTATCTGATATATAAATAAAAAATACTAGAAGAATTATTAAAAGCCATATTATATAGAGAAACTTTTTATTGTAATAATTATAATTTTGTTTTTTGTTTACAAAAATATAAAGAATGTTTAAAATAGACTAAATGTGGACATTTTAACATAGCTTTCCTTATTTAAAACTACGGCGTTTCCTTAAATTAATGCTTAATTACAAAAAAAGATATTTTTATGTATACCTTTCTCTTTCATACAGAGAAATCTATTTCTACCTGGAAGTAGGTAGTATTTTACACAATGAATTGCTGTTTTACAGATCATAACATAGAGAAAAGAAGTACAAATGGATAGATGAATGCCACCTCTCTAAAGGGTCTTAAGTATTTTTTCCTCCAAACCCTCTTTTATCATGAAAACCAAGCTGCCTAGTGTGGCATTAACTTCCTCGAAGTTAAGTTAAGGTCTTCGAACAACCTCATAAGCACTATTACCAGGTTCAAGCTGAGAATAATTTTTTAGGTCAGGTTGAGATATTTTAGCTAGTGAAATCTTAGTATAACAAAAGTCTTTAACGAGTCACAAGGTTTATCCATAAAATCCATTCCTCAATGAATTTGTCATTAATAACATTTTCTTTGCAAATTTGTGGTTCATGAAGGGAGAGGAAAGTTTACTGGACATAACCTTTCATCAATTAACAAATAATTACAAAAAAAGATATTTTTATGTATACCTTTCTCTTTCATACAGAGAAATCTATTTCTACCTGGAAGTAGGTAGTATTTTACACAATGAATTGCTGTTTTACAGATCATAACATAGAGAAAAGAAGTACAAATGGATAGATGAATGCCACCTCTCTAAAGGGTCTTAAGTATTTTTTCCTCCAAACCCTCTTTTTATCATGAAAACCAAGCTGCCTAGTGTGGCATTAACTTCCTCGAAGTTAAGTTAGGTCTTCGAACAACCTCATAAGCACTATTACAGGTTCAAGCTGAGAATAATTTTTTCTGTCCCATCAAGTTATGTTAGTGCTTCCTACTGACTTGTCATTTAAATTCAGACGTAATTATTAGCTTCTTCTATTTGGCAGCATGAATTTAAGTCGTTATTCTACCTTATGAAAAATAGTGGTGGCATGGGTACTTAAGGCTGTAGGTATGGCACAATGGACCTACCTAAGAGGTCTAAGTGCTGTGGAATTTTCCACCTTAGTATTTTTTTTATTAACGCAGTAGATGCATGAATGTAAAAGTGAAGGAAGAATAAGAAGTCAAAACTGCAATTTTCCATCCTATTTTTCTTTACTTCGACTTTACCGATTTGAATTAACATATATTTAATTTTTGCTCTGCTAGACATGCCTTTTCAATATAATATTATTAGTTTACCTATAGCCACTTTCACGCTAGAGAGCCTCATAAACCTGACTTTGTTGCAAACAGTATACATACACTGGCAGCTTATTTTTTTCCTTAGCATGGCGGAACAGAGATGCATTCCCAAATTATGCTGAAAAGTTTAGTAGACTTGTTTGGGGGAAATTTTCATGATAAAATAGAGGGTCATATTTAATCTTCCTTTTAGGTTCATCTATCTATATGGTTCCATCCACAGACTATAGCTTGTGGTCTATCTTTTAATGTTATAAAGTATGAAAATTCAAATGATTTGGTCTCATAAATGTAGAGAAAATAAAAATTGTGGCCAGATTTATTTGCCTGTTTGTGTAAATATAGACAAAGTAAACTATAATATGAATTTTTTTTATTCACTTGCTTAGAGAGAGTCAAGGATTTATAGGGACAACAATAAAAACACACATTGAAACTACGTAATCTGGTATATTTTGTACAGATGAAAAAGGTAAAATAATCAACTTGATTGTAAAAAATAAAATATCTAAATAAATCATAGATAAAATAAAACTTAATTAATTTTATCTGACATCTAGTGGTACAGCATAAACAAACATTAAGAAAAAATGAAAATATTTACAAGTTTAATATAAAACAAAGAAAATACACAAAATGCATTAATATAAGACTATCTAATTTAGTCTAAAATTATAATCAAAAAGTTAACATTAAAGCAAAATATCATCCTAAATACAACAATTTAATACACAACAAAACTTCATGCCATCAAGGAGTAAAAATGTTTTTTTCTCACAATTAATAGATGAAAAATAAGTAATAATAAATTTTAAATTTGAGGCTTGCTCCTGGGGGATGAAGGAGTCACTGGTAATTTCAACCAGAAAATAGAAAAAAAGTTTATCACCTATAACCAGAAATAGTATAGTGCTCCAGCATTCAAGAAACACAAAAATCTCAGAAACTACTGCATTCGTTTTATCTCTCTCTCTTTAATGGCATGCACAGATGATGGATGGAGTTAGGTCAGGTTGAGATATTTTAGCTAGTGAAATCTTAGTATAACAAAAGTCTTTAACGAGTCACAAGGTTTATCCATAAAATCCATTCCTCAATGAATTTGTCATTAATAACATTTTCTTTGCAAATTTGTGGTTCATGAAGGGAGAGGAAAGTTTACTGGACATAACCTTTCATCAATTAACTTTTAATAAAAAATAATAATTTTTAAGATATTTTGCTTAAAAATGGTAATTAATAGATTGCATGTATAAGGTTAATATTTTTTTAAAAAAACATTAGTCGCTCTATTCAGTACCAGGAGGAGGTACTTCATCATACTCAGGTGGGAGAGGGTGATCCTGATTTCCATCGTGGTCTCTAACATCATGGTTATCTCTGTCGCTAGAACCTCCACGTGGTGACCGAATCATTTTGTCTATTCTTTCTCTGGCTGCATCAACCTATAAATTAAATTTTAAATGATCAGTTTAATATAACCTACACTTGGTAAGGTTTGAACAAGGTAAAGCTATCTATATTTAATTTAAAGAAGATGTGTAACTAAAGTTTATTTACACCTTAATTTCTTTCAAGAAATTTGTTCCATAGTTAAATTTTTTAACATTACAAGCTCTTTTAAATCTATATTATTTATATTTACTGCGTTTTCAAAGAAATTTACACTATTAAGGTCGTAAGAAAAAGGAGGCCGGTTTTGATTCTAATTAACACCTTAATTCCTAAAACATGTCCAAGCAAGCAAGGTACAACATCATATTTTTTAAATTCTACACTATAGCAATTTGTTATTGGCTATTTTATTTATAGAATTTTAAATTAAGATATTTTCATTACATTATAACATCCGTTTATAGTTTTGTAAATAAAGATAAGTGATGAAAAAACTATATTCACTAGAATCAATAAAAATAGCTTTATTAACACAATAAATAATTTCTTATTATAGGCTGATGGGATACACAAAAGGAGTATGAACGTATGCCTTAATATTAATCAGAGGTAATTAACAAAATGGTTTTGGAAAGTCAACTTTAAAGATAAGTACATAAATTAAAATACTAATCAAATAAACTAATCTCTCTGTATTAATAATAGAAGATATGTCTTTATTTAAACATATTATTATACATCAATAGGTATTTCTTTACCTGAATTTTCTTTTTTCGTAATAATTAAAGAATAATTTAACATTAGTCAGATTCACAGTCAATTTCTTTTCTATCCTGAAGAGTAAAGCAATTGTTAAAATTATACTTAACTAGATCATAAACAAGGCATAACTAAGTTATTTCAATTTAATGATAAAAATTGTATTCAAAGGACTTTTGTCTCCTAATATTTTTCTATAATTATGCTACAAAGAAAATTCAATACATCACAACTAGCTTTACCACTCAATTAATTATACACTTAAAATCCATTTTTTAAACTCAGGGGATGTTTTAAACCTGAAGTAGTAAACTGCTCCAGCAATCAAGAAATAAATTAATTTAAGTAGGCGCAATTTATTACTCATTATTCATGAAACTATAACTATTAAAAGTATAAGTTATGTGTTTGGGTGCTTAAGAGACAAAATGAAAATTTAGATGTTATATTTAAACAATATTTTGCTCTTCATTACACAGAGCATTTCCAAGTTAATCAAATCTACAAAAGAAAAAACAGAAAACCCATAATTACACTCAATAAAGTGATTATTCGTGTTGTAACTTTATTGAGTGTAATTATGGTTTTTCTGTTGTAGATTTTAATAACTTGAAAATGCTCTGGTTATGAAAAGTAAAATATTGTTTAAATATGACAACTAAATTTTAATTTTGTCTCTTAAGCGCCCAAACACATAACTTATACTTATATTGGAGACCAATACAGTTGATAATATAACTATTAATTATACAGGATTTGTAAATGATTCCATCACATTTACAAAGATTATTTGTACACTTAGATCAATTCAGTTATGCAAGGGGTTACACAGTTATAAACTTCATATATTAATCACTGGCCCTTCCCTAAGCCTTTGGCCCACTCATAAATAGTTGCTTGTGTATTGGTTGTCGTAATATCCATAATTATCTGACAAAAATTTGCTAAAAATAAAATATATATGAGAATTCCATTACCTTACGCATAGGAGAATCCTTATCAGAGTGTGAACGAGGAGATCTACTGCTGTATCTCCTTTCTCTTCGTCTATCTCCATACCTATCATCATATCTATTATTTCTATAATCGAAATATCTAGGTCCACCACGTGCTCTACCTCGACCTCTGTTGTAATTGTTATAACCTCTTGTCCTGTAGTCACGGTAGCCACCCCTTCTGTTATAGCCACGATTATTATTGTACCCACGATTATATCCAAATCTAGGTTGATAGTATGTACCACGACGTTGCATACCTTGCCCGTATCGACGCATCCTGAAAATAACAAAAACATTTGGAGGGAATATTCAAAAAAAATTAAAGCCTGAAAAATGAAATACAACACATACAGTTATAAAACCTTAGATCATTCTAGGGATAGTTAAGTTTTAAGTTCAGTAGTAAAATAATACAGACATTTAAAGGATTTTGGAAAAATTCCATCATGTCACCCCAAGACAATACTGCCCCAAGACAAGTGAGTACGAAGACAAACTGCAATATATATTAGGTGATTTCTATATTTATTATTTGATACAAATGATATATGTAAACAGAATTTACCTGTCATTAGATCTTGATCTAGAGCGGAATGATCTAGACCTTGATCTAGAATAAGACCTAGATCTAGACCTGTCAGAACCAGATTCAGATGAATATCTCCTTATACGAGGATAAGATCTTTCAGACGATCTTGACCTTGATCGCACTCGACTGTCTCTACCAGAAGAACCAGAACCAGGGGGTCTGCGCCTCTCTCTAGGTTGCATGCTTGGAGATCTTGATAAACTTCTTTTTTGACCAGACTTAAGACTACCAGATCTAGATCTTGACCTAGAATGATTAAGATAAAATATTTAAAAAATAGTTTTTAGGATTTATAATAAAATTTAAATAGATGGCAGTGTTAGCCAAAATCAAAAAATGTACTAATAATAATGTAAATATGAATATTTACAAATAAATAAATACAAAATATTTCCAATAAATTTAATAAAATAATATGAGAAAATACCATCACTCTAATGAAATAAAATTGAAATAATCTTCTAAATTATAAACTAGATTCTCTATTAAACTTTTCTTTATTTTATATTTAGGAGTTAGGAACCCATACTCAAGATGTGCCAAGGAAGTATTAAAACTAAGCACAAGCTGGCTAACCTGAGCCTTATTTAACCTGTGATTTTTAAGACCACTCTTATCTTTTGTTTTCTAACTATAGAAAAACCTTTAGAATAATACTAATATAGAAAGAGCATAGGACCATAAACACAATACAATTCTACTGATAACATGAAAGCCGGTTTACTGGTGGTCTTAAGTAGGACTACCACCCTAACAAAAAAAACATTAATTTATTAATGTGTCATAAATATTCACCAATAATAAAAGATCATAATAAACAAATACAATAACTTAAAACCCTGCTAAGTATTTAATAAAATCGGCCTTAGATAGTAAAAGGGTAGTGGAATACGAGAATCTACGTTTAGTTGACGAAGACTACTATTCACAAAGTTTTAATTAAAAACGTTAAAATATAATTTATAATGCTTGAAAAATTGTAATGCACCCATATTTATATTATTATTTTATGAATAATCTCTCATTAATTAAAAATAGAACATAGTAATTTGGCAACCGGAAGTGTTGCCAACATTGTTATCAGAAAATTGTATATTGTTACAGTGGAAGCATTACTTAAGAACATCAGTGAACCTGCTTTGCTGTTATCAGTTATGCTCCTTCTTTATGTTGTATTATGAAAAAAAAGGAAATATGGTGTTTCATATTTCCTATTAAGGAAATATGAAACACTGTAGATAACAGGAGGCCATAGAACTGTTCTATAGGCTAATCTGCTTTTTACCATATAGATAGATACACTATGAACAATATTTTTCTGAAAGGGGTTTCATAAGAAATAATAGAAAAAGATGATTTCCACAGCAATTTTATACCTTTACGGAGGAAGCAATTTCAACTTAACAAGGGGCCATAATCTGTGTTATCCATCAAATAAAGAAGAAGATGGTAGATAAGTCTTACAAATATGTTTTGTAGAGAGACTTAATTTTCTATTAATAAAATCTCCATTAACACTCACCTAACTTATTCAGGTTTCGTGAGCTTCCTCAGTGCGAATATATAAGCAGAAATCTTACTTTGCAGTTCCTTGATACAAGGTCAAAATTTACAAAGCATACATAACAGCTTACTTAAAAAACAAAACTTGTAGACTTTATAAGACAATGAGTGCCCAGATTATTCAACAAATAGATTAATACCAAAAGTATTAGCAGTATTTTAAATATTTGTCTTATTGACAGACAGTATTTTTCTAAGAAATAGGTCTAGACAAAATTATGAGTTTATTGATAGTAAATAAATAAACTTTCAGGAATAATTTACTTACCTTTTCTTATCAGGCAATGCAGCTGGATTAATCCTAAAACCACCAAGTCTATCCATGACATTATTTCCAATGGATACAATATTCTGATTATGAAGTGATGTCATGTGATGTTTACCACCATCTTCTTTCTTCTTGTCTACTATTTTCTTTAGATTCATGGCCATTTCATCCTTAGTTGGAGGTAAGGGAGGTGGTTCTACATCTTTCAAATCCACCATATGGTCATTCTCTTCCCAATGTTCAGGAGCATGAACTTCTTCAAATTTCTCTTTCTTCTTTGGTCTAAAATTATATTATTGATTTTAGTTAAAATATAAATCTGAATGGGGGCAGATAAAAAAACAGTGATAGGGAGATTTTTCAACATATAAAACATCATGTCATTTAAATAGTTTCATTTTGAAGTTTTGAAACTGTAAAAAATAAGATTGGTAGATCTTAATTTAGTTAAATATTACATGAGCTTTCGATTACCTTCTAAGGTGAGGGTTTTAGTGGTTGTTGGGAACAGAGATTGTTAGCTCATATTGCTTATCACTCAAAAATAATATTGTTGTAATTGTTATTATTATGTATCAGGAATAAATACAATTGATAAATAAGTGTTTAGTGTTTTTTGTGTATGTAATATTATAGTTAGTGTAATCAAATATAACATTAAAAGAATTCATTCCCCCTCTGTTTTTGTTACAACAATGAACTATTATTTACTAATAAACTTACTTAGTATTAATCATCATTTTGAATTTCTGTGGTTGTTGCACAGGTGACCTGCGTTTAAATCTATCAGAGTCGTGAGAAGATGATCTTGACTTTCTCTTTGGAGGACTGGGTGATCTTGCATCAAAAATATCTAACTCCTTTTTCACTTGTCGTTTTGGTGGAGGTGCCTCCTGCTCACGATCAATAGACAATCTATGTACGGTTCTTTCTCCAGAAATATCTCTTCTTATTTGATCTTCTTTGTAAAGTTCTTCTGATGCATAGTTCTTTGAAGTTCTTGGTTGTCTTGGAGAACTTCTTCTAGTGACTTTTTCACTTCCATGACTATCTCGTCTAAAAAATAAAGAGTGAATTTTTCACAATGAAATACATTTTAGAATTACTAAATTAGGTACCTCCTAAGCATGAGGTTAAACTGCATTCCACTATACCCCAGGAGTTTTGTAAGAATTGTAGGAAAGATGTCTCATAACTGAAAAGGATTCTCTTTTTAACTTTCTTCTTTATAGTTTAGTGAGGCTAACACAGCAAAAAGGATTACCAAATAGCCTTCCCACACTTGATACCATCTTATTGTTGTTAAAGTAAAACGTCAGAAGCTGTTCCCACAAAGATTAGCCTTATTTTCTACTCTTTTGGAATTCCCTCAACTTTTCACATTACATCTTAGATCTTAACTTATTTATATTACCAGTAAAATAACAAAGAAAAGAAATATTAATAAGAAAGAAGAAGGTGAACCAAAATAAAGAAGAAGTAAGTACTGGTAGCAACAGTCCTATTCTAATTAGAAACAATTCACATCTATTAAAATGCTTAAAATTCAATTCTTTATAATTATAGATAGTAGAATATTCACAAAACTTGTTTTATCTAAAAACACATACTTTTTAGATCCCTGCATTTTTGGATACAAAGTTGAAAGTTGGTTCTGAAGCTCCTCCTCGAGATCTTGTAAACTATCAAAATTGTTTACCAATTGACTGAAACAAAACAAATTCCACAAATAATAAATTAACATGCACAACTCGTGGGAAATATACTAGCTTATCACTGATTTAGTAAAAAATAAAATTTTAAGTATTATACTAAATAAAAAGCTATAAGTAGTATAGTATTTTATTTCATTATTTTAAGTAGTAGTAAAATTTTATTTTATTTTGTAGGGGGGGGGGGATGGTTAAGTTCAATGCCTTGATCATTTGTTTCATTAATTACCTGATTTTTTTAAATTTAATAGTAGGTTTGTTGATATATTGTAGGTTAAAATGTTTAGTATTTATAATTGGATGCTCTAATTAAATTTATGATTGCTTTATTTATATTGATGTCTTTCCTTCAGGTTTGAAGATATCTTGACCTACAGCCAGAGAGGGTTAAATGTTATATTTTACATTTCCTTCACTTTTAAAACCAAATTAACATATTTGACTAACCTGATATCAAGTTTAGGCTGATATTCATCTTCCTCCAGATGGCTCTCACTTCTCCTCCTTTTAGAGTCTCTCCTAATTTTATCATCCTTAGCAGCTTTCTTCAATTTTTTCTTCTCCTCCTTCTTCTTTTTCTTACCTAATACAACATGTACAAAGTATGAGGATAACTGATCAAGTCTACAGAGCATATTGTTTTAGTAATTAATTATTCATTACTATTTCAATTTTAGATGACCTTTTTTTACGAAACTATGCCTTTTTCAAATGGATTTGGAATCCCTCAACATTTTTTTAAGTTTTCTTTTTGTATGGCAGGATTTTTGCTTGGTCTCTTCCATGCCAGTTTAGTTATTAAATCTATAACACGTTCACAAGATATGAATATACTTACACTTATCAATTTGTACACACACCCATACCACAGGCTCATATTAATCAAGCCTTCTTAGTAATTGCCTTTTTGGTAGTTAACAATACAAATAATAATTTATAAAAATAACAACAACAACTACATGTACCTTTCTTATCCTTCTTCTTCTTCTTTTTCTTGTCTTCCTTCCCCTTATCTTTCTTCCGGCTAAGAAAACAAAAGTAATTATAAATTTTAATATCAAATAATTATATTCTTAATTATTAAAAATATTATTAAAGTGATCCAATAAGGGAAAAAATAAACCTATGAAGGTAAGGTTACAGCATGTTAATTTTTCACAAATAACATTTTTGCAGAGGCCATATTTGAACCCACCATAAAATGATCATAGAAATGTGTTGGGTATTAAAAATAAGTTCACAGCTTCTTTAACACCAATTTTAATTGTAACTTTTTATCTATATTAATAATGATTACCTCCTTGCAGTTTCCTCAAGGAACTTTTTGACCTTAGACTCGTAATCATCATCTCCTTTAGTTTGCTCTAAAAATCGTTTAAATCTCATTTCATAATCATCTGTTTCTTGTGCTGCAGCTACTTGCTTTAACAAAGCAGCAGCTGTCAAAGGATCGTATTCACCTCTCCCTAAAATAAACATCAATCATTACCTCAAATTATTTGTCATAGTGATTTATAAAACACAAGGGATTAAAAAAGTGAAACAAAATAACTGTGCACTTAGGGCAATGTTAGACTTCACACAGACATATAAATAATTTTATCAACAATAATAAATTTTTTGCTGTCAGTATAGAGTATAAAAGTAATGCAGAACATCTGTATATAGTATTATTCCAAGGAGTAGTTATTTCTATTTATTTATGTCCTGAAATTAATTTGGTGGGAACTTCTTCCTGAATTATAATTTAGATTCAATGCACCGTGCTTTGAATAAATAATTGCACAGAAACAAGGTATTCATTGTTTATTTGTGATTTATTTAGTAGTAGTAGTCAGTGAACTTATTCATAGAGTCTAATAAGGTTCAGAATGTAGTACACTCTGTTTTCTTAATTTATGTGCTATTTCTTGTAATATACTTTTGGATTTTCATTAACTATAACTATGTTGGTTAAACATGAGAGTAAATATAGCATTTTTGAACTAGGTATATTTTTTCTTCTGTATCACAAAGGAATATGTTTTTTTAAGAAATTACTTACCAAATGCATAAGCAAGACCTGGTGGGGGGTTATTAGAATGAGAAGATTTGTTGTTCTCAGTATCAGCCCCTGTAAACAAATATTTCTTTTTAGCGAATTTTCATTATGAAAATGACGCTTATGAGGTTTTTGGGATGACGGAAGTTGAGGGTGTTTTATGACAAAATAAAAACTGTTGAAGTTCCAAAATGCTGACATTGAAAAGAGCTAGAGTTCTAAATGTACGTACCAATGACTTCAAGTACCTGTTTCAAGCCTAGAAATTATAATACACAATATTTTATGATACATCTTCACTTTTCCTCATTTTTCATATTTACCAGACAAATTTAATATAAACTAAACACCTAATAAAATCTTGATTAATAAAAAGACATATTTTTTTAAATAAACAAAAGCCTTCAACACTAATAACATAACTTACCACTTTCAAGTAGAGATGATTCCATCATTGCCATTCTTTTACTGATGGGGGACAAAGATTTATCCTTTTCACTTTTCCTGTAAAATAAAGCCAAAATTTAGTCAAGTAAACAATACATATTATTTATAATTCTATTCATAAATTTAAGTTTAAAGAGCCTTAAGAACTTCCAATCTATAAAGTAGACAATAATAGCCCAATGTATGACTAAATATTAGCATTAAATACATTGTTTCCAATGTTAGTATTTTTTCTTAAATTGTTGTTAACAATGAACCTTTGCATTAATGCAACATATATAATTTGATACAATAGACTTTTACAAAACACGCAAAAGTAAAAAAAACACGTAGAGTGTCAAATAGTTGATACTCTATAATTGCTCAAGAGACACCTAAGAATGTAGCAAGCAAAATGATATGCTCCATCTGGGAATTGTTATTTTTTATCAGTTGTTATATATTTTTAATTGTTTTTTCTTTCAGGCAAAAAAATAAAATTAACTTATAAAAATCAATATCAAATTCCATATTGGAAAAATATCAACCTCTTATTTTTCCTAGAATGTTTGTGGTGAGAATCCTGAGACGAACCAGATGATGAAGAGGAACTGCTAGAAGATGAAGAAGAACTACTTGAAGAAGAACCACTACTGCTTGAAGAACTTGATCTAGATCTGTGCTTCTTCTTCTTTGATCTATTAACAAAAAGCAATAATCAAACAAAATAAACAATAAGCATTTATGAATTATGCATTGTGAGACTTATTTATACATGTGAATAAATATAATCCAGAAGAACTTAAATAAACTAAATAAATATAGTATAAAAATTAACAAGATAACTTATTTAATAAATTATTAATAAATTTTTTAATCAATGCAGTACAAGGAGAGTTTATATGATATTTTTTTTTATTTATTTTAAGTTCAAGAACATAAAGAAACTTCAAATATATATCAATTAAAATTATATGTAAGCTTACTTCTTATCCTTTTTCTTCTTCTTTTTCTTTTCTGTTTGCTCAGATTGTAGCAGTTGCTTGAGAGCATCTTTAACACCCTGAGCCTTGGTAGGTGGCAGCAGAGGTATAGTTTCAGGTTCTGTATTCAAACCAACCTTATTCTTGACATACTCGATCGAACTTTTAGCTTCTTTATGATTAGGATTTACTATTAAACATTTTTCATAACAATCAACTGCTTCTTTCCACTTCTCTTCCTCTTCAAAACTGAAAAATATCAATTGAGAAGTAAGCAATAGCAAGATTAATTAAATAAGCAGGCAGTAACAACCCTGGAGGTTTCAAAAGCAACAACCTCTCAATACTCAGATTGAAGACACCATGAAAATAAATTATTTTAATATTTTTTTCTCTATTATTTTTAAATGAAATTTTAATTTTTAAATTAAAATTCCTTAAAGCACATTCTACGCAAGATCTATATACAACTTAAGAATATATAGCAGCAGGCAATAATATTTTCACCTAACTCTTGTCCCAATAAATTCAATTCAACAATCCCACAATAATAAACCAGGGATAATTAAGTTACAATAGGAGAAAGTCAAATGCTTAACTTCAGGATAACTTAACAGTTAAGTCTTCCATCAAAAGACATTTTCAGGAAAAGTCACATGCACAGCTACTTATTTAATCCCTTTTCAATCCAACCTAATATCTAAATTCAAAATTTAAATGATTAAACGTGAAGGACTTTCCTAGTAGTAATAAAAACAACAAACTGATCTTGACAAAACCTAATGGGTATTCCTAGCACTCCAACCTGGACTAAGATTTAATTTTTAAGTGCTGATGTGGGTTCAAATAAATCAATATAACTGCTTGGCTATATTCTTAGAGGCTGTTAGGTCACCAGAAGTTTACCTTTTATTTTTAGTATAATGTATGTACGGTTAGGCTATAGGTTTATTCATTTTATAGTTTAATTTAAATTATTGAAATAGCTGTATTTCGGGCTCGAACTTCATGAAGGATATTTGGAAAGTTAGTACGGCTTATGGCCCCCTTAGTGCGCTGCAGTGTAGGAGTTACATCTATTTCGACAAGCGTTTGTAGCGGTTAGCTACATTTGCTGTAGCGGTTACGAAAGCTCAGGAAAAAATAAGAAGAGAATCAACAAGTTGGTTGGTTGGAAAATAATGGCTGAAAGTAACTCGTGCCTGTTAATTTTTGGTTTATTTTAATTATTATTTATACTGTTTATGGACTTAAAAGTTATGGTTTATGTAAGTTATATGCTAGAAAAGTGATCACGATATTGATTTTGGTGAGTGTTGCCTATTTTACTTTACATTGCTGAACGCCGGTCGTCTTCTTACCGGTCTTACTCTAATCTGGTCTACCTGGGATTATATTGCCAATTCTGGATACTTTATGCTTCTCCAATCACTTATCAAACGTCCGCCTGGCCCACTACAGAGATTTGGAATTAATAAATTATTTATGTTTGAGATTTATTATATTTTTGTTAACTGTCCAGCATAGATTATTCTGTGGACCCTGATCAAGTCCCGCTGGCTCAGTTACCTAAAACTAGTCAACCTTTTGTCAATTTGATGTGTTACATTATAGTTTAATTCTAGTCAAGATAGATATCTAGTTTTAAGATAAATTTTGTATTCCCTTCATGTCGACCCCTGTTTGTGGTCACTCCTTACATCATTTGCCTTTTTTATTGCCTCATTATTTATTTACTGTTTATTTGTTGTTTATTTAGTTATAATTATTTACATCCTGGACAGAGACCTATTCTCCTTTCGACTTACAGTACTGCGGACTTAGTTCACTTATCTTTTCCTTACATCATCAACCATAGTTTGCGTCATTTGGTAATGTGTCATTTTCCTTTATTTAAACCTGTGTTGTCCTCAAACCTTTATGTTTAGCTGTAAGATAATAAACTGTGATAAAAGAGCTCATTTATTTACTGTTAACGCTACCGAGTTATTAAGGTTATCATTAGGCATTGAGATAGGTCAGGGGTGCTATGCATGTTCTATTATTTAGTCTAGGTAGAATTCATAATCATATTTTAACTATATGCTTTGTTATTATAAGTTATTTATTTTGTATGCAATATATCAACATATTTCTTAAAAGGTAACTTCTGGTGTTCTCACTATTTACCCTATTTAGGCCTAATTATTGGTTAGTACAGGCTGGTTGCCTATATAGGCTGGTCCTTCGGAGGTACAGTGTATATGGAACCAAGGCTGTCATTTTATGCCTTTTCTAGTACACGCAACATTGGTCCTGTCGAGCAGCGGATATTTGGATTCCTAGAACCTGATTTTGGATTTTTACCTGTGTATGCTTCAACTTATTATTTGTTATTTTATGTTTATTTTAGCCTGTACAGAGTGTAGAGACGCCTATAACTATTTATTTTGTTTTATTTATTTACCTTTTGTTTCAACCAGACCAGACTTGGTTATTACTTTTGCTCGAGTTACTTTCTTTTGGGATTATTCAGACCATCAAGTCAATGCTTGTTTGCACCCTAATATAGGGATACTTGAGGTTTCTTTGGTTTATGCCATACCAACCCACTTCATATTGTATGAAGGTTCTTTTGGTTTGTACCACTTTATTTTGGTTTTCATGGTACACAATTATTTGGATATAGGTCACATTATTTTGGATTTCAAGACCTCACAAACTTGTAAGTTTGTTTATTTTGGATTTATCAATACTGTACTACATCTTTCATTTGGGATTTCTATATGTATACAGTTAAAACAACTTTGTTGTATTTTTGGATTAACTATAATCATCTTATGGTGATTTTTTGGATTATGTTGTGAGACTACTTACTCACTTTTTTGGATTTATAATTTTGAATCACATAGGGTTATTGTGCAAAATTATTTGGATTATCATTACACCAACATTTGGATTTATTTAAGGATTAATTTCATGTCTCATTGGAATATGAACTCATGACATGTTTAGATATTAAACCTTTAATAATTTTGGATTTATTATTTTTGTATACTTTTTGGACTTATTGTACTTACATTTTTTGGATTTCTATAGTACTTATTATTTTTGGATATTAGATGTATTAATGACTTTTGGACTTCTTCAAATCTTCATTAGTTTGTTTTGGATTATAAAAGCTGTTTAGATTTTGGAATTGATTTGTCTCAGCTTTATGAAAAACTTATGTTTTGGAGTATATTTTATAATATTTGTTTTTACTGAAAGCCTTAAATGCTTTGCTGATTTGGTTGAGTAAGATTTTAGTCAAGTTTATTTGACTGAATTTTTCTTTGGATTTTTTATTCTTTATTTTGGTACTCATTACTGTTTTTGTTGAAAGCTTATTTTATCAGTATCTTGGATTGGTTTATTACCAATTTATATATTGGATTGATTGTACCAGTTTATGTTTAATAACATTGTGGTTGAGTTGATTTAATTTGGATTTTTTACTACAGTTATAATTTTTGGTTTTTTTTATTTGGGTCACTCACATTATTTCTCTCTTGTTTTGGATATCTTAGTATTTGCATCTAATTTTTTTTTTCCTCATCTGCGGTCCATTTACTTTATTGTTGCTTGTGTTGATCGGCCGTAAACATGAGTAGCGGTGGAGTAACTGGTGCTGCGCTTGCTGCATCTGTTCGGAGGAAGATTAAAATCATCGCTGGTGATATTAGAAAGACCAGAGATAAAGGCTTTCTTGCATCAACCAATCCGGACAAGATATCCACCTTTAGAGGTATGTATTGCATGCTAGACAAGTCTTATGACAAATATGAAGCTTTATTTGATCAATTATTTGAAATCATGGTTATGTCTGGAGAAACTTGGGTTCCGGTTTTAAGTGAACATGATATATCTTTAAGAGAAGAAATTAGGTTACTTGTTTGTGAGTCTCATACTTTTATGGTTACCATAGAAGCAAGTATAGAAGATGCTAGCTCAAGTTTTGGTTCTTTGTCATCCTTGACTGGTACTGACATTTATTCGTTACCACTTCCTTTATTTACTGGTGATCTTGCATCTTGGATTAATTTTAGGAATAATTTTCAGATTATGATTGTGAATAATGCTGATTTAAGGCCCATAGATAAATATTATTATTTGGTGAAATCATTAGAAGGTGATACTAAAAATGTTATATCTGACATCCCTTTCACTGCGGATAACTTTGAAAATGCTTGGCTAACATTAGTAGAGTTTTATGAAAATCATTGCATTTGGATCAATAATTATTTGGATAATATTTTAGAAATTTCACAGGTTGATAAAAAACCGGATGCTGATTTGGTTATGAAATGTATTCATAATCTGTCAAATGTAGCAGATACTTTTAAAACATTAAGTGCTAGTCATAAGGTTGAATTTATACTTTTTTATTTGTGTTATAGATCTCTGGATATAGATACTAGGAAGGCATTTGAAGTTTCAAATCTTTCTGAATTTCCTAAGTTAGCAGATTTAATTTCTTTTCTTCAGTCTTCAAGTACAGCCTACAAGCTGGCTGATAAGTCTTCTGGATGTGAAAATCAAGTAGCTACTTACAATATTAAGTCTTCGTGTAAACTTTCTCTACGACTAGTCTATATGTCATCAATTATTTGGAAAGCCGACCAGTTCACTAACCGTAAATCCAATTTTAGGTTACATGCTCTCTATTTGGTTGAGAAGTATTCTCAAATCTTAAAAACGTTGTCTATTGAGTGCTTTAAATTATTTTACCTGCATACTAGTCACCATGGTCTTTTTTATTTGCACATAGTGTTTCATTGGAAATTTAGTTTTATTCGGATGAAAAATCAGATTTGGCTTCATTATATTCGACCTCCAGCCACATTTGATTTGATACTTAAAAGCAATATTAAAACTTCCTTTAAATGGAGTATTCCTAGTTTTCGGAGTGTATTATTTTGGATGTATCACCATATAGTAGAATTGGGTTCACATAATAGTTTGAACTTATTTTATGTTACAAAAGTTACCAGTCAGTCTTGGTATATTTTCTTAAGTTATTTTAAATGTCAACTTTTGGGTTATGATTATTATCTCTATTTTAGGGACTTTAAAAATAATTTTGGTTATTCTTTAATTGATTATTGTTTATGTTTCACATTTATTGGTAAAAATTGTTTTAGTGATATTTTTATGGTTGTTTATAATTTGTTCTTTGGGTTTAAAAGGCCAATCTCAACTAAAATAGCTTCTTCTTTATTTGCAAAATTTAGCTTGTATGACGTTTCATTATTGGCTGATAAATGTTTATTATTTATGGAAGGTTATGCGATAACAGAGCCTATTTGGCAATTATACTTAAGGTATTATTTGGCGCATTCTTTACTGAGGATTCATCAAGTTCTGGATTTTAATAAAATTATTGTGAATTCAATTATGGATATAAAGTTGGTTCTTTCTCCTTTTAAGGCATATATTTATACCATCAGGTTTCATGACAACAACAGCTGTGTAAGTAGCACTACTTTGGTGGTTTTTAATGCTAAACAATCATTTAAAATGTTCTTCATAATGCAATATTTTCGGAATTATTGTGTGGAATCTTCATTAGAAACACAATCAAGTATAATATATAATATGATTAAACTTATATGCAATCATAGCTTCTTGGTGGCACATTATTCTTCTTATTCTTGTTTGACTTTTACAGTTTATTTAAGGGTTCCTGCTTTAGGCCTAGCACCATTTTGTATGTACAGTTTGGGTGAAAGTTACTGTCAATGTTTGAGAATATTTTCTATTTTTCAGGTTGTGCTGAGCAAAGAAATGTTTCAATTTTGTTTGTTTAAGGTATTGTCATGGATTGCAGTTTTAGAAACAACATTATGTTTGGAATCATTTGTTTATTTTTGTTTTATTTTTTGTAATGTCCTTTCAAAACAAATTTATGTCAAAGTAAACAAATTCTTGAGAATATTAAGGACTTTCTTTTTGGGTTTATTAAGTTTATTTTATAGGAGATTTGGTGATGACCTTAATTTGTCTAACTACTTATTATATCTTTATAAAACACTTAATTTAATTGTTGACTTGGTGTCTTATTTAAGCATTAATTTAATTGTCGGTTTTAGATGGCTCAAGTGTAGTCATGAATTATTCATTATACTCTTAGGTTATCATCTTGGTGCTTGGGTCACTATTTTTATTATTGTGGTTACTTTATTTAATTTAGGTTTACTGGACTATTTTATCAAGTGGGGAAGCTTGTTGGCAGGCGGTGCGCAGGATCCAGCTTTAGTGGACAATTTATCTTTTTGTAGGACTTTGGATGTTCCTACTAGTCCAACTTTTCGGATCATCTTTATAATTCTGCAGGCCATTGAGAATGCTTTTATGGATACTTTTGAAACCTCAAGTGAAAAAGAGAGAGAAAGGAACTCCTATGTTTGGATTTTAGATTCAGGTGATCATCAGTTATGGCCAGTCAATCAGGCCTTCTTAACCTGTACTATCTTGGTCCCAAATGAATTTTTTTGGTATTGGAAAATTCCCCCTAGTAGAATTTTGGCCGGCAGATTTTGTTAGGTCACCAGAAGTTTACCTTTTATTTTTAGTATAATGTATGTACGGTTAGGCTATAGGTTTATTCATTTTATAGTTTAATTTAAATTATTGAAATAGCTGTATTTCGGGCTCGAACTTCATGAAGGATATTTGGAAAGTTAGTACGGCTTATGGCCCCCTTAGTGCGCTGCAGTGTAGGAGTTACATCTATTTCGACAAGCGTTTGTAGCGGTTAGCTACATTTGCTGTAGCGGTTACGAAAGCTCAGGAAAAATAAGAAGAGAATCAACAAGTTGGTTGGTTGGAAAATAATGGCTGAAAGTAACTCGTGCCTGTTAATTTTTGGTTTATTTTAATTATATTTATACTGTTATGGACTTAAAAGTTATGGTTTATGTAAGTTATATGCTAGAAAAGTGATCACGATATTGATTTTGGTGAGTGTTGCCTATTTTACTTTACATTGCTGAACGCCGGTCGTCTTCTTACCGGTCTTACTCTAATCTGGTCTACCTGGGATTATATTGCCAATTCTGGATACTTTATGCTTCTCCCAATCACTTATCAACGTCCGCCTGGCCCACTACAGAGATTTGGAATTAATAAATTATTTATGTTTGAGATTTTATATATTTTGTTAACTGTCCAGCATAGATTATTCTGTGGACCCTGATCAAGTCCGCTGGCTCAGTTACCTAAAACTAGTCAACCTTTTGTCAAATTTGATGTGTTACATTATAGTTTAATTCTAGTCAAGATAGATATCTAGTTTTAAGATAAATTTTGTATTCCCTTCATGTCGACCCCTGTTTGTGGTCACTCCTTACATCATTTGCCTTTTTTATTGCCTCATTATTTATTTACTGTTTATTTATTTGTTGTTTATTTAGTTATAATTATTTACATCCTGGACAGAGACCTATTCTCCTTTCGACTTACAGTACTGCGGACTTAGTTCACTTATCTTTTCCTTACATCATCAACCATAGTTTGCGTCATTTGGTAATGTGTCATTTTCCTTTATTTAAACCTGTGTTGTCCTCAAACCTTTATGTTTAGCTGTAAGATAATAAACTGTGATAAAAGAGCTCATTTATTTACTGTTAACGCTACCGAGTTATTAAGGTTATCATTAGGCATTGAGATAGGTCAGGGGTGCTATGCATGTTCTATTATTTAGTCTAGGTAGAATTCATAATCATATTTTACTATATGCTTTGTTATTATAAGTTATTTATTTTGTATGCAATATATCAACATATTTCTTAAAAGGTAACTTCTGGTGTTCTCACTATTTACCCTATTTAGGCCTAATTATTGGTTAGTACAGGCTGGTGCCTATATAGGCTGGTCCTTCGGAGGTACAGTGTATATGGAACCAAGGCTGTCATTTTATGCCTTTTCTAGTACACGCAACAGAGGCTAAATAAATTAATAAACCATTAAACACAAATACTTATTTAAAAATAAAGATAAGTTAATTTTTAACAAATTTTAATGACAACATACCTTCTTCCATAAGCCACAAGTGTCTCTGCTAGATACTTCCTGGCGTTTTGGTGAGAACTATTCACTCTCATGGCTGATTCAAAGTCATCAATAGCTTTTTGAAAATTACCTCCATTGGCAGACCTAGACATTTTAAAAAATGTATATATTGGACAGTTCATTTTTAAATGACATAATGTTTGCAGAAAAAAAAATTTTCACACCCCAAACATTCATTATTGATTAAATTTAAAATATCATATGAAAGATGCTTCAGTTCTTCATAACTTAAAAACTAAAATAAAAGTCAGAATAAGCTTGTATTCTTCAGAAGAAGAAACAATGCTCCTTAAGTTCTAAAAGTTATACTAAATATGCACAACATAAAAATAGTCAGAATTAATGTATAAACTTAGAACCAAAATAAATAACTTAATTCAAGTAACATAACTTCAAAGAAATTGAACGAAACCATTTTCCTAGTCCATAAATTATTTTCTAATTCCAATCTACTTCCCAAAAAATAGTGGACTGTTTAAAAGTAGTTTCATTATCATAACAAAAATCAACTATATTTGCATAAACTACCCTTTTAATCACTACATGTACCCTATCATTTGAAGTCACTTTCTAGATGGCCCTAATTTTAGTGAATTTTCCAAAGAATAATGAGCTTATGAGGTTGACTCCAGCCTCATAAGCTCATTAAAGCATGGAGGGGGAGGTGAATTTTAGGAAGGAGGGATTTACTGATCAAAAATATATAAACATTTTTAAGGATATATAGAGCGTCCATGAGATCGAAGGCCTCAGGGGCAAATTGACAACATATGTCAAACATGCTGCAAAGTATGAAGGAACTTCTTAACTTCATTTTTTAACTTTTTTTGTCTTCTATTTTATTTTTTGTCCTAACATTTTTTGTCTAATATACAGTATAAATGAGAAAATGTAAAAAAATACAACTTACAATGCTCCGCGAGCTACAAGTGCTTCAACATTATTAGGATCAATGGATAAAGCTTTGTTCAAGCAAAGGAAAGCTTCAGCATGTTTATTTGCTTTAAACAAAGCAATACCATCAGAAACACTCTTATAAGCCCATTTAGCTGACTGTGCTTGTCTTAATTCACTTGCCCTTTCTTCAGTTGGAAAACCAAACCTGTAAAAATGATTGTAAGTTTTATTCAATAAAATACTTTAAAAACCCTGAGGGTAAAAATTCTAAAATTTAAATCTAAAATAGTATTAAATAGTTGTAAATATTCAGTGTTTATATAATAAGTAAACATACAAGTTTTACTTTTACTATCAGATAACACAAGTAAGACTAATACATTTACATAACAAAGTAGAAAAGACATTTTTCCTTAGTCGAGGTAAAAGTTTTAAGTAAGAAAAGACTTTATTTAATCCCAAGACTACTAGGCCAAGGGCTGAAATTAGTTACCTCCCAAGGCTTGCTGAGGGTAACTACAGTTTTGGCAACCAAGGCAAAGCTGAGGAGTCAAAATAAACCATGATATTAATTAAATTTTACCTATGGCTTATATTTAAATTGTACCACTTTTCATTTTACAAAAAACATAAATTATAATAAATTGAAGGTTTTATTTAAATAGAGCATAAAAGAGTAAATGATTTTATCAAAAAGTACAAACTAATTCTTTTGACAAAAATGACTTTCCTACATCCCTAGGGGCAAAAAAGTGGATTTACAGGGCAAGGTAAGGTTTCACTACCAATGAAACCCTCATGTACGCCTTCATTACAGTAAGATATTAATATTTATACTTTTTATTTACGTTAAAGGCATCCTGGTAAGGTAAGCACAACCTAAATCGATATAGCAGTCATAACTGGGTAAACCAATCTTGATTTTTTTTATAACTGACATTGTTAATTTTAATTGTCTTAAACAATGACTATCACCAATAATGTACAGCCAAAATTATGAAAAATTTGCAGAACAAATAATATAAATCTGTCAAAGTTAGGTTTATATCTTGTATATGTCTATAAATATTAACTTTACACAACTAAAGAAATGCAACATATGTAGGGGGTTAAATAATAATAAAACAGAATAAAGAATAGATACCTTAGAGCTGAGAAATTAGAATAATTTTCATTGCCAAGGCCAAGTTGTTCACTCAGCACCTTTGTGCTTCCAGGATTATGAAATCCAATAGAATTTTGTAACATATCATCATATGGCTTCATTCCATCTTGCCACATTCTAAAAACAGTTAAAAAATAAAATATAACAAATTTATTAAATTATAAATTACATATTTTCATACAAAAAGTAGAGATGACCAATCAAGTTGATACACAAAACAAGAATACATTTTTAACAATGTATCTTAATAACAAATAATTTTACCTGCATTAAATTTAAAACAAGAATGATTAATTAAACAAAAAAATAATTCAATAAAATTAATATTTCAATCATTCACAATGTATATTTAATACAGTTATAAATATTTTTTAATTAAACAAGAGTAGATACATTCAATAAGTACAAATTAAAATAAGTATATAAGGATAAATATTCTCATATGTGAAAAAAAAATACAAACAAGAATAATGCTTAGCATTGATAGTTTTAACATTGATAAATGAATCAAGTTATTTATCTAATCCAAATCTTTTTAGCAATGTTATAGTATATCCTTGTCCCATCTTTCATATTTTGAACTTCAAACTAGCTTTAATTATAACGTAATGCTATGATTTATCCTGAAAATACACATATCACTAAAAAATACATATAAAACCTTTAAATGATCCAACAAATATGACATTATTAATACTCACTCAAGTAATAAATAGCTGAAAAAAAACATAGTAAACAATACAAATTATATAAGCAGCATAACAAAATTTATTCTGCCTCACCTGTAGTATATTGTAGACACACTTTGATAATTTGTTTTAAATTTGTTTTTCTAGTAAAACATTTAGAGCAATGATAATTTTTTTCAGATACAATAAGTATATTAAGCGCAACTCATGTAGGATATTTGCTAAACAAGCCTAGATATTAATGCGGTTTTGTTTTTCATCGTGTATTTTTGGTATTATAAGTACTTATTATTACACATTTAAAACCACCTTCACAGGGGCTGTAATAATTAGAGAACAAAATGTTAACAAAAGTATAAATAAAGAAAAATAAAGCTATAAGATTTATTTTCAAATAGAAAATACAGTTTTGATGTGGAAATAAAAAGTAATGTTTTTCTCGACGTCCATGAAAAATAGATGAACAAATTACTATTTCTTAGAGAAAATAAGTATGGTATGATATGATTATATTTCCAGTGAAGTGAGGAAATCCTCAGTGATAAAAATAACTAAAAAAAATAAGCTATTATAGAGTACACCATGTTTAATAACACAAACAAGATTGTATTGGAAAAATAAAATACCATCTAAAAAACTATATCAAGATATAATTTTAATCCTCAGAGTAAAAACTGTTTTCATATTTACGAAACACTAACTCTATAGTAACTTATTTATGAACACTAGCATTATAGTTAGATAATATATTGTTCAATTGTTACATTAAATCTGTATAATTTACAGTTACAGTGTTTAAGTAACAATCAAATAAAGAATTAGTACAACATAAAAACCCCAAAAATTAAAATAAAATATTTTGCAAAGTAGTCTGTTTTACCTTTAACTCACTTTTCTCTCAAATTACTCGGATAGCTGTACAATGAAAGTTTATAAAAATATATCCATAAAAGATGATTTCCACATATGATCCATAAAATTGAAGACAGTTAAGATAATCGTCTTATATTGCGCTCAGTAGACTACAAATGATATATGTGTAATCCACTGGTCTCATTTTTGCATCATTATAATTCACATTTATACAGGTTTGTCACATTATTATATTGAGTTTATATATTTATTTAATAAAACTGAAAGAAATCAACAATATTTTTGTTTTATTTATTAATAACAGGAAATGAAATAAGAAATTTAAAAAAAAATAGAAAATTAATACTTCCAAGATAGTTTTAATGTTTTATTTAATATATTTTAATTAGTGTTCTCATAACATGAAATTAGCTATTTACAATGAAATTAAAAAGGCTCAGTTATAAGCCTCTGAGGCTGTTTTGCTTTCATAGAAACCAACTCGATTTTATACTCGATTGTATTCCCTTATACTTAAGGAGTAAGAAATGGCAGATTGAGTTTTTGTTAAACCAATAGGTGTTGAGTTTAGATATTACAATTTTATGAGCAATAGGCAGAGAGTATTTGATAATGTGTCAAGCTAACAATAATTAGTGAATAAAACTAACATAATTAATCAACATCATATACAATAATAAAAACAAAAAAAATATTATAACAAATATAATTAATACTCTTCTAATAAAACTATCTTGATAGCAAATTATCTGAATACTATGTGCAAGTGCATAACATCTTTTCTCTGAAATGCATCACAAAAGTGGATTTAAAATGCAACAGAATATAAAATAGATATTAAATAACTCATAAATTAATAAAAAAAGCTATGTTAACCTGTAGAAGGCTGGTAGGTCTTCAGGATGGACAAGACCAAGGCGATGTCGGTTAGAAGGGGGGCACTGGTCACCTTTCATACCAGCAAATATCTTCTCAGAGTCACTAGATACGTCTAGTACCTCACAGCACACAATATCATGAACAGCAAAACTACGTGTAATATTCTTCTTATCAACACAACCAATCATATTACCTGTATGGATTATTGCCTGAAACAACCATTTTAAGTTAAAAAAAGGTTATTTTCTTTAAATCATAACACTCATTCCATACCTAATCAGATTCCATATCTGATCAGAAAAAGAATGCCAGGGCATAGTAAACAATTTAGATACACTAATTGATCGATCCAAATTAAGCTGACTACATTAACCAAAATATATACAATTTCAAGAAGTAAATCTGTTATACTAACTATTTCAAAGTATAACTTTGTATCCAAAAATCTAAAATTAAAAAAATAACTTACTTTAACAGTAATGTCAGCACATATCCTATTAGCATCACCCTCACAGCCGAGTACTTTAATAACAAAGCCACTATTTATTTTAGATATAAGAGGACCGAAGATTAAATCACCTGGCTTTAAACCCTGAAAATACAACAAAATGTATCATTAAATAAAGAAAAGAAGCAACTAATACAATTATAATTTTTTGGGATTTTTTTTGTGACAGTCAAAAACAAAAAATTATGTTTGATTTTTAAGTATATATAATCTTTATTTGTTATAAACATTTATGTCTCTACAAATTTATTACAATGTTAAATGGTGATTAAAACAATATGCCATGGTTACAAACCATAATTTGGGCAAAGCAATTAAAATAAAAATTAAATTAAATTTAAACTTCTTAAGTAGTAAACTATGATTGCTCAAAGGTAGGAATATTTTAGGTTTCAAACAAATTAAAAATGGACTGCATGGAATACCATAATTATATAATGGTATTATGTTAAAACAAGCTTAAGAACCCCAATTATAAAATAAAATATACTGTTGACTTTTTCTACATTGTGAAAAGGGATAAGAAAAATTAAGTTAAAATGAAGTCATAAAAGTTAAGTTCACTAATATTGGTTGTATCTAGATATTTGGTTCTGAGCTCATTTAAAGCTGAACAGGTAATAAGAAAATGATATTTTGAATTAGTTTCTGTATTGCAGACATTGCACTTCTTGTCAAAGTCTGTGGATTTTTTATGTTTGTTAATGTAAAAGTTAAGAACAGGAAGGTTATTAATTTTGAGCTGAGAGCATACTCTTAGTTTGGTTGTAATACATCTAAATTTGAGATACTGTTCCCCTTGGAGTGAGAAACAGGATAGGTACCTATAGTCTGGAAATAAATAACTATTTCTTTTTATTCGAGGAGGTTGCACCGGCCATTATCATGGTTACGTAATTTTTGCAATTAAACATGTTATTTTTAAATTTTGTTCTTATATTTAGTTATTTAAATAATTATTTTTTGTTGAAACATATTAATTACTATTTTGACCCTAAAATCTTTTGTATAAGCGAAGATATGCAGTGGAGATGCATAACCTGATAAAAAACAACTATAAACCAATCTGTTTACTTTTTATTCTAATTATTTCTATGATCTATTTTTTAGTTTCATTGAGATCTTTATTTTTGAATGTACAAAAGTTACTCTCATTCTGAAGGTAAATTCCTCCTAAAAGACCGTTACTGAGCTTCAATTGCCATCTCCTGATGACATTATTGCAGCACAAAAGAAACCACTGGACGAGAAAGTAACAAAGAAAATGATGCCAACAAAAGTAGGGGATATGTTTAAGGACGATTTATTAGCTGCCCTTAGAGACCAGCTGGAGACCAAAGAAGATATTGAACGTGTTGGCAATAGAATTTATTTTTAAATATTTATTACTAAAAGAAAAATCTATCTTAAAAGCACAATATAATTAAAAAAGAAATATATAATTTTTTCAGCTTAGCTTCTTTTCATACAGCTCATTAACAAAGAATACTCTGATTTAAATTATCTTAATTTTATTGAATACTTTCCAAGCAATAAACAATACATTTAACTTGACAGTTGAAATGAAAGTTGTCAACATATTTCTGTAGCAAGATTACAATACAGTTAAGAAGAACAATCTGCAATAATGAATTATATGCTTTCATAAAAAATGTTGTTCCAACTTACAGAAAAGAAATTTTTAATCCTATCTCTCTTTTCAATGCCAGCAAATAATTCATAAGGTGGCAGTACAGCATAGTGCTGGGCAGGGTTGGCTAGAGGAGAGCTTTCTGTACGCACATTCAAAACTTCATCAAATAAAACATTTGCTTGACGACTGATAAAAGAATGAAGCTTTAGTCTCCGACCTCGATCTTGGTAACTGAAAATACACATCAATAAAAGTGATTATTTATATTATACATAAATAGAAGAAATACATTACACATACGTATATATTGATTTCAAACTTCTAAAATAATTTCTAAAATAACTTCTATGCTTTAATAATACTCAAAACACCTTAAAATGTCAAATAAATAGCCACAGTGAAAATTAACAACAAAATTACATTAAACATATTCTTGTTTTTGTGTAAAGAGAACATTTTTACATATCATTTTGATACTACCGAGTTTTGCAAAACATGAATAGTTGACACAATATAATTGTGCGAGAGACACCAAGGCAATGTAACAAGCAAAATGCAATGCTACATCTGGGAACTGTTCCATCATTCGACATTCGTCATACTTGATGGCTCGACATAATGTCATGTCCCACTCTGTTTCGTTACGACTAACTCATCAGGGCGCCGACAGAGCCTGAACTGAACATTTTTACTTTTCCTCGCCAAATATATAAGTATAGTATATAGTAAAAGTATTGTGTTCAACTTAATTACCTGAAACCAAGATTCCGTCAGGATGATTAATTTAATATGTTTTAAGAAGACATTTTAAGTGGTTCTTATCATTATGTCAGTCTGTGCTGTGCTGATATATAGATGTGTGTCTGTGCTATTTCCCGTTGTGTTTGTGCAAAAGCAGTGGCTCCTAACCTTTTCATTTCGTTTAGCGAACCCTTTTCAAAAGTCAAAACTCTCGCACCCGCCATTTTTTTTAAATGGCTTTGGGAGGGGGGCCCCAAAGCCATTTTCACAAAAAAAGGGTTCCTTTTAGTGAATATTTACATTGATATAAGGACACTTACTTTTACATATATATTACATTTTACACATTTATACATTATATTTTACTCTCTTTCGTATTTAATATACATCATTATATGTTATCCAGCTCAGAAGATGTCCCTTGTGTATTGGTTGTTCGTTGTGTATTATTTGTTGTTTCATTATTATTTTTTTTGCCATTAACAGCCAGTGAAAGCTTTGTAGCAAACTCGCCTTGGCCCCTTTGGACCATTTTCTGTAGTCTGAATAAGATTAAAGGCTAAACAGGATGGAGCCACAATCTCACTGTTAAATTGACTCAATCTTATCCATTTATATTTCATTGTTAATATAATTTATAATAAATACATTTAAATTTTATTATATATTTCTAACTAAAAAGGTGATATTAATTTTAATATTTTATCCAGAAATTTTTGTATACAGATACACCTTTCATCAAAGCTTTATTTTTAAATAAGTAATTTTATATTTATTGCACTAATTTCATTTTATAAGTAAATTGCAATACACTAATTTAATTTTATTAGTAAATTGCACTAAACACTGCGTTTTAATGGACACCTACCTTATAAGTTTATTCTGTTGGGATTGGGCAACATCATTAACATCAACCCCCAATTTTCTCAAGTCTCCTTCTCCTCTCTCATTTTCCCAAATTTTCTTAAGCTGAGCTCCATGAAAGGATACACTCCTAGCGATAAGACTAGTGTCTAATGTTTTGTCCATTTTATTGCATATTCGCACTGCACACTATGTATATTACCACCAAGTCAAATCTAAACAAGAACAAGAAATATATTCATAGAAGACATAATAGAACTTAATAACTTATCAAGTTCAGGAGAGATAAAATCATACCCACAAACTTCTGTCCAGCTATGCAAGCCACTTGATTATAGATTTTTTTCAAAGACAATTAGCTAAAAACATAATTTGAATATAGTCAGTTTATTATGTTTGTTTTATAAAGGATATTAACAATTAGCATCTATTTATTAGTTATTTAAAGAAATATACAAATAAAAAGTCTCAGTTTTCAGCAGATTTTCATCTGAAAATGACACTTGCAAACATACACCAAATAAATTTTTCAATAAACTAATTGCAAACAAACAGCAAAAAATATCTACTCTTAAAAATAAAAAAAAACTCAGTCTTTAGAAGATTTGTCCCACCTAAGCTGTTTATACACTTAAGTTTCTTGGGAACTTGAAGCTATCTCTCATGGATCTAGAAGAAATATACTCATAATAATTATTTTACCATTTTTTTACAGAACACTTAAGTTTAAACTGATTAGTTAAATACTGTTAATTTTTTGTTAATAGCCAATAAAATTATAACAGTATATTACTTAACATTTCATAATTTCAATGTACATGAGAGCCACAATAAAAAGAAAAGATAAAAATATACAATGTCAGATTAAAGTATTTAGTTAGATGAAAAATACCAACAGGAACTATTGGTAAACTAACAGCAAATGTATAATCAATAATTCTATAGCAACAATAAACCCCTTGGGAAAAATTAAATCTAATTCAATAGTAATTTTCTTGTAAATATTTTATACCTCTTAATAAAATATTTATCAAATGAAACCAGCTTCGAATTAAATAATCAATATATTTATATGATTAATCAACATTTAAATTAAAAAAATGTTATATGTATAAATGAATTTTTTTTCAGGCCTTTCAAGAAAAATATATTATTATATAATAATTTATTTCTATTTAAGTACTAAGTTTTTTACAATGATCAAAATGCCAAAATAAATTAGATAAATAATTTATATGTACTATTTGAGTAGGATGAGATCAGGGGTCTAACGGTTCCTTAATATATAATATACATTTTAAATTTGGAATGAAATGAGAACCCAAAACATGAATAATAATATAACCTTGAAGATTAGATTGTGAAAACAAAATGCAAATATGGTTAATGTAAAACCAATTGAAACTGATAAACTTAAAAAGAACAGTATAGTTTCTGTAAAAACAATAAGCATATTTAACTCAGTGTTGTGTAAAAGTCATGAGCTTATGCAACACAAATGGCCAATATATATTATTTTATTCATACATAATTTTGTAATTTGAATATTGTAAAAAATGTGGTGTGGGGTACCTCAGAACTTCTGAGGTAACTTAACTTGTGATAAAAGTTGAGCTTGAGAACTAAATTGAGATGAAACTTATCATAGACTTATACAAAGCTACAAGGGTGCTAAATCTCAATCCGATCACATACTTTTTCTGTTTTTTTTTTAATTTTTGTTGAGTCATTAGTGTGGGACAATGGCATCATAAAAAAATTACTTTCCGATTAGCACATCTACAGTGGGGGACTGATTTTTGTAGAATGTTTCAACTCTCTAGCATAAATACACTAGGAGCTACAATGATAACAGACAACTTTGTAGACTCACACAAAAATACAAGTACCTCACAGACAGATATACAAAACTCAACAGTTGCTAAGCAATGAGAACTGGTTGCTTGTGCCAAGGACCTGTCACAAAAATAGTGCTCTTTTACTAGATTTACTAGAACTAATGCTTAGCAATGCAGCACTGTCTAAAATCCAGGAAAACTAGAGAACACTTGGGACTAAAATCAAGTCAGCTTTATTTATAGGAAAAAACGGCACAGTTGGGATATTGCCTTGGCTGCGGACCCCTTGTTTAAACATGACTCTGCAATCCACATTGTATACATGAAGTAAAGTGATGAAAATATGAGGGGTTTCTGGTAGAGACAATGTTCTATCCACCCTCCCACTCTTTTCTCTATGGGTACAATGAACCAGTTTTTAACCATGGGTAGTCTAGTTAAACTACTATGCCACTTGTCAGCACCCCTAGTACTTACAAATCATTTTGTTAAATTTTTGGCAAAGGCCAACAAATCTGCCTATAGGTACCAGTGGTGCTGTCTGGCAGCATAGTCATAGAATTAGAGTATTCTGGACTAATATGTATTATATACCTATTAGCCTTTCTTTTCTCTAGTCTTAGCTTTTCTCTTTAAAAATATGGAAAAGAAAATTATGTCAAAGTAAAAAAATAAAATCTAAAAAAAATTAACTTATAGACTGAGCAATAAATAAAAAAAAATGGGTACAATAAACATCGGAACTTTCCTCACCACATCGTATTCGCTATGTTCATATTCTCTATTTCAGACTCGCTTTGCTCATCCTCAGGACATATAAAACAGCAAATTTATACTGCAACACCTCTTTGGAATCACTTAGCTTGTCCTCAGACAGAAACATTCAATTCATTCCAAGTGGTCACCCATCCATGCACTGACCTCCCTCGATGTGTATAACTTTTATGATCCAACAAAAACCAAAGATATATTTGCCATACAGATAGACTTGTACTCAAATGGATTATTTTTAGATTTTTCACAATATTTTTAAAAACATATGGAAGTCATTTGATGAAGATTGAACAAATGCTGATAATGAGATGAAACTTGACACATATGTTAGTCTTATACATGTTGTCTTATGTTAGTCTTTGACAAGCATGCCAAATCCCAAATTAATTGGAACATTTTTCCACATTTTATGAATTTTTGAATCTTTTACTAAATCAGCTTTGCCGCTTAATTATTAACTACTTAATTATCAATAGCACAACAAGACATAAAGATGATTTGTGTACAAAGTTTAACTCTAGCATAAATACACAAGGAGATATGATGATAACAGACACACCACACACATAAAGCCAGAAAACTTTGTGAAAACCACTCAGGAGTAAGTAAATGAAAACACGTGAAAAGGATAATTCAGATGAAATCCAGGTGAAACCTGGATTTAGACAATACTTTCCCTACATACATACCTGGAAAAGTAAATCCACTTCAACCAGTTATTATAGCTAGTGATTATAAGCAGAGCGGTAGGGCTTGTGGCTCTGCAATTCAGATATTCTGAGGAATTAAGAGAGACAGAATTTGCTCAAGACCATGTGAAAGGTTTAAGTTGAAACCAAAAAAACTAACACTTAGAAGGAAGATACAACAGCTCTTATCATTCCTTGAGTTGCTAGGTGTCATAACTGTACATTAGTGACATAACAATTCAACATAAATATTGCATTATGTTTCCACTATTTTGTCTTAAATTAAATAAAATGAATTGTAATTATTATTTATCACATATATTCTTTAATTTTCTACGTTAGATTAAGTGATTTAATATGACGTCAGTGAAAAATGACTGCCGTTTGTAGAGTGGGTGCTATGATAAGAGTTGCAGAGAGGTGGGAAGAATCTAGTCTCTTTCTCTAGGGAGACTATGGTAGGGGTAACTACAGATATAGCACCTTATAGAAACTTTCTCACTTCCAGACCTCAGAAGGTTATTCGGCCAATGCAAACCCTCTCAGTATAAGTCTCTTTGGTTGGAACACTTCCTCTACCACCGACCCCTCAGTTTTACATCACTTTTTACATGAAAGCTTTAATTTCTTATTAAATTTTTAACCCCAAGAAATACTAAAAGTAGATAGTATTTGGGCCCAACATTTACCAGGGATTAGTGATCAACTTAAAATTGAAATACTCAGATAGATGAAGTATAAGAAAGCACCCTCCCTCCTTTGTATAGAGGAGGTCGCATCGCGCCCGGTAGAGTGACTTTCAAGGACATATAAATAATCCAATGCAACTAAAATATAAAAGCAAATTACTTCATAGAAGTAAGCTATCGTAATTCATAAAGATAATACACAAAATTAAACGTAACTAAAAGATAAATTAAACAAGTAAAGAACTTAATACAACGTACCCATCGTATCACACACTAAACATAATAAGCCAACAGTACCATGTTTTTAAACAAAATAAACTATCGTTTACTCACCTAAGACACAAATTCAGCAAACCAACTATGAAATACCCATTCAAACAAGAAAAATAGATAAAAAACAGGAATATTTCATTAGTGAGTCGGAAACTAAACGACAACCATGACAGTTTACCTTGAGGAGTGAAAATGTCATAATTCATCAGACAACTTGCATGTTATTTAAACATTTTCTGTTTTTTTTTTATACTTAAGACCCTTAATGTTTTATTGTTTCTGCCAACTGCAATTAAATTCTATATTTTTCCCGACTCTAAAAAATATGTTTAATATTGCCGTTTTGAATATAATTATGAGTTTATGTGATGTCCACAATGGAACAACTACTATTTACCAAAAAGTAAAATAACAGTTAGAAATGGTGTTGCTTTGTTTAGTTCAGGTTTTCTCTACCCTTTGGATAACTTGGTGTAACACTGATTATTATCTAATTTTAATTTTAATTGATAAGAGAAAAATATGAGAATGCAAATTAATTTATCTTCAATTAAAATTAATTTTATATCAGGTTGATTTGCGTAAGTCAAAGCCTCAGTTACTTTCATTGGAATTGCAGAAGATATGAAATTTTAGAGTCCGGTATTCCAGACATTTGTAAAGAAGGTACTTTCAGCTTATATTTTTTATTTCAAATATTTTACTTGTTCAATTTAATATTTAACAAGCAAAATGGGAGATAACAAAACGAGTCCAATTAAGTACTTCCTATCTGGAGGATTTGGAGGTATTTGCACTGTAGTGTCTGGACATCCTCTGGATACCATCAAAGTTAGATTGCAGACAATGCCTAAACCTAAACCTGGTGAAAGTCCTCTCTATGCTGGCACCTACGACTGTGCTTCTAAAATAGTACAGAAAGAAGGGTTTAAAGGACTATACAAGGGCATGGCAGCTCCTTTGTTTGGAGTTGCACCTATTTTTGCCATCAGTTTTTTTGGTTTTGGTGTGGGCAAAAGATTGGTCCAAAAGAATGATGAGAGGCTTACTCCTCTTCAGCTATTTAGTGCTGGAGCATTTTCTGGTATATTTACTACTGTTATTATGGCACCAGGAGAAAGGATAAAATGTTTACTTCAAATCCAACATGGTTCTGAGAAGCCCAAGTACGCTGGACCTTTAGATGTTGCAAAGCAGTTATACAAGGAAGGAGGTATTAGAAGTATCTACAAGGGCACTGTAGCTACGCTATGTAGAGATGTGCCTGCCAGTGGCATGTATTTCTTGACTTACGAATGGCTTAAAGAGAGTTTAGAACCTGTTGGAGGTGATAGCGCTCAGGCTAAGTTGCTTAAAACTATATTTGCTGGTGGAATGGCTGGCATATTCAATTGGTTAGTTGGTATGCCTGCTGATGTCATTAAAAGTCGTTTACAAACAGCCCCCGAAGGAACTTACACTGGAATGGGTCACGTATTCAGAACTCTTGTAAAAGAAGATGGAATGTTTGCCTTGTACAAAGGTATAGCTCCTGTGATGTTGCGAGCCTTCCCAGCCAATGCTGCCTGTTTCCTTGGATTCGAAGCCTGCATGTCTTTTCTCAACTATGTAGCTCCATCTTTGTAGTAAATTTATTTAAATTAGGTGCATTGTATCAATGCTCATTACTTTATAACTAAAATCAAGTGTTGTCACTTGTGTAGCACTAATTTTTTAACTCTGTTCTTTGTTATTTAACTTTTTAAGAAGACATTTTAAAGTATTAAATTAATTGTACATTTTGTAAATCTCTTAAGTGAGTTATATTTTAAATGCTCATGCACTATCAATTATTTTAATATCCTTTATAATGGTATGTTAACAATTTAGTGAATTATTTTATTTTACAAAATGTATTTTTATAACAAAAATTTTTATATTTTTATATATTGAACTTAGCTTGTTTAACAAATTAAACTCTTCTATTTAATGGCACCAGTAAAAGTGTGGTAAATTAAACTGAACCTTAAGATTCAGTTATAATTAAGATCTTTAATTATTAGATTTCTTGTAGACGTTTAAAGTTTATTTATCCTGTTATTTCATTCCTATTATATAATTAATGTAGTCTTAATGCTAGGTTACAGAAAATGTTTCCTCTGTTATTTAACATTAATTCAAAATATTAATCCTTAAAAGGCAAAAGTATTACCAAAATATTTATTTTATTTAGAAAAAAATCATCTTCAAATGTTTTATACCTCTCTAATGTTTTATAATTAGTTTTAAGAAGGCTTTGGCTACAGCCTATAATTGAGACCAGGCTTTCTCAACCTTTTCCGCAACCCAAAAAATGTTATGTTAAATATCTTGCGATCCAATTATACTTTTTATATGAGCAAGTTTTGCAAGCTTAGTATTTTGTTTGCAAAATAGTTAATAGTTAAATAGTTAAGTACTTAGTATAGTATTACTAGAATAGTAAATTATTATTTGCTCATAGCATTTAATATGTTATTAAATAACATATTATATAAATATGTATTAAATAAGCAAAGTCCATAGTTGCTTATTTTGTAGGAGCTTGTGACAAATTATAAATTGCCATTGCAGCGAGCCAAATATATTTTCAGCTATATGCTTTTTTCTCCTATTTTGGGAGCTCTTGAGCTTTCTCTTAAAGCTAGGTTGTGGACAGCCTGACATCAGACCAGAATTATGATTTTACCTTTATTATTTTTTTAAGAGGGGCAACAAATATTCTCTTTCCTTGTATACAGCTAGACCAATAAAATGTGCAAATTACAGAAATGATTCTATATAGAGCCGTATGTATCTAATTAACAGCAGAAAGCAACTGTAAATACAAGGGTAGTTGCCGACCTAAGTTTTTATCTATGTTTGCACGATTGTAAACATGATAAAACTAATAAATTAACGTAATTACTTATTTTTTAAAATGTTATTTAAAAATATTGTACTTATACCAATAATTTTCTCGCACTCCTGCAATATGGCCTAATATATTGGGTTGCGACCCAATGGTTGAGAATACTGATACCATGTTTACCATACTGCGGTATTTTAGTTCATTTAGTATTTAGGTTTACGATAATTGTTTGTGTATAATTATGGATCTTGTGCCATTGCATGGTGAAGAATGATTATTGGATAAGATATTCACTTGTTTTAGTTGAGCTTAATCTGTTACTGGCTTTGTTGGTTTTTAAAGTTATTGCCATCACCATGACGTTTAATTGTTATTTTTTCCAAATATATAAAGTATTCTATTACAATTTTGCCTTGGTTTGTTGTAGATTTTATTTCCTTGGTTATTACCTTAATCTAATTGGTTAAGATGGCTTTAAAGGGTGTCAGAGTATTAGAACTAGCTGGCCTTGCTCCTGCTCCTTTTTGTGGTATGATATTGGCAGATTTTGGAGCTTCTGTAATTCGCATTGATAAGGTATATTATCCTTCAGTATTAAAAAACACTTGTTTTGTCCACTTGTTTTAGGTTTTTAAACTTAAATATCTAAGTTTAATTACCATGCTAGAAATATTCTGCTTTCAGTGAATTAATTTTATTTTAAATTATGAATATTTGGGAGCAAGGCCTGGCGTATAGTTATATAAACTTTGAAATTATATAAACCTTTAAAATGTTGCTTTTGCATTTTAAACTCATGTAACATAATAAACTGCGTAGGCTTTATTCATCATAGAATTAAAAACTGCTGTTATTATAAGATGCCTAATAAAATGTGCTTGTTCTCTCACTATTCATTGTAAAATTAGGCTGTGTAAAATCTCTTTAACTCTGCTAAGAATGCTAACCAGTTTTTGTTTTACAAATACTTCTCTTCCCCAGAGGTTGAGAGCGGAGTAGTCGTCGATCTACATATCCTCTGTTTAGTTTTTTAAATCAAGCTTTATTTTACCAAATTTTACAATATTATAAAATACAATATTATATATAAAATACAATAATACAATTATAGTACAAGTATCTAGATTGACCTCCAAGTTTCAACATAATAAACATTAATGGCCACTTTTCCCCACTAACATCTCAAAAACCACCAACAACTTATATTATACCTGGATATTTGAGATCTACTCATAAATAATTCCTTTTAAATACATCTGGGCAGGCCTTATCATATTTTAACACATAACACTCCCTATACATTTATTGGTTGCTTGCAGTGCAAGCACTTTTATGTGATAACAAGCAGTATGAGCTACATACTTATACAAACAAGAAATTATGATTTAAACATTAGCTTTATCTATATTCCAACAAAAACTCGGGGACTAGGTGCTTTGGAACTTTTCCTCACTACTCCTTAGAATATCGTAAAATAATCATTTTATGGATAGTATAACGCTAAATCTAAAAACATGTACATAAATACGGAAAAATAAAATTCCTACTATATTGCTTTAATTTTAATTGTATCATATGCATATATATGACACCTCGTTTATCATGTCTAATTTGATTTGTTTCACTAACAGCTTCCTCCGTCGTATGATATAGACTGTTTAGGTAATGGTAAGAAATCAATACTCCTAAACTTAAAAAGTCAAGATGGCATTCAAATCTTTAAAAAACTTGCTAACAGTGCTGATGTTCTTATTGAACCATTTAGACCAGGTAAGTTAAATTTATGTCAAAAACTTTTGTAATTAGCAACAGCATGGACTAAAAATAAATGCATTTAAAATCCTAAAACAAATAGAAATCTAGATATTTCACGGAGGTAGAGCAATGCATGTCTTACTCATGCGACGCCAATAACGTAACTCACATATATACATACACACAAATAAATATATACATACATATATATATATAATATATATATATATAATATATATATTAAATATATATATATATATATATATATACACACACACACACACCACACACACACACACACACACACACACACACACACACACCACACATATATATATATATATATATATTATATATGTATACAAATTGATGTTGTTGTACCCTTAATAATATCTTGATAAGGAAGATTGTATCCATTAGGGTTAATAAAAACACAGATTTTTTTAGAGTGACGTTTCGACCATTCTGTCATAATCATACCTAAAAAATATAAAATATATTATATAAAAATGTAAATACAATTTATGAGATATAAAAAAAACTAAAGGCTAAACAACATCATATACAAGGTGCAAAAGTAGACTACTTACAAATACTAAAATAATAGAAATTCATTCCGAGGAAGAATAAAGTCAAAAAGAAAGTACTGAAAATAAATAAAAAGACAAAAATTAGGAAAATGCGTGAGTAAGACTAAACCTTCAATACAGGAACGTATTGATGAGGAGTATAATCAAAAAGATTAAACCTTCAACAAAACAAGCAGAATGAACCTGGGTTAAAGCAAGAAAAGGGTCAGTACACAAGCGTCGAAAAGCCCTTCCGTCGAAAGGCCATTCCGTCGAAAAAAATGAACTATCGTCCGAAAGGCCCTTCCGTCGAAAAACCATTCCGTCGAAAGCCATCCGTCGAATTTATTATTTTTCGACGGAATGGCTTGACTTTTTAAAATAAAACCATTCCGTCGAAAGGCCTTTCCGTCGAAAAGACCAATTCCGTCGAAAGTCCCGTCCGTCCGAAAGCCCATTCCGTCGAATTTATATTTTTCGACGGAATGGTCTGACTTTTTAGTTTTATAACCGTTCCGTCGAAATATATTATTTCGACGGACGGGCTTTTCGACGGAATGGCTTGACCATACGTCGAAAGGCCTTTCCGTCGAAAGACCATTCCGTCGAAATCCTGATATTATCGGATTACTTTTTAGTTTACATGTGAGTATTGATGTTTTGCATACTAAAAATCTAAAGGCGTCTTTTAATAAAAGATTTTTAAAAAACGAAAATCAAGCTTATAAGTTAAGTCATATACATGGGGTGGTGAGGGAATTTAGGAACATATATATCGTGTACGTTTAGAGCAAATATATATATAATATATATAATATATATATATAATATATATATATATTATATATAATAGTATATATATATAATATATATATATATATATATATATTTATAGATATATATATTCATCACTACACACACCACACAATTATATATATATTATATATATATATATATATTCTCAATCTTTACAATCATTTCTCCTTGGTAAATTCACTAATCATATATAACAGGAGGGAACTATTTTTGATTACATTAACTTTTTTTAGTCTTTAGGTGCCAAACATGGTCAAATCAATACATTATTAATTAGCTTATTGCCATTTTGCGGCAAAGATCCATTTGTTAGCAAATCTTATAAAAAAGATTTTATGTTAAATCTTATTTTGAGAATGTAAAATATTGCTACGTGAATACAAACTAACAATTAAGACTTTTTTAGCGCCTTACGTCTGTTGTATATTCTAATTAACAACACATACTGTATATTTCTGGTTAAATTTCCTATAACTATATTCTGAGAAGCAGTGTTATTCAGACGTCGAAGGTCTGTTTCGTCGGTAAAGAGTCGCCAAGCAATAACTATAATTCCGTTTAAAAGTCCAATCGACGAAAGCCATTCCGCGTCCGATAAATTAATAATTTCGACACGGCCTAACTTACACGGTTTAAACCGTTCCTCGAAATTATTATTTCGACAGGACGGCTTTTCCGAGGAATGGCTGACATACCGAGTCAAAAAACCCATCGTCGAAAATTGACTAAAAGGGTTTTTCACGGAATGGTTTTTTCGACGAGTGGCCATAGTTTTCTATTGAAACCGTTCTGTCGAAACAACTTCTTTTTCGACGGAACGCTTTTCGACGAAGGCCTGACCACATCCGTCGAAAAAACCCTTCCGTCGAATTTCGAACGGAAAGGGACTTTCGACGGAATGGTCATTCGACGGAAGGACCTGACCCAAAATATATATTATATATTATATTATATATATAATTAATATATATATATAATATATTAATATAAATATATATATATATATATATATATATAATAATATATATATATATATTATAGTATATATATATATATATATATATATATAATATATATATATATATATGTATATATATATAATATATATATTATAATATATATATATATATATATATATATATATATATATATATATAATATATTTTTTTTTTCTCAATCTCAAGATCATTTCTCCTTGGTAATTTCACTAATATTAAACAGAGTGAAATATTTTTGATTACATAACTTTTTTAAATTCTTTAGGCGCCAAACATGGTCCAAATCAATACATTATTAATTAATTATTGCATTTGCGCAAAGATCCCATTTGTTAGCAGATCTTATTAAAAAGATTATGTTAAACTTTATTTTGAAAAAACCGTAAATACATTAATACTTTGTAGCGCCTTACGTCTGTTGGGGTATGCAAATTAACAAAGACAATACGTATAGCTGCTAAACTTTTTATACAAGACTATAGTTCTGCAGGCGTTGTTAATTTCGACGGAAACGGTCGTCGTGGTAGAGACGAGCCACATCCGTCCGAAAAGCCCAATCGTCGAACGCCATTCGCGTCGAAAATTAATATTTTTCGACGGAACGGCCTAACTTTACGTTTTAAAACCGTTCCGTCGAAAATATATAATTTCGACGGACGGCTTTTCGACTGGAATGGCTGACCATACCGTCGAAAAACCCAATCGTCGAAATGTTGACAAAAAGAGGCTTTTCGACGGAATGGTTTTCGACGAGTGTCCAAGTTTTCTATTTGAAACCGTTCCGTCGAAAACAACTTCTTTTTCGACGGACGGGCTTTTCGACGGAAAGGCCTGACCACTCCGTCGAAAAACCCTTCCGTCGAATTTCGACGGAAGGACTTTCGAACGGAATGGTCATTCGACGGAAAGACCTGACCCAAGAAAAATTATTATTTTAAACAAGGTTGCGAAAAGCCGGGAAATACAAAAAGTTACTAAACCCTTATGAGCATAATGAAAAGTAAAATCTAAGTTTCATACTAAGGAAGATAAAAACTTTAAAATAAAGTAAAAAACAGAAAAGAAGCTAAAAAACTAATATTTTTAAAGTGGCAAAAGTAAGAAAATAGCCGGTGAAAAATCAAAAAAAGTAATATGAAACAGAAAAAGTGAAAACCAACCTGAGAAAAGGTGTGAAGTAATATATAAAAATGAAGAATTTTCTACAATTAAGTTAATCCACATGAAGGAAAAAAGAAACTATAAGAAAGAGAAAATAGATAATTATAATAAGGAGAAATACGGAATAATAAAGAGGTAACTGAAGAGATAAGGGAGGTTATAAGAGAAAAGAAGAGATAATAAAAACGCTAAAATCTCAACAGCTACAAAAAAACAAACAAACGAAAAAAAGAAAAAAAAAAAAAAACAAACAAGGAAATTAAGTCCTATTATTGGATTAAATTAGGGTTTATGGCTTTAAAATTGGAATAGATCCCTGCATAAGATTTGTTCATGAATTTGGTGTCTGTTTTTATATTGACAGTGTGGTCATTAAATATGCAGATTTAAGGGCTTCTAAAATTTTCCTTTTTTGTTTGTTTGTTTCTTTTTCTAAGATTTTGACCTCATTCTATCGATGGTATGTCCGTATCTGGTAGTATCTGAAAAGAGCTGTATCAGAAGTCTTTTGTCTTATATTTCTGTCATGAGTATCGAGTCTATGTTTTAATAATTGACCACTCTCTCCTATATAAATTTTGTTACACCCTGAGCAGGGTATCATATATATTGCACCGATTTGTTCTTCTTTTGGATGGAGTCTTTAAGATTTGTGTAGACAGAATCAGTTTGTTCATAGGTCTATGGCTAATGCAATAATCTTGACAATCAAATTGGTGAAGTAATTTCTGTATGCTTTCAGATAAGCCCTTGACGTAGGTCACGCCGAAAAATTCTTTAGTTGAGTTATTATGGCCTGATGAATGTACTCTCGTCATATCTAATAATATTTATATTCTTGTCCATAAAGATTTGATTAACTTGGTAGGATAGAAGTTGTCTTCGAGTTTATTAAAAATGACTTTTTGATTTCGGGTAAGTATTGCTATCGGTCAAAGAGGTAGCTCTACTAATCAGATTTTTGAGCTGTATTTATTTTTTGATGGTGCGGGTGATTTGATTTGAAATTTAAAAACCTGTTGCTCTTTATTCTTTGCAATACCATTTAGTAGTTATAGATCCATTATCTTGTCGATAAGTACTGATGTCGAGGTAATTTATTTTGCCTTCCATTTCATATTCCACAGTAAATTTGATACGTGGTGAAAAGTACATAATTCTTGTTTAAAAGGTTCGACGAGGTCTCTTCTGATGATTAGGTAAGATCATCTATATATTTAACTAATAGCTTAGGTTTAATTTCTTGACAGCTTGATTCAGTAAAAAATTAAGAACAATCCCAGCAACGTTGACGGAGAGACTCGAGCCATAGGAAACCCAAATAACAATTTGTAAATTTCGTTATTAAAATTTAAAATAACCATGTGTCCAGGCATAACTTAAGGCATTCAATGAATAGATCTTTATCTTTAATACTAGTGTGAGGTTCTATATCCTTCCAATTTGATATGATAATGTCATAAAAAATATTCAGTGGAACATTAGTAAATAAAGATGTTACATCCAATGAAATCATAATTTCATCTTGGTCAATGGTTATATTAGACAACTTTTGTTTAACTTTTGTTATGTTAGACAAATTTCTTAAAAACAACCCAGATCTTATAGTAACTAAATCAGACAAAACTAATGTCACTGTAATACTTACTAGAACTGAATATAATATTAAAATGAACAACATTGTCCGATGGAGACACTTATAAAATAGATCAAGATCCTACTGATGAATTAATTAGAAAATATGCTAAGTTATTTACTAAGCTCCTCGATAAAGGTTATATTACAGCCGCAGAACGAACTGCTTTAAATAGTAAGCATTCTTATGCCCCCAGAATTTATGGCCTGGTTAAGACCATAAAGAAGGCTACCCTCTTAGACTATAGTCAGTCAAATCCATTCGGTTTTTGAAAAGCTTAGTAAATTTCTTAATTCATCTCTGGACTATTTTAATAATAATAATGATTTTGATGTCAAAAATTCATTTGAATTAAAACAAAAGTTGTCTAATATAACCATTGACCAAGATGAAATTATGATTTCATTGGATGTAACATCTTTATTTACTAATGTTCCACTGAATATTTTTTATGACATTATCATATCAAATTGGAAGGATATAGAACCTCACACTAGTATTAAAGATAAAGATCTATTCATTGAATGCCTTAAGTTATGCCTGGACAATGGTTATTTTAAATTTAATAACGAAATTTACAAATTGTTATTTGGTGTTCCTATGGGCTCGAGTCTCTCCGTCAACGTTGCTGGGATTGTTCTTAATTTTTTACTGAATCAAGCTGTCAAGAAAATTAAACCTAAGCTATTAGTTAAATATATAGATGATCTTTACCTAATCATCAGAAGAGACCTCGTCGAACCTTTTAAACAAGAATTATGTACTTTTCACCCACGTATCAAATTTACTGTGGAATATGAAATGGAAGGCAAAATAAATTACCTCGACATCAGTACTTATCGACAAGATAATGGATCTATACTACTAAATGGTATTGCAAAGAATTAAAGAGCAACAGTTTTTAAATTTCAAATCAAATCACCCGCACCATCAAAAATAAATACAGCTCAAAATCTGATTAGTAGAGCTATCTCTTTGACCGATAGGCAATACTTACCCGAAATCAAAAAAGTCATTTTTAATAAACTCGAAGACAACTTCTATCCTACCAAGTTAATCAAATCTTTATGGTACAAGAATATAAATATTATTAGATATGACGAGAGTACATCATCAGGCCATAATAACTCAACTAAAAGATTTTTCGGCGTGACCTACGTCAAGGGCTTATCTGAAAGCATACAGAAATTACTTCACCAATTTGATTGTCAAGATATTGCATTAGGCCATAGACCTATGAACAAAACTGATTCTGTCTACACAAATCTTAAAGACTCCATCCCAAAAGAAGAACAAATCGGTGCAATATATATGATACCCTGCTCAGGGTGTAACAAAATTTATATAGGAGAGAGTGGTCAATTATTAAAACATAGACTCGATACTCATGACAGAAATATAAGACAAAAGACTTCTGATACAGCTCTTTCTCAGCATACTACCAGATACGGACATACCATCGATAGGAATGAGGTCAAAATCTTAGAAAAAGAAACAAACAAACAAAAAAGGAAAATTTTAGAAGCCCTTAAAATCTGCATATTTAATGACCACACTGTCAATATAAAACAGACACAAATTCATGAACAAATCTTATGCAGGATCTATTCCAATTTAAAGCCATAAACCCTAATTTAATCCCAAATAATAGGACTTAATTTCCTTGTTTTTTTTTTTTTTTTTTTTTCTTTTTTTTCGTTTGTTTTGTTTTTCTGTAGCTGTTGAGATTTTAGCGTTTTTATACCTCCTTCTTTTCTCTTATAACCTCCCTTATCTCTCAGTTACCTTCTTTATTATTCCGTATTTCTCTTATTATAATTATCTATTTTCTCTTCTTATAGTTTTCTTTTTTCCCTTCATGTGGATTAACTTAATTTGTAGAAAATTCTTCATTTTTTATATTTACTTCACACCTTTTCTCAGGTTGGTTTTTCACTTTTTTCTGTTTCATATTACTTTTTTTGATTTTTCACCGGCTATTTTCTTACTTTTGCCACTTTAAAATATTAGTTTTTTTAGCTTCTTTTTCTGTTTTTACTTTATTTTAACAGTTTTTATCTTCCTTAGTATGAAACTTAGATTTTACTTTTCATTATGCTCATAAGGTTTAGTAACCTTTTTGTATTTCCCGGCTTTTCGCAACCTTGTTAAAATAATAATTTTTCTTGCTTTAACCCAGGTTCATTCTGCTTGTTTTTGTTGAAGGTTTAATCTTTTTGATTATACTCCTCATCAATACGTTCCTGTATTGAAGGTTTAGTCTTACTCACGCATTTTTCCTAATTTTTGTCTTTTTATTTATTTTTCAGTACCTTTCTTTTTGACTTTATTCTTCTCGGAATGAATTTCTATTATTTTTAGTATTGTAAGTAGTCTACTTTTGCACCTTGTATATGATGTTTTAGCCTTTAGTTTTTTTATATCTCATAAATTGTATTTACATTTTTATAATAATATATTTTTATATTTTTAGGTATGATTATGACCAGAATGGTCGAAACGTCACTCTAAAAAAATCTGTGTTTTTATTAACCCTAATGGATACAATCTTCCTTATCATATATATATATATATATATATATATATATAATATATATATATATATATATATAAATTTAGCCATTTAGGATGAACTGGATCACCGTTTTCAATAGATTATTGAACTTGAAAATATGTATATATTATACTTTTTAAGATACATATTTTTGGACTCAGGAGCCCTTGCGAAATTGATTCCCCTGCACTCCCTCTAATCACTTCTGTCATCTAAACAACCATATGAGAGTAATTTTCTGATGGGAAAGTCGCTTAAAAATATTGTTATGAATTTCTTCTAGCCCTATTATATTATCTTTTTCCACAACAACAGGTGGTGAATACATATCTTGTAATCAGCAATAGGGTGATGTAAAATTTACCAAAACCACTTTAAAAATTAGAATGAAGATTTTTCTAAATTTAATTTTTCTCACAGGTGTAATGGAAAAACTGGGACTTAGTCCTGAAAACTTATTAAAGGAAAATAAAAAACTAATATATGCGAGATTATCTGGTTTTGGGCAGACTGGACCATATTCACAAAGAGCTGGTCATGATATTAACTTCATTGCTATATCAGGTATTATATATAATAACTTAGATGTCACTTAACTCCGGACTGTACTTTAATACCTAAAATATTCTATATTTCCCTTTGAAGTATGGGCTTAAAGTTAAGGTTACTTTCCACCTTCTTTACCAATCCTATAGGATCTGTAACTGCACACTTACACTTTGAACTTAGTTTATCAGCTAAGCAATTACCGTAAAGGAATAAGTTTTTATTTGATTAGCTATTTTTCAATCCTGTTAGTACTATCAATCGAGAATATGATTAATTAGAGAAACAAGCCTTTTGTCAATTATTTTTATTGTATGTTTTTTGTTCTGACTTGAGATCCTGATGCAACACACTACTATTGTAGAATATTTAGTTTACAAAAGTAAAGACTATCTGATAAGACCCAATTTTAAAATTGTTTGGGTCCAATTGTTATCCTGTCTGCTGCTGAGATGCCACCGCCAAGAGGTGGCAGACAAGTTCTTTGAACTCAGGGCTTTATGTAGAATACAGGGGGTACAGAATTAAAGACCATCAAATAAGTCTCAATCTCACCATTTTTTGAATCCAATCTTTATACCGTCTGCTCCTATAATGCCCCCACCTGGAAGTAGATGACTAGGTTATTTAAAGTTGTGGCTTTATGTAGAGTACACGAGATACAAGAGTAAAAACGATCAAGTAATTTTAATCCAATCATTTTTGGGATCAAATTTTGAACTGTTGTACTAGAAAAACGCCCCCAGCCAGAGGTGGCAGATTAGGTTCTTTGGACTCGGTACATTATTTACAATATGGTAGGTTCAAAATTAAAGACAATTAAATAAGTCCATTTTTTGCTTTTAAACGCATTATAAACATGTATAATTATTGAATGCCCCCTAACTGTAGTGGCAGACTAGATTCTTTGTACTATGATTAGTAGATTGTGTACACTTGTTTGTTTGAATTGGACATTCAAATAAATCCATCTCTTTAGCATGGGCTCTTGGATTACGTGTTGTTAAGAAGGAATATGACAAGATTACTCATTTTTTTCTAGTAAAAGTCCAAAACAGTTTGACAAATAAGTCTCTCAGTGAAATTGTTTATAATATCTTATAAACCTTACCAACATGATATAAACTTTATATCATGTTGGTAATTGCACTACCAACTAAGTCTTAAATTTTGATTTGTACAGGATTGCTTTCAATGATTGGAGGACCGCAAAAAATTCCCTCGCCACCAGCAAATTTTGCAGGAGATTTTGCCGGAGGTGGATTGATATGTGCACTAGGCATAGTAATGGCATTATTTGAAAGGAGCAAGTCTGGAATTGGTCAAATTGTTGATGCAAGTATGACAAGTGGTTCTGCTTATGCTGGAAGTTGGCTGTATAGAAGTAAAACTTTACCAATGTGGACTGGACCTAGAGGAACTAACTTGTGAGCTATTTTACTCCTAACTACTTATATTAAAAGAGAATTTATTGCAGCAATGAACAGTGATTCTAGAAACAAATAGAAAATGTATATCGACTATTTTGACATTAAGGTTAACAACCTTTTACCTTACTTAACTCCTATTCGTGACATACAAAGAAAATAATTGTTCGAACTTCATCAATGAAATTCAATTTATTATTAAGAGAAGAAACTATTAAACATTTCTTCTTTGTAGTTGCTATTTAATTCCTCTTCCTGTTTTGTAAAACAAAATGGGACTTACTTACTCTGTTTCCTTATAGGGTAGATGGTGGATCACACTATTATAGATGTTATGAAACACAAGATGGAAAATTCATGGCAGTGGCGGCAATAGAACCTCAATTTTATGAAACCTTTATGAAATGCTTAGGACTTGATCCTGATGAGATATCACCATTCCCTGATGACACCACTCAGGTTATTAAACAAATAGGAACTATTTTTAAACAACACCCTCAATCACATTGGATCAAGGTAGGTTATACTCTCCATTTTTCATATTTTTTTCATACATCAATGTATTATTTCTAGAATGTTGATCATTGTTCCACCAATAAAGTTGTGCACTTCCAGGTGATAACTACTATTAATAAAATAAAAGTATACATCCAAAGGTACTCTATTTTGCCCCTTTTATTGGAGCATTCCCAAGTTTTTATTTAATTTTGACTCCTTTTTAAAGAATTTTTACTTTCTTTTCTTTTTAGATTATTAAGAGGATAGTTCCTCTGACCTTAATGTTTATATTTTAAAAAATGAATCTTTAATTGTTATTGGTCCTTAAAACCAAAGAAAAATTACACCACATTGAAAGCTGATAGTTTGTTTTCATTATATATTAAATGAACAAGTATAAACCTGAGGAATATATTCTTTAATAAATTAGGATACTGTTAATTAGTTAAGACAATTATTAAAAAAATTTACTATAGTTATACTTTTTTATGATTAGGTTTTTCATGATAAAGATGCTTGTGTTACTCCAGTACTTGAAGTTGAAGAAGCATCACAGATAAATGGTTTGTTAACAAAATGCAATAATGGTACTTGGGCACCAATTCCTGCTCCAGGTCTCAGCAGAACACCTGGTAGAACCCTAGCAACTGAACCTAGAATAGAGCAAGGTCAACACACACTTGAAATTCTGAAAGAAGCTGGTTACAGTAAAGAACAAATAGAACAATTCATTGTTAATAATGTAGTGTCTTCCTCAAAGCTCTGAGAGTTCAATATTTTATTTTTTTTTATCAATGTATATTACTTTATTTTTAAGATTTATATTTGTGTGTTTTGACACTGGTAAATATTAATTTGGTTTTAATATTTTTACTTAATAAATTTAATTATCTGTGAGACCTTTTTTTAAGACCAGGGGTATAAACCAGAGCATTAGACTACACAGGTGGGTCCTTAGTTCAAACCTGGAAAGTAAAGGAAAGCCCTCCAGTTTCTTTTACCCCTTAGTTTAGGGGTTATTCACTGGGGTTGTTTCTACATGTTCTTTTAAAGGAACCCTGGACAGACCAAAGGTCTGCCACCTAAGATACGTCAATGCAGGACAAGTGCATAGGATATGTGAAGGAATTTCCTCGTCCTCCTCACATGGCCTGCATTTAGGACTAGCTGCCAATCCCATCAGGTTTAGATGCCCGTAAAGCCGACAATAACCAGTAAGAATACCAGCTATCGAGTGGCAGGTAACCTGTAACTCAGTATTCTAGATGAGTTCAGACGAGCATTTATAAGCTTTCATAAATAAATAAGCATTGGGAACCTCCATCTTACAAACAAATACAATAATAAAGAACAAACAAGATATATCTGTATATGTGGATAAAGAACAAATATCTGGCACAAGATATTTTATAACCTGATGATGGGTTTAGTGGTGTTAAAGTTGTGAGGGTTGGTTAGTAATAATAATATTATTTATTTATTAAAAAATCAATAGTTACAATAGTTTACTTGAGGAAGGTATGATAGGTTTCTTCCCTAACATTGAAGTTCCTTGTTTTGAACTGAACAGTACTGACTGTATAGCAAGTTTGGCAATAATTCAAGTTTTTTCATTTAAGTCAAGAGTGGACCATAGAGGAATATACCTATACTACTAATACCTAATCAGTGGAGTGGACTTCAAAAGATATCTGTTTGAGTACCAAGAAAAGTCTACTAATTTTATTGTCGGTGGTACTGACTATTTTTGATCCTCAGAAATTAATACCATTCCCAATTTTAATTAACAGTTTTATTTTAGTTGGCAACAGTGGCGTAGCCAGGATTTAATTTCGGGAGGGGCTGAATGTTAAAAATTGAAAAATTGTATGTGTAAAAAATATATATATATATATATATATATATATATATATATATATATATATATATATAATATAATATATATATATATATATATATTATATATTATATATATTATATATATATTATATATATAATATAATATTGTTCAATGTTTTCAAATTTTTATATCTTTCAATTTCATTGTATATTTTTACTTTTTCCTCACCTTCATACAGAAGGTATATAGAGGAAAAGTATTGGAGTTCACCCAAAAAATTTTAATCCGAGATTTCACTTGAATTATCCATTTTAGGTGTTTTCAGGACCATCTGAACCGATTTCAGCTAGATGTCTGTCTGTGTGTGTGGGTGTGTGTCTGTGTCACGCATAACTCCCACTGTGTTTATGCTAGATAGTTGAAACTTGGTACAGAAATCAGTCTTTGGGTCTAGTTGTGCTGCCCTGAAATATCAAAAATTGTATGTCACCATTAACCTGTTTTGCTAGTCAACAATAATTTAAAAAAAATCGTAAAAATTGAAAAATGACCTGATGAACTTGATTTTGGCAGGAATAACCTCTTAAAAACAAACAAATCTTCCAAATTTCGTTTTGATATTGGCCGCCATTTTGAAATTTAAAATTTTGACGCCTTACATAATACCAAAAGTATACACGTGTTTTTGACATACAACACGTCGTTGGAACCACAAAAAAAATAGGAACAAATATATAAAACTCCGATCCAAATCTATTAATTAGTTAAAAAGTTAATTATTAATTAGTGCGACACTTTTGTTAAACGTAAATGTTTGTTTACGTTTGTCATTATTACAATTTTCCGCCAAAATTCAAATAATTTAAAAAAACCGAGTAAATATCGAAACTTTTTCTCATTTAAATTTTTTGCGAAGGTTATCGTTTCTTGTATGCTTTTTTATACGGGTAGGGGTACCTCGGAAGTTTAAAAAAACTCTAGGCCATTTGCTAACCATGCTAGTCTGAGGACGAGCGAAGCGAGTCTGAAGTACATAAACTCTAGGCCACTGGTAACCTTCCTATTCTGAGGACGAGCGAAGCGAGTCCGAAGGGTGAATTATTGCAGGTTTAGGTTATATTAAAAATTTCGGGGGGGGGGGGGGCTGAAGCCCCCTCAGCCCCCCTGGTTGGCAATGTATTAAAATGTATACAGTGTGTACTGAATTGACCCTCTTTTCTTAATTTGAATAGTTTGACACAAAGAAACTTAGGGTACATCTCTTGTCCCACTAATTATTAAATAATCAATTGTCTAATTATTAGAAAATAAAGAAAAAATTGAATGACTCTTTTATTTCTAGATTCTAAGGGTGATTATGAGATAAAAAAAAATTTAGTGTAACCACAGAAAAACAATAACATAGTCTGTGGGGTAAGTCACATTTTTAAAGGAATAAAAAAATATGGTACCCAATTTTTTTCTAATTGTATATTTCGAGAATGAGCCAAGCGAGTTCCAAGTTGGGAGTTGAGGTACAAGTTGAGGTACCCCCCCCTCCCCCAGGACTTTTTCTTACACTACCTACTTTGGACTCGCTTTGCTCGTCCTCAGAATATACAATAGAGTATTTGCACAAAATTTTTTATTCCATTATCTTTAAGTACGTCATACAAAGGAACACCCTGAAAAATATTTGAATGAATAAACTTATAGTTTTGATGATACAGCAAAAAAAAACGAAAAATATATTTAAACATGTTCTTTTGGCAGGAAAACCACATCGACTGCTTGTGTGAGGTCAGACGTAAGAGTATCGCCATGTAGTAGAATATTCACTAGAGCAACACTCATAAGAGTTTATTCTATACTGTCAACAAGATGATACTGACAGCTGTAGTCATCACGTTCCTTAGGCATTGTATTACCTGGAACATAGAATTATTTTGTTTAATCCTTCTTTACATTCTATTGAACTGTAAGCAACTGTTGACCTAACGATATTTCTAACTAAAACTCCCATCTGTACATTTAACGACCCAACCTTTAGAACGTTCCGTTTTCACCCCACTCTCACACCCATCCCTCCTCTTCTTTAAATGTTTATTTTGACTATTTAAAATTAAATTAAATATTTTTTTACAGCTTATATTTTTTAAACACATTTAATAATTTTATAAGCAACAATTTTTTTTTGTAATACTCTAAACGTAAATACTCTATTTGCCAAATATATACTACAACATGTCTTCAGACTCACTTCCCTTGTCCTCAGATAGTAAATAAATTAGTTTATTCCCAGCTGTCACCCATCCAGGCACTGATAACACACAATGCTGCTTAACTTTTATGATCCAACAAAAACCATGGGTAAACTTGTCGCATTGAAACGAAACTTGGTGTACTTATTTATTACGTAATGGTATAAACATATACCAAATTTTGACTCATTTGCATTATTTCCTGATTAGTTCAATAAAAATTGAACTTATACTGATAATGAGATGAAACTTGGCACTATGTAGCTATGTACATACAACTTGTAGCTATGTATGTTAGTCTTATACATAGCTACAACAAGCGTACCAACTTGATGGCAAAATTTTTCCAGATAGCACAACTACAGCTATAGACTGATTTAGGTACAAAGTTTCAACTCTCAAGCATAAATACACTGGGAGCTATGATGATTACTGACACACACATATAGACAACTTTGTGAAAATTACTAAGGAGGTCTTAGAAACACCTGAAACGAACAATTTCAGTGACATCCCGGTTGGGAATTTATTGCAAAAACAATACTTTTTCTCCTATATACCTACAGTATATGGGAAGAAAAGTAAAAATAACAAAAAAATAAAGCCAATGTAACAATAAGGTTTTTTTATTTCATCTTTATTAATTTATTTTTTTAATTTTATAAAATATAGGTAAAATAAGATAAATAATGTAAATATTTAGCATTAAGAGTAAATCTGACTCAGCTCGAATTAGATTAACATTGATATTTGCAACACCAACACCACTATTTACTTACAATTTGGATATAAGCATTTGGTTTAAAAAAATAGGTACAAAATGGGTTGTTTGAAACAAGAAATAGTTTCACAGATACAAATAAGTAGTCTACTTATGGGCAGTAAAAAATGTTTTTATATTTATTTTTTGTATAATAAAACACAACATTTACAACAATTAGTAATCAGAGTCTCATACACAACAGCACATTTAATTACGATTATGAAATTATAAATTTTCTCTAATCGAGCTTAGATGATATACTCTATTTTATTTATATATATTTAAAATCTAATAAAATAATTTTTATTACAATAATTAAAAAGTACATTTTAGTTAACATATTTTACATTATTTAAAACACAACACAGCCTTGGACTGCAGATAATAAATTGTTTGCCAGTCTTTACAATAAGTCATAACAAAATTATCAAAAGTTCGCATTTAAAATTTTGCTTACATTAAAAAATTAAAATAGTCTATGCTTATTTAACTGGTTCAATGGATATTTTAAATTTTAAAACAATACTAATAAATATACAATATAAACAAATGTTTTATTTTTTTTCCATAAAACATGATACACTTTACTTCTAGAGTAAGTTAAAGTTATTTAGTCTAAGACTAGGAATTGACAATACCACTGATTTCTTGTATTTCAAAATTTTAATTTCATACTAGAGCAATGCCATAAACTCTTCCTTGTTTTCAACTATTTGAAGACTTAAGTATTCACAAAAATTGATGTTAATCTGCCTTATATAAAAAATTGGTCAATTTTGAGACATAATCATGATAACCTTATTACAACATTATTCTTCAATAAGTTGCTTGATTATGGTAAAATAAAAAAAACACTTTTTTTAAAATAGTTTTAATACAAAATTATTAATTGTCAAATCACAATTAAAAAGTTAACAAGTTAACTATTAAGGCACTGACCGGTTTCGATCATACAGTTGTTTATAAACTAAAATGACTATTTAGTCGAAATCAGTCAGTGCCTCAATAGTTAAACCTGTTAAGTTTTTTTCCCCTCATTCATACCGTAGCTATACAGGTTAAGTATTGTTTGCAAAAAATCTGAAACCGGGATTTGAGGAGTTTTTAAGAACTCCTGAGTGTCAAATGTCAGGAGTTAATTTATTATAAATTAAATTAAACATTGTTACTCGAGAAAGCCTACTATAATGTTAACAAATTTTTAGCTGATAATTTATTATTTCCACGAATTTCTAGCTGATAATTTTTTATTTCCACCACAGAATGAGGCTGTTTTTAAGATTTTTTGGTTTTAACTATAGTGGACAAATATCTGAGAGTTGGCAATAAAAAAATTTTTAGTACTAAAAAAATTTTTTATTTTAAATGCAAATAAAATAAAGTTTAATTGTGATGATTGCGACAAATAAGTATACCATTTTAGAAGGGAATTTAATGTCTTTAGATAATAGTGAAAACCGCCATCTTTTAGCTTTAGTAGTTTTCAAGTTGTAGTCGTTTTAAGAGAATGAGGACAGTAAAGTATCAATATAATTTGATATATCGATTTTTCTAGAGAACTATTGAGAATCGACCCTATGCTTACATGACATTTTTTGTTCATCCTGGTCCATAGAATCAGGATTTTATTTTGTCCCATTAAGATTAAGTCGCCCTGTATAATACCAACATATGTGCCGAGTTCCAGCTCATTGTCAGCATTAGTTCAACTTCTATAAAATGAAATGTATATGCTTTTTAAAAAATTGAAACAAACTAATTAAATTGAAATTCGGTACAAGTGTGTCCTTTTAGGTAAGGAATAAGTATACTAAGTTTCGTTTCAATACAAGTAGTATATTTATTGGTTTTATTGAATCACAAAAGTTAAGTAGCATTAGCAAGGTCAGTAACTGGATGGATGATCGTTGGGAATAAAACTAATGTATTTACTAATTGAGGATGAGCAAAGAGAGTTACAAGTAGTGAGGATGAGTGTAGCAATAGGGGTACCCCCTTTTAATTTTTCATTGTGGTTCAACAAAATAATTTGTTAATTTTATTTTATTGTTAATTTTGTTTTAAAACTCAAGTGTTTTTTACCATAATCATGCTCAACGTATACCACAAAATCATCGTCAAACCAACTTGAGATAGAAAAATTAAATTAGATAAGTTATACTCGCCACGCTATATCTTTCTACATCACAAAAACAGCTGTTTTAATAGAAGCAGCAGGCATCCAACTTTGGATAGAAAAAATACCTACAGGTAATTAATTGGATGACGTCACAGGACAACCATAGATAATTAAACCTAAACTGACAAAATAACCTAACTTACCCCCTTAATAACCTACACATCGCCCCTTTGCAGCTGTAGGGACTTTATTCTAGCTTTTTACTGTGTTACAAGCGTTGCATTTTCTCCTTTTCAGCTGATTTTAGTCATGTGAACATGTAGAAAGATATAAAGTGGCAAGTATAAATCTGAAGTTTTCATATTAGTTTGGTAACACTTCTCAAAACTAGAACGTACTTCCTCGGGATTAAAACTCATGAAAAATGCTGGTGATTGAAATATGGTATCATAATTGAAATCTTATTAGTAATCTGTTTTTGTGTTAAGTAATTTTAATATACAGCAGTAAAGTGAATTTGTGTGTAAAAAGTATCATTAAGGTAAAATAATAAAAACACTCGGGTTTTAAAATAAAATTATATTGTTTCCTATTAAACCTATTTCTTAACATTATTATTAGAAATTGTAGTTAATTTATTACAATAATTATTAATGTAAGTGCCTATGGTAAGTGCAATAACTCTCTCATACTAATGTATCAGTCTTAAGTAATTTAGTCTCTTTAATATTGTATGGTTATTAGAATTAAAATTTCTGCTAGTTATATACCTGGTTCTCTTAACTCCAAACAAACGCAAGCCTCCCCTGCTTATACTCATACCTACACCCTCCTCTAACATTTACTCCTTTCCGTAGCTTGAAGTTAAACTTAATTTATAAAAATGCTTAAAATAACTGTAAAGTCGAAACAATTCAGTGCCTTAATAATTAGCCAGTTAACTTTTTTATAGTGGTTTGACATTATAATTTTGTAATAAAACTGAAGTGTATAAATTATTTTACCATGATGATGCTTCATTACTGTCTAAATAACTAATGATATAATAATGCAGGTCTAAAAAGTAGGAGTTAGTTTTACTTTATAAAAATGGAATTATACATATCTGAGTCAGTTAATAAACTAACATAATGCTAGTTCAATCTTAGTTATCTCGTATCCTGTCATCACTAATGATTAAGGCTTATCTAATATAACCAGTTTGAACATTAATATTATTACCTATGCAACCTCCATTAATTTGTTCATTAAATGTACATATTGTTCTCCATACGCCCACACAGAGTCTTGTGTACCCGAGGACCTAACTTTGGAGACCTCTATTGTGTAAAAATTAAGTAAAAAAACTGCTAACATGAAATAATTAAAATGTAAATAATTGGTCTATAGTTAACACTATTAATGTTTAAAAGCCAAGGAATAAAATCATTATTTTATTGTTTAAGGCAAGGAGGATGAATATGATAGTATAAATATGGGATCAATATAATAATTTTATAACATTCAAATTAGGGTAAGAGTAGAATATCCTGATTTACCACTGTATTTTTTATAACAAATATGTGGATATAAATTACAAGAAGCCCATAAATAGTTAAAGAAACAAAATAAAGCTTTATAAAATCTAATTTAGTATTTAATTACAAGGATCATATTTACAAAAAATAAATAAAAATAATAATAAAATAAAGAAGTAAACAAATCAATTTTAATTTTGAATGATGGTATCTAAAATAATGATGTATTTTACAACTTCTAAACTACAAACTTGTTACTAAGGTATTCAAAACTATACACTTTAATTAAAACATTACTAATAAGGAATTAAAGAAAATTACAGTGAAAAGAAAATATTAGATTCTTTTATTTTTTCTGTGGTTATCCGAGGTATGTAAAAGAATGACAAACCTCAAGAAAGAAGTAATAACCAATGGTCCACAAAGAAAAAGGTCTTCTTGCTAGTGTCAACCATACAGATTCAAAGTACTCTTAAGGAAAATGAACAACCAAAAAACTGATTAACAGAACTGTAAAACAGTGTGGTTGAAGCAGTGATGGTTCAAAATTCACTACCTGATAAGGTTCCTTTTTGTTCGCGTTTATTCCATGGTTTCAATATATAAAAGGATGATTACAGGGCCATTTTACGCCCCTCAATAGAAATAGTAACAGCCCTTTTTGTTTTACTTCTTTTGCTATCTAGGAAATTCTTTAAATGGCGTTCAAATCTATTCATTGATCTTTTCTTAATCTGAAAAAAAGAGCATGGTTATATGAATTTTTATATAGAGGTAACAATAGATAATTATAATGTTAGTTGTTCTTTTTCAAGCATTCAAAGAATAATGTAATGATGTATTTTTTAAAAAGCTAATAATATTCCAACTTAACTGCCTGGCTTTTATTGCCTTGAACATTATCAATACAATAGATTTTTTATTTTTTTGTAGATTATATCAACTTGGAGATGAAAAAATGAATAAATGCATCATTGGAGTGATTATTTTATTTGTTTAGGAATTAATAATTGCCTTTCCATACATTTATAACTTAGTGCAGACTTATCTTAATTAATTACATAACGTACTATTTTCAATATGAACTAAAGACAGGGTTAATTTGAGGCAACTCTTCAATTTTAGTCAGGATAGAAATCAATAATAATTTCTTACAAATAGAGAGCACACTAGGGAAAATCCTTATTTCATTATAATAAACAAGAAATACACTTAATTTGCAAGATTCCAGAATATGTTTTTAGCTTAAAAAATAAATAAAAATCTTACCTTAGACATATCTACTTCATTTTTCCATTTAGGCCTCACTCTATATTCTTTATTAGATGGAACAGGAACACGGGCTCTGTAAACCCAGCCTGGATCACCTGGCCTTAGTGCTCTAAAACAAAATAAACATATTTAGATGAAAAACTTATTATAAATGTACTAAACATGGACTTTCTTCCATTAATTTTAAAATTAATAAATGATAGTAAAAAATAACTACAAAAATTGATAGCAAATACTATACTATTAATTTTCAAATGAAAACAATATATGTAATTAGAAATTGTCTAAAAATATATAGATTATTTACATTTTTCACATGTTTCTACAATTTAGAAATTAGTGAAACGAATTTGAAGTAGTCTAACATTTTTAGACATATTCTATGATTTTGACTAAAAAAATTAAAATATGTTATTGAAACAAAGTAGATCAAACAAATCATCAAATAAATTTATATATATTATATAATATATATATATATATATATATATATATATATATATATATAATATATATAATATAATATATAAACTAAACTAAAGTAAAGTAAAACTTTATTAACTTACTGAGTTTCTTCAGACAGGGCTTTAGATAATTCTCTATTTCTTCTTACAGGCACTTCTTCTTCATAATTACTAGAAGCTGGTGCCTGTTCCATATCTCTTTGCTCTCTTTCTTGTTTGCTCATAGCTAATAGACAAATGTACAATATTAATGAATAATACATTATATAACTATAAAAGAATTCATCTCAACTAACATCGTGACAAATATCAGTAACATGTGGAAGAATAGTTCTTAAATTAGTAACCCATTTTTTTATATTAAATTATTGAATTAAAACAAGTAGATGCATACATTATTAATGAGGCTTTGAAAAACAAGAGGAATAAGTCACTTTAGTCTAGATAGTTAAAAGTATTACTCATACATAATATACCTGCAATTTATAGCAATTAAATTAATCTTAGGAATAAATTAGCTAAAAATAGAAAAGGAGGTATATATTTTGTAAGGGTGAATTAAAATTCATAAACAAACCTTTAAAGTCAGTTGAAAGGTTAAAAATAGGACGAGCCCACTCATTAATAAGTCTACCAGCAAGTTCTTTATTCTCTTTAGTTTCTTTAGGATGTTTATATAGGTACATAACTGCTTTTCCAATACCAGATTGTTTTAATGACTGTGCGTCTAAAGATGGGAACTAAAATCAAATAAATATAAACAATCTATTACCGCCTATAGTTCTATTAACATATTAGTTCTTAACTCAAAAGTATAGTAATAATGAAATTGGGGAAACTAGTTTGGTTGAATTAATGGAACAGATGTATTTAAAATAATCCAACTTATAATGTAACACAAACTCTTCATGTTACTGAATGAAGTGCAAAAGTCATTAAAGCATCAACTCACTTCATAGATGTATCTGGATACACAGATGTAGTATCCAATAATGGAGAAAAATGAAATTGGAACTTATAACATACTCATCACCTGAAGAGCAAAACTAGATAAGAAGTACAACCAGGAAAAGGGACAAAATAAAAACTAAACAATAGTGAAATTTAATTTAGTATCCATGCAGTTTTTCAAAATTTAAAATATTTGATACAAACATGATACTTAGATTCATACAGAATAAAATAAACAAGGATATCACAAAAACTTTTAATAGTATGAGATAAATTTAAATCATATTAAATATCTTAAAATTATACTTACGTCTTTAAGAAGTTTCAATAGAGATTCACGTATACGAAAAGCTGGTAGAGACCTATCAGGCATAGGGGCTAGCCAGTCAGTTAAAACACTAAGTACACTATGTTCAATAAAAGCAAGTTGAAGATCTTTTTTTCTCATCTGTGATAATGCTTTACTTAACATTGCTATCTTGTTGGTTGCTGGTTTACCATCTTTGTTCAATGCTCTGTCGTCCTAAATTAAAAACATGAAAAAGATTACTTAAGATCATAAAATGCATTCTTAAAGAAATAATCAATTTTGTCCATTTCTAAAATAGTTAAATTTTAATAAATGGTACTGGGTATAATCAGGGAATATACTTATAATACATATAATATTTATATTTAATCATTAGAATTCTTCAATCAATTATTATCAGATTTAATTTTTTAAATCTTTTGTTGTATGAAGTTTGTTGTATCACAAATTTTTCTTTAATAATTGTGTATATTATATAAATAAAGTTATAAAAATATTATAATCACAACTATGTACATAACCTTCCACTTTAATAACACATAACCAACTTATTTAATATAGCTTTTTATTATAAACTTAATTTATTACTGAAATTTAACAATCTATTATGTAAGTAACTAAAAATAGAATAAGATGTAGAGAAAATGTTGATGAAATAAGAGATAATAAAGACAGCAGTCCAAGTTTTATTAGATTAATTTATTTCTTATCAGAACTTTCGCACAAGCAATGCTTGGCATCCTCAGTGAATAATAAGTAATATAGTTACAACACCACATACGTAAACGATGTTTTTTTTTTCTAATTCGTTGTATTGCTTTATATGTTTAATTAATTTTTTTAATATTAAATTTTGGTTTGATGCTCTTAACTGTTGTTTATATGCGTGGTATTGTACCTATATTACTTATTATTCACCGAGGATGCCAAGTATCGCATGTGCAAAATTCTGATATGAAATAAATTAATCTAATAAACCTTGGACTGCTGTCTTTATTATCTCTTATTCCTTATTAAAATTTCTCACATTCCATGAAACTTAATTTTTAAAAATAATAAAAGTTTACCTCGGCAGCATTGCGCATATCATTTAATAACATGGCTATCATATCATCATTGTCATTTATTATATCAATGTCTTTCTTTTTCCTCCGACCGGTTTTCTCTTCTTTTTTACGAGCCATCATTAAATCAAAATCACTCATTCCATGATTACTGCAAACACAAATATTAAATAGAATACAAATAAAATCTGATGAGAATTAGTTTAGGGCACAGAAGAGACTGGATTTCATTAGATAAAATAATATACATTTCACTATTCTTTTATGGAGGCAAACACAAGTATTAATAACAAATAAACTCAATATGAAGTGTTGAATTTAACAGGAAAAACTAATATGATAAGTAAGGAAGTAAAGTTAAATGCAATGTATATGTATGTGTGTGTGTGCTGTTTTCCTCATTTTCCCAATTCGCCTCTACCCTCTTTGTTTTGTCATTATTTAAAAATGAGTAGAACAATTTTGATACAACCTAAAGCAATTTTTTTGACATATTTTATCATTTTAACCTAAAAATTTTTAAAAAAAATGCTAACACTATTGTGATCTTGCACAACATTCAAGTTCCAGGAGTATTGGGTAAATAGAAAATTGAAAGAATTAACTTCCATTGAATATAATCAAGATGTCGTTAAATTGCTATAGTATGACACAAGGTTAAAATTAGTTGACAGCATGTGAAAATAATGCGAGGGAGCCAATGAGATTAGTCCTGGATGTCTTAAGCACGCCCACAATTTCATATTAGACCAACCTCATTGGTTCCTCAAAAAAGGTTTCCCACTCTGTCAACTGATTTTAACCGTGTGGCATACTATAATTGAGTCTACAGAGAAACATATATCTTTGAAGAAAATCTTATTCAGCAACCTGTAGAAGAGATGGTCATAAGGAAACCTACCCTTCATCCTGATCTTCTCTAGGTCTCTCGAAGTCATCTTCATCATCAGATAAAGGTGGCAAAACTTGGCCAGTCTCTTCACCTTTAACACCTTCCTCTTTACCTGCTTCTTTTTCTTCACTATTTTCTTTATCTTCATCTTCAATATCTGATTTTTCACCACCACTTTCAGAATCTGAATCTAATCTTTTCTGCAATTATTAAAAATTATATTAAATATTTTATATTATTTTAAGCATAAGAACTGTCATAGTAAAAATGAAAACAGTTTTACATTATCTACTGACCACATTAGCTTACACAAGTAATATATCGAAAGGAAAAAAATATGCATGCCTAATCTATTCTAACCATAATTATTTTTATCTGCTTGCAGCAAAAAAATGAAGCAATACTAAACTGGTATATAGGCAAAGCAAAATCCATAGAAATATCTCATAACTCCCTTTGCTGTGAAAAAAGTATTTCCCAGCATTGGCTGGTAAAGTAAGTTACTATATAATTTTTGTATACAACAATAGTTAACCACTTATTTGGTCAAGGACTAAGAGCCTCCTAGTTTTTTGAAGGCCCACTTAAATTTAAAATGTATTTTATTAGCTTAAAAACTGTTACATGTTAATAGAACTCATCATTTCATTGATTTTTTGGGGGTTTCAGGTATACAAATATATCTGAAAGAAAGAATATTTTTTTCAACTCATGTATTCAATTTTTTACCTTTTTCTTAGGAACAGGTTTATCATTATCTTCACCATCAGATTGTTTTTCACCATTCTCTTTGTCTTCATCGTCATCATCTAAGACAGCAGCAGCTCTCTTCTTCTTTGCTTTCTTTTGAATATTTCCTTCCTCCTCACTGTCACTATCTATTTCTGTTAAAAAACAAATACTTTAAAGGATGTCTGTCTCGATAAAAATAATAATTTACAACAGTAATTTGCAGAATAGTTCTGGTACTGTATAATAAAATATAATAAGATCATATCAGATTATACAAAGACAATATGCTCACTTATAAAATTGTTGATTCCAATTAAACACACTTTATTTACTCAGTTCAGTTTTGTAGAGCCTGAGCTTGCATCCATGATGACCTACATCCCTAAAGATGCCTCCTACAGTGGAAGCTTTCTTTATAAAGCAACTCATATCTACACTGATGCAGTCACCACTTAAAATCCTAAACCTTTATAACAATAATGGTGAAAGGCCATACAGTTTATTGTGTTAGTTGTCGTTTTTGTATCATTTGTTCTTTTATGTTTAAACTATAGGTTGTTATTGTTTATATGTTACATAAACAATATAGGATTAGGTTAAAACTATAGGTTTAGACGACTGTTTAGAATAAGCCTTCAGAACATCACACAACTACGATGTTTCACTGCTCTGTATTATACACATGTGTATTTATACATTTTTTCACAGTTTACAAGCTATTTTTCAAATAAAGTGATTAGCATGAATAGAGTGTGAGAGTAATTATCACTATAGCTAGTGGTTACAACATAATTATTAAATAAATTGATGAAATAATAGAAATAAGACTAACTTGATTTTTTAGTCTTTGCCTCTCGATCTGATTCATTGTCACTATCCACCACTGAATTACGTTCTTCAACTTCATCTGTAAAAAACAAATTAGCATAATAATACATATTAAATATATTATAAGTATAAAGTCTAGTAGAAGTAACTCATGAAATATTATAAGAATAAATTAATCAATGATAAATGGCCTTCAGGTAATGAAATATGTTATAAGTAAATATGTAAAAAAATTCAAAATAGATAGTTACCATTAGAATCTCCAGAAGACCCAGACCTAGATCGAATTTTTTTCTTCACTTTAGATTTTTTTGGAGAAAAGTCTGAGTCAGAATCACCTGATCGAGATCTTCTTCTTGAACCAGATCCAGAACGAGACCTAGATTTCCTTGAACCGGATCTAGACCTCCTAGAACCAGATCTAGACCTCCTGGAACCTGATCTAGACCTCCTAGATCCAGATCTCCTTGAGCCAGATCTAGATCTTCTTGAACCAGATCTAGATCTTCTAGAGCCAGATCTAGATCTTCTAGAGCCAGATCTAGATCTTGACTTCCTTGATCCAGATCGAGAACGAGATCTTGACGCAGCTTTCCTAGATCCAGAGCGAGATCTTGACCTCTCCCTCCGTGAACTTGAACGAGATCTGGATGCCTTTCTTGAACCAGATCGTGACCTTGAAGCTTGTTTTCTAGAACCAGATCTAGATCTAGACCTTGAACCTTTTCTAGAACCTGATTTAGACCTTGATCTAGACTTCCTTGAACTGGAACGTGACCTAGAAGCAGCTTTTCTAGAACCTGACCTTGAGCGGGATTTGGATTTATTTTTTCTAGAACCTGATCTTGATCTAGACCGTCTTGATCCTGAATTAGACCTAGATCGTGACCTGGATGCTGCTTTCCTAGAGCCAGAGTGAGATCTTGAGCGAGACCTAGACTTCTTTGATTCAGACCTAGATCGAGATCTAGAAGCAGATTTTCTTGAGCCTGATCTAGAACGAGATCGAGAACCGGGCTTCCTGGAACCTGATCTTGAGCGTGACCTTGATCCTCTCACAGAACCAGATCCTGATCTGGAACGAGATCTCGCAGCTGCAGCTCTTGAGGTTGACCTAGAACGAGATCTAGAAACCGCTCTTCGAGAACCTGAAGCTGATCTAGATCGTGATCTTGAAGCCTCTCTTTTTGAGCCTGATTTTGATCTTGATCGAGATCTCGAGGCAGCTTTTCTAGAGCCAGATCTAGAGCGAGATCTGGAGGCTACTCTAGATCCTGAACGTGATCTAGATCTTGATTTATCTTGTCTAGAAGATGCAGATCTTGACCTTGATCTAGATGCAGCTTTTCTAGCTTGTGAACCAGATCTTGAACGGGATCTGGAAGTTGCTTTTCTTGACCCGGACTTTGAGCGAGATCTAGATTTTGATTTTCTAGATTCAGATTTAGACCGAGACCTAGAATTTTTCACTCTATCAACTGAGCCTGATCTTGAACGTGATCTAGAAGCAGATTTAGATCGAGATCTTGATTTTACAGAGCCAGATCGGGAACGAGATCTGTTTGAAGCAGCTGAGGAACTTCTGGAGCGTGATTTTGGTGATGCAGGACTGTTATGTTGACTAGCAGCAGGAGAACTAGATCTGGATGCATCACTAGATTCACTGCTAGCTGAACGATTCCTGGGAGACATCTTTATGTCTCACCTGGTTAATATGCCTCTTCAAATCAAGAATAAGAATTTTCAAACTCCCTAAAACAGATTAATTTAAAATAAGATATTAGTGGTATTTTTCTGTTATAAATGTTTTCTGCTCATAATAAACTATTGATCTCCATACTTTTTGTTCAAATTATGAATTATGAACTCAATTAAACAATAAATTTAAATATATTGCAAATTATTATTATTTATTTTGTTTGCCTAGGAAGGTTAGATAACCCAGGAAGGTTATTCACTCTTTTTACCCTTATAGTGTTAGCACAGGCATCTAATACTGAGTTTACTCTACTTTACCCTAAATTACTCAAAAATGAAAAAATTGAGAGTAAAGAAGAATAGGGCAGAGTAGAATAGAGTATTCCAGTTCATGTGCCGAACAAACCTAGTGTTGTGTTGAATAATATTTAGTTTAAGAGGGTATACTTCAAATATGATACTATAAATGTAAAAAAAATTGGCTGCTAGGTTACTTTAGCGTATATTGCCATGGTAGAGGAGGTTTTACCAATGTAAGGTTGCTTGTCATGGATAAAGGATTCTTCGTCACACAATGAGACCTTCATCCATAAGAAATTCTTATAAACAAAAACAAATATTTTTCAAGCACAAACAGAAGAATACCAAGGGTTTTTTTACAAAACATTATGAAATTCTTTGGAAAATTACAAAGTGACAGCCATTTTTAGAATATCGAGAAAACAACTAGTTTTTAAACTCCTATTAGTTTTAAAGGGGAGTTGGATCACTTGTTTTTCTACTTGACTATAGACATATTTCGTAACATGGATTTAATACTCTACGAGCAAATATTAATTGAACGCGGTCAACCGGTCGCCTAAATTGGGCCTCTGATCAGACAGACTTAATAAGTTCGCTTAGCATTTCTGTAACAGCGAGCATATTGTTAATTGTAGCAACATATACCGAAGCTTGAACATACCAATATGATAGTTTAAATGTCTACTGTTGCTCAAAATATGTACAGCATATGGATGGAGTACAGAATTCTAGATAGGTTAAGAATATTATATACATATCATAGATAAATCAAACTTGAATTTCAACAAAATACACTCGAATTATGCGGCCAAGAAGGAAGAAGAGAGCTAGCAGCTAAAAATAAACAATCATCTTACCAGTTTGTAACCCATTAATGGAGCATGAATTTTGATATTATTTTGTTTACCGAGTCATAAATTAATGATGGGTATTACATTAATTATTACAAACACAACTTTGCAAGTAATTTTATTTAAAAAAGTAAAGAAATTGAGTCAAGCCACGGCACAGACAACTGCGGAAAATGACAGGTTATGTTTTTTTTTTTAGTGTTGCCGTTTTCATCCGAAAAGAGAAAATATCCCTTTATTTGAGGAAAAATTTATATTTATTTATATTTTACATTTTATTTAATAATATTTTATATTATTCGTTTTTTAAATTTGATAAAAAATTATTTTAGAAATTGATAAATGTATTGACATGCATTAATTTTTAAAATGAAAAGTTCATAAAGAAAACTTGAGGGAAATTAATTTATTTTTAAAATGAGAATTATGAATGACAGTTTTCCTAAACTTTACTCACTTGTTTTTGCTAATTTTTTAGTATCTATATTTGATTAACTACGCTATTGTTTTAAGTTACTTAATCCAATTACATTAATTCAATGAAGTATAATCATTTAATTCGCTAAGTAGTGCGTCCCTTGATTTATTTTCCTGTTTTGTTAGTTTAAAAATGCCCTATTGACCCTGCCTATGTGGTAGTTTTTTTTCAAAATTTTCTTGTTTTATTTATTTTACAAATGTTTTTCTCTAATTTACTATGTTTGGTTTAACACAAAGAGGACCTTTAAGATGGAAAGAATGGGTACCATTAGTCACACAACAGGTAATAAACATTTTGTACTTTTTAAACCATCATTTGCAAGACAAATTTTGTAGTGTATAATTAAGTAAATTGAAGGGATGACTTTGTATTATCCTTTCTTTCTGCTTTCGTAAGATGTATTTTCATGTTTTATAAACTTGATATCTTATTACAGCAAAGATTGAGAAGTTTAATTCAGATCATTGCATACAATGTGAAACCTGATTGCAATGAGAGTATGGATCTATCTGTCTCGTATTCATACTATTACACTTTACACCTAAGCAGTCTGTCGTCTCCTTTCTATACCAGCGAAAAACTGGAGAGTGAAAATCCTAAGTGGACAGAAATCGAGATTAAAAGTGACATCGGTGCTGCTACTGGTTAGTAATTAGACTTCAATTTTTCTTGATTCTTTATTGGTTGAAACGTTTTTAAATATGATTTTTTATTACCTGATCATATAGTCCAGGTTCTCTCCTCTGCCATATTATTTCTCATAATGGTTAATGCATTGGAATGCAGAGCATGTTTAAAGAGTTATATACTTAGCATAGTTTGGCAGTATTTAATAGTTGTTGGGCATTCTACAAAATACCAAAAAAGAGCTGTTCGCTATTCAACGTCCGTAGCAGCATAGAGATATTATTACTAGAGGGGCCTCATTAGTTGAATTTTGAAACATCGAAGAAGTAACCTGTCCACCTTCGACTATCAAAATAATCAAATAAAAATAACAAAATTACATTCATTTATATACAAGAACTTTTAAAATACAAATCAAGACACAAAAAATTTGTGGGTAACCAAAAAACATTCATTTATTATAACCTTAACTCATTCTTGGAGGAGGTTTTGATGAGGTTACACAGAGCCCCTGAGAGCCCCGAATCGATGTTTCAGATCTTTCAATGTTTTGAGATAGGCTATGCCCTCTCTAGTATATATCTCTATGCGTAGCAGGGCTACCATCACTGATAATAAATTGATAACAAAAGGGTGATCAACATTATAACATGTGCAAAGGTTTCTTAATTTTTGATGATTTACCTCTAATTTTTTTAAATGAAATCATTTTAATAATTATTTGGGTGTTTAAACTCAATTAAGTCACTATTTACTTGGAAAACATTTCAAAGGGTTGTCACGAGTTTTTAAATAAATTGATAAGAAGGTGAAAATCACATTGTAGTGTTTTAATTTATTTATTGTTGAATTATTTTACTTTTGAATAATTTTAGTTTACAAAAACTCAAAAAATTTATCTTTTTATTGCATTAAACTAGTTGTAACAACTATTTAAATGAACCGATAAGACGATATTTTCCAACCTTTGTGTTTTATTTCTTATGAAGTGTTGCTTTTTGTTTAATATTAAACAAATATTTTTATCACAGTGTAATATATAACACCGTCAAACCGTGTGTATATTTTTTATAAAATATAACCTGGTTATGATAAATACTAGCTGAAAAAACGAACAAATCCAAGTATGTAGTGATAAGAGCCGGATTCTGTATTTAAAATCCTGGAATAATCAAATACTTATCCATGAAATATTGACATTTTGATAGCACCTATGGTCATTCTATTCATTTTTTACTCAATCACAAATTAGGTATCAATAAAGAAATGAATGAATAATTTTGATCAGCTCCCTTGCGAATCGTAACCAATGGCTTCCTGCCATTGGTATTGCCATTCTGACAACTGTCTCTTGTAATTGCGAATAAAGACACTCTTTGTGGTTTCTATCCTTAAAATATTACTTAATATTGAATATTTGTTGTTATGGTTGAGTTAGGGGGTTGGCCTAAAAGATTAATTTATGAATTGAAAATAAAACTTAAATACTATGGGTCCCAGAGATATTATTAGTAGAGAGGCCTATCGGTTGAATTTTGAAACATCAATTAAGTAACCTCAACCCCTTTATTCATTAATTAAATCTAATAAACAGTTGAGAATAGCTGTGACTTATTTATTAAAACTTTTATATTATAAAATATAACACATACAATGTGCATAAAGCTGACACAGAGCCCCAAAAAATGTTTCAAGCTTCTCAATGTACTGAAATAAGGTATGCCTTCTCTAGTATTATACCTCTATGCCCAGGGCACTGTGATGTCAAGGGCAATGAGCTTGCTAACTAGCTAGTCATGGATTTATCCAGTTCCATTCCTTCCTCTTTAGAGCCTGTTGTAGATATTGCTCGCTGTATGGTTAAAACCTTTCTTAAAGACTTAATGCTTAAGGACTTCATCTGAGATAAAATTCTGGAGGATAGAGATAGTCCAGGCTTAGCAAAGGACCTGTAAAAAGCTTACCAGGTCACTTTTAGTTCTGAACTGAAGTACCTGTCTCTCAATATCTGATATTCTTACTAGTCATTGTCGGCTTATTGGGTTACACCTGATGGGACTGACAGCAGCTAGTCTTATAAGCAAAGCTATGTCAGAAGACCCAGGACACTCCTCATGTCCTTAGCATCTTTCTTTCTACTCTGACATACCTTTGGTTCAATTTTAGTGTAACGCACGGTTATAATCAATTGACAGCGTTAGAAAATAATGTGAGGGATGTTAAACCACACCCACAATTTCATATCGGACCAACCTATTTGGTTCCTTAACATTATTTTGCCAAGCTGTCAACTGATTATAACCATGTCTAATACTATAGTATTCCTCAGAGGATCTCATAGAGTTACCCCTAAGCAAGATGGTTATTTTTTGTAGTCTGGAAACTTGTTCAAGAGATAAAAGAATTGGGAGGTCATCCTTTTACTTTTTAGATTATGCACTAAAGACCTACCTGAGTGGTCTAGGTGCTGGTCTAATGCTTTAGGTCACACCCCCAGTGTTAAAACTAATTATATAAAACTTATTTGCCTTGTATTTTGTATTTGGTAAAAACTTGTTTACTTTATATTATTCCTTAGGTGTTGTATTAAGGTTATGGGCTCATCCAAATATTGGGGAAGATCAATCTATCACAGTCTGGGGTGTATATTTCAGTGGACTTGTTTACATTGGACCCAGACTTTTGACAACTGATCCTGCTGACTTGGGACCAAATACCATTATATTTCATATGCATGGAGGTTACTTTACGTCTTCTCATTGCTTCTTATCGGTTCAACCAGCGACCCCTCGTACTCTTTCTGTGCAACTTTCTTCTAGTCAAGTTAAACCTAGTTATTCTGTTAATTTATTGCTCAGGTCAGTATCTTTTTAAATTAATTTCTTATTAATTCTAAAAATATAAATTAAAATAAAAGTACCCTGGAGTAAATAAGTTAATCTGTTAATTTTAATAATGTAGATTTATTAATTTATTTACCCTCAGAATTAAAAAGCGATGCTTTCCCTCTTTCAGGAATGGGAATCACATTATAAAATGTGTCAATCAATGTTAAAGCCATTTTTTATATTAAAGGATTTTATGTTTATTGTCTCGTTCATCATTAATTGATACACCATTAAAGAGATTTTGATAAAATTTGTTGATCTAAATTTATAAACTGTTCGGGTTTCTTTGATACTATTTGGTGTATTAAAGAAATAAAAAAATGTTAGTTAGTAATATTTATAATGTTTGTAAATGTTAGTAAAAAATATTTATCAATGTATAAATACTAATTAAATGATAGTTTCGTTAGTATGGGAACTATGTAACATTTTTGTTTTCTAAAACATCGTAAATTTGTATTGTTCTTACATTTTTTAATGATCAGTAAAATTTTCTATTTATTAAAAATAGTTTAATAAATTTTGGAAATAAATGTATTAATTTTATTACTTAAATATGGTTTATGAGGATGATTATCAATAACAGTGCTTTCTTTGTGGATTAGTATACTGATATGTGTGTGTGTGCTAATATTTTCTAGGTTACAAAGTATGCAGCAAGCTATAGCCAGACAAAGTGCTGCTGCCTCTGCCATTAGAGAGGAAATGACATCAGCTGCTGGAGTTAAGCGACCTAATCGTATTGCTGGTAATTTTCCTCATTGTGTATAGCAGTTTTGCTTTTGATTAGTTGACAGCTCCCAAACAACCATAGATAGAATTTTATTGGGTATATCAATAGCCTGATAATAAATTTAAATTAATGGAAGAAAATCATGGAAGGGTTATTTGTATATCAATATAAATTTATAAGAATTAATTTAATAGGAACTTAATTGTCTAATAGTAAATTATTTAAAATTTGAACTTCTCTTTATGAATTTAATACGAAAAAAGTAGTAAACTGTTCCACCAGTATTTATATGTGGAGGCATTGTGTTTTATGTTCTAGGCAAAACATTAAGGCGCTTACTAGCTGACAAGGAGCCTCCTCCAAGAGACAAAGTGCTGGCACTAAGTAAACAAATAGAACAACTTAAGTTTAAAGTGCACTTACTTTATCAACAAAGAGATGTAGCTAATTCCAATTTAGAAAATCTTAGAACTAAAGTTTTTAATCAGACTGTTCGAAATCAGAACTCTGGTAAGTAATATATTCTTGGTTCACTTATTAATGTAATGGATATATAATATATATATATATATATATATATATATATATATATATATATATATATATATATATATATATATATATATATATATATGTAGTACTTGTAAGTTGTACAATGGTAAATTTTATTAATATGGATATTTTTTAATTAATGTTTTTTGCTTATTTTTTTCTTACTATTTATGATGAAGAATAATTTACATTTGGTGTTTTAATTATTTTGTTATTAATAAAAATAATACAATTACTAACTATTAACTAATACAATTATTACTAGTAGTATTTTTCTCCATCATAGATTTTTTATGTGTCATAAAAAAATGTTTTTACAGTCTATCGTTTAGTTTAAAAATCCCTAAGGTCATAAGTATTTTCGGGATTGACTGCCAACCTCTCACTTATAAAGAGAGAAAAAAAATCCCTACCCCAATAACCCCTGTGGGGAATAAACCTTCTTTCCGGCAATCATTCAATTTGTTTGTGGTTCTTCTTTTGATTACATCGTTTTGAAAACTACTTTCAAATTAATCTTAAAATGATATTTTAAGATAAAACTACACAAAAGAAATGTAACAAAACACCGCCAAAAAAATACGTGTAAAATAACCTGATTTGCTTACATAGTTTTTTCCCGCTCCCTTCATGCAGGGATTTTTTTTCTTAAGAATCAGTGGTGTCTAAACTGACCTGTCAAGATTTTTAAACTAAACGATAGACTGTAGTGTCATTAATTACACATTTTTTATATTTTTACATTTTCAGAATGTGATTTAATGAGCCGATATCACAGCTTATCTAAAGAAGTGGAAAGGCTCTCTAAACAAAAACAAGATATTGAAGAAGTTAGAAATAAATTAGAGCATGCTTCTACATTACTAGATACTAGGAAAAAACAACTTATTTCTCAATTATATCATATTTATCCTATTAAACAGGTTTGTTTATTTCTTTTTTTGTGAAGCTATTCCTAAGATTTAAAAAATATTTAATAATTTATTAATTATCTGCAATATGTTTTAAAATAAGTTTTAAATTATTAGACTAAAACATACATTTAGTATGTCTAACATTGATGTCAGGAATGTACTGGGTCATTCCTGGCTAAATTAATTTACAAAAGTCGAGTACTTTGCAAAACTTTATTATTTATTGGAATCCTTATGGTCATCCTCACCAATTCAGACTTGTTTCCTTGTCCTCAGGAAATGAAAAATGCTTAATTTTTGAAGAACTAATGTTAGCGTAAATGAAGTTTATCTTAATAAAAGAGGAAGGAAAAAGGAAAAATATATTTCTTTATAGCAAAGCGCTTTCAACCTAACAAGAGGCCATCGTCAGTGCTAGCCGTTGAATAAAGAAGAGGGTGATAGTTGAGTATTTTATGAGTCTCTTTTATCACCCTCTTCTTTATTCAACGGCTAGCTCTGATGATGGCCTCTTGTTAGGTTGAAAGCGCTTTGCTATAAAGAACTATAATTTTGTGGAGAGACTTCTTCCTCTTTTTTATTGCTTAATTTTTCTTTATTGACCTCTCTTGGTGTATTACATACTCATTTTCTTGTCATGCTGTAATAACCATATTTTCTGGTTTGCAGGAAAGTGATTCTAGTTATACTATACTTGGTGTTAGGTTACCAGATGCTGAGTCATTAGAAAAAGAAGATGATGTTAGAGTTAGTGTTGCGCTTGGATTTGTTGCTCATTTAGTTCACATGATATCTATCTTTCTTAACGTACCTACTCGATATCCAATTTGTCATTTTGGCTCGAGATCTAAGATTATTGACCATATCACTGATAAAATACCTGACAAGGATAGAGAGTATGTTTCCTTTTAATAATTTATTTCCAAAATGATTCTTCAAGCCAAGCTTGTATTGTTCATATTAGTAACTTGTTATTGATCATAAACCAGAAAAAAACGACCTGCTTCATTTGCATAATTTATATTGAAAATTCAAGTGGCCCCAGTGACTGATGCCGCAGAGTAGTCAAGAGGTAGAAGCATATAAGTTATTGTAATTCTGTACTGTTCATTTGATAATCAATTGTGTTCAGGTTACTTTTTGATGTTTCAAAGTTCAACCAATGGGAACTCTCTAGTAATATATCTCTATGGATTGATTTATCATTCTAAAGCAATTTTTGTCATTATACTTTTGCTACCTAATAATACCTATATTTTTTATGACAAAAATTATTGTACAATTTTTGCTACTTATTTATTTACTCAAATCAACAAATAAATAATTACTTTATCTTTCAATGCAATCTTAGAGAATTTTAAACCGTTTTATTGTGATAGCGATAGCTTATTTGTTTTGAAAGGAGATAACTCTTAAGCATTGACTTTTCTATTAAAACAATCTTATCATTATTATAGAAATTTATTTATTTAGATATATATTTTATCTATTAATAGAAATATCATTCTTTGAGGTTTTAATTGTTTATCTTTTGATATTTAAGATTCCCGTTATACCGAGGAAAGGATAGATTACTGTTTGAATATGGTGTTTATTTATTAAATAAAAACATAGCTCAGTTGAGATGGGTTTGTGGTATTACTACTACAGATCTGAAAGCTACTCTTCCTAATCTACTTCCTTTGCTTAATTTACTACCTCAGTAAGTATTTTTTTAATTTTATTTTTGTTCTAAAGTTATTCTGGCAGCAATAGTTGTATTTTATTTTGATACTTTTGACTTCTCAGGTCCTTTGTATGTTCCTTAATTCTATTTATACCTCTTACCCGGATCAAATCTTTGTTCAAAGAGGAATGATTAGTTTATTATGGGATTACCTAAATCCCTGTGTAAATATTATAAGCATGGGTAAATTTGCTTTGACATTCATACTGAAGCCATTCTTATATATGTGTATGTAAGAGCCATTAAGCCTATAAAAATCTCCCTAGTAGAGGGTGCGAGTGTGATCATTACTAAACTGGCAATAAACCAAGGACCTCTTAACTAAGAGGCATGGCCCCAACCACTGGGCCACCCTGTTAGGTTATGGATATTCTTAATAATAACTTTATCGCTTAAAACGTTTTAAATAAAAAAACAATGATTTTATTTGAGGAGAGAAGCCAGAGGAAAGTTTATTTAGAACTGTTTTGGTAGATGTATTTGATAATTACTGTTAGAGGGAAGATGAGAAAAACCATGGCAGTTGGGTTACAGTTAAACATCATTTCATTTAAAATAACATCTAAAGAAAGATTAGGGCCTGTCTGAATCCACTCCAAAGTCACCTAAATCTTTATTGGTCTCACTTATGTGTTCATGTAAAACTAGTTGGTGCAGAAAAACTAAAGAGTTTCAGGTTGGAAACAACTGTGTTGCATTGTGGGTAATTTTAAAACACTCAGGTGGGTTTTATTGGGTTAGCTTGACTAACTGGGTAAAATAAAAATTATTTTTTAAACTTTTGTGGAGCTCTAATTCTTAACGTCAATATTATTGAACAAACATTTAACTGCTATAATATGTAGAGGTACAAGTGTATACCTTTAGGTAATAAGTAAGTACACTAATTTTCATTTCAATACAACTAGTACAACTACTGGAAGTAGAAAAGATGAGCGTAGCAAATGCAATTTGACAAGGAAAAGTTCTGATGTACCCCAGACCTATTTTTTTTTATATTGTAATAATAGATATCATAAAAATTTAAATTTTTTGCTGAGTCATCATGTTGTCCTGATTATAATAAACCCACAATAAAACACCAGACCAGTAATTTTCCTGCTCTACTCTATGGTCCAGTAAATCTAATTGTGGAATAGTCTCTGCCACTTGTGAGTTAGAAAATCACCTCAGGGCTCCCGCACTATAAACCTTTATAGTGAAACCTTTATAGGTTTATAGTGAAACCTTTATAGGTTTATAGTGAAACCTTTATAGGTTTATAGTGAAACCTATAAAAAAATCCAATAAAACCACTAATTTTTTATCCATGGGGGTTTGATATTAAACCTTGGGTTTTGTCTACTAACAAGCTATGTCATAGATTACTATTTAACTCACAGATATGTATAATAATTTTTTAATGATCAAACTAAACCTCAATTTCTAAGCTCAGTCTGACAATATATGGTTGTTATAACTGTGAATAACAAGAGAATAATTGTTAGTGGTCTTGTCTCAAGAATTTATTGGAATTTAATATATAGGTGGCAGTATAAGGGGGTGCTCAGAGTTCATGCATGTCTCAGCACTTGGGAGTATGGGGGACTCCTCACTGGGGTCAGTAGGACCACTGTTAGTAGGACTCTTCACTACTCTATACTATACTGTTATAATGTATAGATGTCTGGTCTCCAGGCTGCGTCACTACCCCTCTAGGACATGAGACAATGTGTGGGCATATACTGGGTTCCAGTTTTTCTATTGAAATAAACCCCCTCTATATTTAATTCACCTTGGCCTAGCCCTTCTTTACAACTTGTGTAATCAATCTTACTGTATCTTCGCATAGTGGGTCTAAACTATTCCATTTTCTTTGGAAAATCATGTTTTTTAATTATAAAACTCTTTTATTTTAAGGGAGCAGAAAATGAAAATTCCTAGGAGCAGATTAAGAAATAATGGTGCTAGTTTGTCTTCGCATGATTCTGAATCTAATATTGTATCTAACGAGATATCTCCTTCTATGTTGCCCTCATCTCCTTTATCTGATACTCCTATGTATGAGCGATCTTTTAAAAATCAAAGTTTGAGTAAATCTCCAGGTTCTGACCCTCAGGTAACATTTTATGACTTTCGTTTTACTTTTCTGTCAACTGAAAACTTGATAGGTGCTTTTCCCATAAGACCTATTTTAATGGCAAAGCGCTTTCAACCTAGCATGAGGCTATCATCAGTGCCTTATAGTAAAGATGAAATTAATAAACCATGACACAAATAAAATTAAAAAACTACACAAAACTACGGTGAGCCGTGTAAGACTCTTGAGTCTTACACGGCTCACCGAGCTTTTACCATCTAAAAGAAGTAGTTATTTATAGTTTTTTAATTTTATTTGTGTCATGGTTTATTAATTTCATCTTTACTATAAGGCACTGATGATGGCCTCATGCTAGGTTGAAAGCGCTTTGCCAATAAAATATTTTTGTGGAGAGACTCTTTTCTTTCACCCATAATGAACGACTCCACTGGTGCTCAATTTCATCTAAACCTATTTTAATAGCAAATTTTCATGAGAAAATGAGACTTATTAGGTTTTTTATATGCTGAAAGTGGGGGAGATTCAAATTTCCTTCCAGTTTACAAAAATTTATTTTGTGATGAAGTTTACACATAGCCTTGAACCCAACACAAGTTATATTGTTTCATACAGAGCAAATTACAAACTCTTTTTTTACTATCATTTTTATATTAGTGTTTTTAATCAGTATTATTGGTTATAAACAATCTTATAGCTCAGCTATCTTGTGCTTATAACTAAATATTTACTTACAATTTAGACAATCTCTTTGTGCAATTTATAATTGTACCAAGTAGTTTTGTGCAAGTCCCTGTTACCAGAATCCCTTAACTTTTGTACCTCAGTTTATAACTAACCTGTTTCAGGTATCTAGAGCTGGTGAAGTTGAGTGTAAGGTTGGAGCAAGTACTTCCTCACCAGGTTCAGACCCCCAGGTTTATCTGAGGTCATGGGAATCAAATCTTAATCAATCCCCTGCATCATAGCTCTATAACTATATTATATTATTAATCTCGTTTATCTTGTAGTGTTAAAAAACACATTGATTTTGTCTGTGGTAAGAAACAAGTATTTATTTATCTAATCTGATACTCTCTATAATTTTAGTCTTGGATAAGTTTGTACAGAACGTATCATATAATGCATCAGTCACAAATTTTATTTTAACATTAAAAGGTCACAGTCATCTTTTGTTCCTTTTTTTGTTGTGTAAAATAAATATTGATAATCCTTTCATTTTTTATTATAGATTTTTTTAAAATGTATTTCCTGAACCCACATTTGTATTTGTTACAGATATTAACAAAGTGTGTGATGGATCATTAGTTTATAAGAGGTTTGCTGGTTGTCATGGCTTGGAGGTGACTACAATTCCTTGCTAGGGGGACTACTCTTGAATTCATTGCTTGCTGGAAATATAATTTTTTCCTGGGAGGTGTTATTCTTGAATATCTTGCTAGCACAGAATATAATTGCTTGCTGGGAAGGCATATTCATTCATTCCTGGCTGGGAAGTTTTATTCATGAATTCCTTACTAACTGAGACTAATTTTGAATCATATAAGTAATAAATATTTATTACTGCCTTTTAAGCTTATATTAGTAGTACAGTAGGGTCTGATTAAAACTAATTTGATATGGTCTGGTAGTGTTTAATATTTATTTGTGCCCTGTAAGTTATAAGGAATGGAACATAAAAAGTTCTATAGCTGAATAAAACACCAAAGTCTCTCCACAAATCGTTTATTACTATAAACAGAGCCGGCTTTCGATCTCTCGATCATCATCAGTGCCTAACCCAACATACAAAGAAAAATAAGAAAATCAACTAATAAACTACTAAAAACTAACCTAATAAATAAGCAATTAAATAGAAAACTAAATTCGTAAAATTAAATAAAATCTAAAATTTAACAAGGCAAGTTAAAAAGTTAAAATACATAAGAAATAGATTAATAAGTAAACATTCAAAAAATAAAAAACAATGTAAATAAAATTAAATAAATAAAAATAAATAAATAAAATAAAATAATAATGCATACAAAATTTAAAATAAATAAATTACCGTTGAGAAGAAAAAGCAGAGGCTTTAATCAAACCCTTTCGTTAGAGTCATATAGCGGACTGGCGGGCGAGGGGCAAACACAAGAGACCTTACTATAACGGACGTTCCCCCACTTTCTCCTTTCCTATTAAGGGCTTTCTCTCCATTTTCTTCAACATTACGCAAAATCTCAAGATTTTCCAGCGCAGACATACAATTACCCTTCGAAACATAATGAAGGAAAGCAACCTTGTGGTTATCGCATTGTCTGTGGTTTTCTTCTGCCAAGTGTTGGTAAAACTTGCTAGATGCGAGCGCTCCATGCTCAGCAATTCTGGTGCGGAATGCTCTACCAGTTTGGCCTATATAAGTACAACCACAAACACCACATTTGAGGCTATAAACCCCATTTTTATCTATAGGGTCCACTAAATCTTTACATTTGGAAACATGACTACGTAATGAGTGTAAATTACGGAAAGCTACGTTAACTCCATTCTTCCTTAATATGTTTCCTATTTTATCGGATACAGAACCTATATAAGGAACACTCCTCCAAGGGCTAATCTTAGAATCCGCTACGTCAGGGTAAATCATATCAAGAGCTATCTTCCTTTTCTTACGATTAACCAGGCCGTCTATTATTTTAGCGTCATATCCATTTGTTTTTGCTATCTGCTTTATTACACGATATTCCTTAGTAAAAGCATCAGGTTCCAGAGGCGTGTTAAGTAGGCGGTTTACATAAGCATGAAAAGCCGCCATTTTATGCGACCAAGAGTGCTGAGACGAGGCATGAATTACAGTATCCGTCGTAGTAGGTTTTCTAAAAATACCGAATGTCAGCTTATTATTCTTCCTAGTGATAGTAAGATCTAGGTAATTAAGAGAACCGTCATTCTCTAACTCACTTGTAAACTTAATACTATCGCATTTCGTGTTAAGGTAATCTACGAATTTCAATAATTTATTTACTCCTCCGATCCAAACAACAAAAATGTCGTCGACATACCTAACCCACGCCTTTACATATTTTCGAAAATAATTATTGCGCCTAGTAAACGTTTTATAAAAGTAATCCAAAAATACTTCAGCACATAAGCAAGATAGAGGAGAACCCATCGCCAGCCCACTGCCTTCATAATATTCATCGCCGAATACAAAATAATTTTGCTCAAGGCATGTTTCAAGTAGTGACATGATCTCATTTAATACCTGAATATCAACATTAGCGTCTCTAAGTATACCTAAAATAAGTTGTAAACATTTGTCCTTCGGAACGTTGGTGAATAAATCAACTATATCTAAAGACGCTAGCAATGCACCGTCAGGTATATCAAAGTCTTTAAACCTTTCACAAAAAGAAGCTGTATTCTTGATAGAATCAGTAGCTTTAAATAACGTACAATTAATAATAGCGTCGTTTAAAGCTCTTGAAAGTTCATGGCAAGTAGAACCGCAACCAGATACAACAGGTCTAATAGGAACCCCTGGCTTGTGTATTTTAGGCGCACCGTATAGTTTAGGGGCCATAGGGTTCATACTGATACATTTATTCTTCTGGTAGTCGTTTTCAAATAAAGCCTTCGTATCCCTTAATTTTTCTCGAACTTTAGCCTGAAAATTTTTTGTAGGGTCTTTTTCGAGTTTTTTGAAGTTATGTTGAACAAGAAAGTCTTTAACTTTATTCTCATACACCTCTCGCTCTAGGACTACGGTACAGCAACCTTTATCTGCTTTTATCACAGCTAAATTGTTGGTCTTTATCTTTGCTTTTAATTTCTTAAGGTCCTTAATCTCTTGGGTATTATTATTATATTGCTTGTTACTGTTATGAACATATTTATTTAAAATATTACTACATTCATATTTAACAGGTGGCGGCAAATTAATATTCTCTAAAGAGGCCGCTAACAGTGCTGTGTCATTATAATTGTATAAGGTAGTTGGAGAATATTTTAAACCTTTATCTAATAATGCTATATCTGATGCATTTAATATAGATGGATTGTTTAATAATATCAAGGTTCGAGGATAAAATTGATGGTAATCATCTGAATTAATATTTTGTTGTTCTTCATTATTTTCATTAATATTATTATTTAGATTAGAAGTAGTATTGTTTTGATTGCGAGCTGCTCGTTTATCGATATTATTATTATTATGATTCAACCCTTTCAATCTTGCGAGTTTATCTTTTATATTGTTATGTTTATTTAAAGCGAATCTATTAATATTTATATTCGACTCGTTCATAAATACGGTAAAATCATCTCTTGAAAGATTATTCTGTAATCTAGTCTTAACGTATTGCACATAATGTCGAGAAACGTCTCGAATTTTATACCACTTCTTTTCTTCGTATTTTAGCAGTATACAGTTTAATTTTGTCTTAACATCTCTTCTAACGTTAAGTTTAAGCAGATAGCAAAAACAAATGGATATGACGCTAAAATAATAGACGGCCTGGTTAATCGTAAGAAAAGGAAGATAGCTCTTGATATGATTTACCCTGACGTAGCGGATTCTAAGATTTAGCCCTTGGAGGAGTGTTCCTTATATAGGTTCTGTATCCGATAAAATAGGAAACATATTAAGGAAGAATGGAGTTAACGTAGCTTTCCGTAATTTACACTCATTACGTAGTCATGTTTCCAAATGTAAAGATTTAGTGGACCCTATAGATAAAAATGGGGTTTATAGCCTCAAATGTGGTGTTTGTGGTTGTACTTATATAGGCCAAACTGGTAGAGCATTCCGCACCAGAATTGCTGAGCATGGAGCGCTCGCATCTAGCAAGTTTTACCAACACTTGGCAGAAGAAAACCACAGACAATGCGATAACCACAAGGTTGCTTTCCTTCATTATGTTTCGAAGGGTAATTGTATGTCTGCGCTGGAAAATCTTGAGATTTTGCGTAATGTTGAAGAAAATGGAGAGAAAGCCCTTAATAGGAAAGGAGAAAGTGGGGGAACGTCCGTTATAGTAAGGTCTCTTGTGTTTGCCCCTCGCCCGCCAGTCCGCTATATGACTCTAACGAAAGGGTTTGATTAAAGCCTCTGCTTTTTCTTCTCAACGGTAATTTATTTATTTTAAATTTTGTATGCATTATTATTTTATTTTATTTATTTATTTTTATTTATTTAATTTTATTTACATTGTTTTTTATTTTTTGAATGTTTACTTATTAATCTATTTCTTATGTATTTTAACTTTTTAACTTGCCTTGTTAAATTTTAGATTTTATTTAATTTTACGAATTTAGTTTTCTATTTAATTGCTTATTTATTAGGTTAGTTTTTAGTAGTTTATTAGTTGATTTTCTTATTTTTCTTTGTATGTTGGGTTAGGCACTGATGATGATCGAGAGATCGAAAGCCGGCTCTGTTTATAGTAATAAACGATTTGTGGAGAGACTTTGGTGTTTTATTCAGCTATATATACTAACTCCACTGCTCAGTTTTATTGTCATAAAAAGTTCTAATTTGGCACTAGGGACCATATATTACAGCCATGTTGATCGATTTATATTAGTATGTTGGGCTCCTGAAGTTGATCGTGATAGGTGTTGATCTGGGGGTATTGTTAATTTATATCCAGTCCCTGTCAACTCCAGATACACTGACTTTATTTCAGTTCTGACCAAAAACTTGATGCTGCTTAACTCCCATAATCTAACTAGAACAGGTCTTTCAACAATGTCAAGGCTGAATCCCGAAAATACTGGCATTAGCTGATATAAAATACCTACAATTAAACATATAAATGTTATTATTTGGTTAGGTTAGTCCAATATTTTTTTTTATTTCGGTAGGTCTGCCACTAAAAAAAATATATTTTAGGGTTTCTTCTTAGGAATTTCTACAACAGGTTTTTAGCTTCTTACCTATATTGGTTTTAAGTTGACAAAGTAGTCCTTATCCAATTGAATGTATGACCCGGTATAATTGTGGGGTATAAATAGTAGAACAAACACATCTCTGAGGTTTCACACTATCAGAACAGTATCTAAGTTTTGGACTTTTAAAATTATTGTTTTTACAAAAAAAACTGACCAACCATTATAGTAGGCTAAAATTGATTTAGTAATTTATAGACTATTGTCTTGATTTAATAACTTGACCAGGTAACTACAGTATTAGGTTATACCTTACTCTGGGTATAATCTAAGTACTATAAGAAATATATCTTCTTACTCTTGGGCAGTAAAATTTTTAAAATTTATTGTTTGGTTTTTAGGATTTAAAATAATAATCTTATCAATATTTTTATAATAGTACAACTTTATATTAATGTAACAAATAATTGAATTTGTTGTAAACAATTTGTTAATCCCTTTCAATGATTTTTGCATTCATTAAACTGAGGATTAGGTCTTAAAGAAATAAAACTATAATTTTTCCTTGACGTAATGCCAAGAATATTGTTATATTTTTTAGGACCTATTCCTCCTGGTTTAGTAAATAATTATTAAAAAAAATCTATTCATTTAAATTTCCTGTATTTAATATTTGCGACTCTGTCTAGTGCATAGCATGTAATTAACAGCTATCCCAGTATCAAACAAAAAGGAAACGGTGGATATGATTCGTGTAAAAACACCCAAGATTTTAAAATAAAATAATTAAAAGGAATATAAATTAACTTCTAAATGTAATATTCACATATATACAGGTGACATAAAAAATTATTCTTTTAAAATTAAAATGTTTAACTAGTGATGACATCTTTTAATAAAAATAAATACGTAAAAAAAATTGTTGACAAATCTTTTAGCAATTTTGTGATTTGATAATAATTTTTTTTCTACTTAGTGCAATTTTTTTCTCTTTATGAATTATTTAATTTATTATACCTAGTCATTTTATACTAGATTATTTTTAATAATAGAATTGTATGGGACTCCAATATTGATATTTAATTTGATACATTTTCAAAATAAATTTATTTAAAAAAATCACTTTTTATTTTGCATAGCCTAGCCTGCCTTTATTAGTATCTATATTATCATGGTGTAGTATATGGAATAGAGTAATATATGTTGTTCTCTATTGTATATGGTACTAATTTATTGTATTTATTTATTGATTCTTTAAGCAAAACTATTTACTTAATAAAGCTAGAACCCCTGTGTATAAATAGGTATCACTATTTCTTTAAACAAAAATCATAAAAAACACAGACCGCATTAAACGCGAAAACATTCAACAAATTTTCATAATAAAACTATGCTTGTGAGGTTGTTTAGATGATGGAAGTGGAGGGGTGGGGGGAATCGATTCTGCTTGTTTTACCTTGTAACCCTCTATACTATTTTTAAAGACATTTCCAAAGAAAATGAGGTGATTTCAATTAAAATTAATTATTGGTAAATAAAAAGCATAGCTTGTCTTACTCTATATTTATTTACATAACACAGAAACAAAACATATTGCAAATTTAAAAAAAAAAATATTAAGTATGATAATAAAAATATTAGTGTATGGGTCAATCCAGCAAACTGGTATCATTTATTAAGTCTTATAATTTCTATAAAGGAGAGGGAGGGGAAATGAAAAATCAGGGGAAATTCTATAGAAGAGAGACTATTTCTTTTTTAGAATGCTAAACTTCAAACTATTCATGTTTTAAAAAACTCAGTAGTAGCAAATGATATAGTGAAAATTGATAGATTTTTAACCTCCAATAATCTAACAACAACCATAGATTTATATAATCTGCGACCAGACAACCTTTTAACAGTAATTTTTTTTTAATTTCCCTGCAGGAAGAAGAAAAAGTTGTTTTCACTGGTTCACCACACCAGTTTGCTAGATGGGAACTATTTGCCATACACTTAAAAAAAAAACCAATAATATACATAAACCAATTTTCACTCATAGAAGAAACACAAACCAATCTAGACTCTTAAATTTTGAGATACCTAATCATGACAAAAAATATTAACTTGTATTAGCAGTTTTGAACGTTTAAATTTATTTTAATTTTAATATTTAAACTGCTAACATCATTGGTAATAGCTAATAAGTTAATATTTTTTGTAATTCATACAGTAGCAATAATTCTTTTTTTGAGGTAGTACGTAATTGAGCACTTTATTGGACCGTTTTTAGGATGAGAAGCCAATCATTATTGTTATAGGAGGTTATTTAGTACTTTTCACCTCCGAGGACAATAATGAATGTAAAAAAACTCCTAGGACGTAAAAGTAATTCATATATTGCCGCCATTACTGTAATGTAGCGTGTTCAAAAAACAATCTGTGTTAAACCTTCATGAGTTTTTTTTAAAAACATTCATTTTGTTTCTGTTTTTGTTCGTAGACTATTTTTTTTCGTTTTTAAAAGGTGTTCTAATTGACAATTTTTGTGTGTTTATTTGTAAAGCTTTTACATTTTTGAGTAAAAGTGTGAAGCTATGGATGAATTCAATGACGACAATAATATGGAGTTAATTAGACGTTTGTTTTTTTTTTTCAATTAAGTATATAGCGCAGTTTATTTAATGAGTGCTACCTCAAAAAAAATAGTGTATGCCATCCGGCTGAGAATGTCTTTATGTCTAGCAATTTTTTCCGACTCACTTCGCTCGTCGGTAAATATAATTGCCGTGACATAAAGACACACTTCTCAGCCTTATGGCATAAATAACTATTATCTCTAATGGTAAGTCATAATAAACTCGATGTAAATAAGTATCTCACAGTGTGCACAAAATGCAACATTTTCATCTATAAACATTAAATAAATTCTTAATGAAATAAATATTTTCCAGAAAAAATACCAACTTAGAGTAAGTTTGCAAGTGTTAACCAATCAAAGTGACTGAAAAAAAAGTTTGGTTGACTCAAGTCTACTAAATGTTTTGTAAATTTTACAATTTTTTTTGTTTTGGCCTTTTTTTGCTGAATTTAATGAAACTTATTTATTTTAATGTTATAATCATAAAATTTAGCAGGGTTTGATTGAAACAGTGCTAAATAAATTTACAAGTTCATTAACGAGATTAAGAGTCTTTGTCAAACGCCAAATAATTGTCCGAGGAAGACTTATTAGCTTTGTATTGTCTTTCTGTATGTTCAGAAATAGGCTTCTCGTTTCTTAAAAAAAGATAGAATTATGCCAGGAGTTGTAGCCTTGTTGCTCTAACAGGGTTAATAAACGTCACTTCAACAAGATTTCAAAAGTAAAGACAAATATATCAAAATGTAAACACACACTTGTTAAAAGGTTGTACCGGAAACCGTGAGATTACCTATTCACCGATTTTAAGGAGGGATCAAAAAGAGTTTGCCAACTTAACTCTGGTGTTAAGGGTAAAGTAGCCACTATAATACTGAATGGTTCACTCTTGCAAACTTAGATATAAAGCTCACATTTGTTTCAAATATAAATAATAATGAAATAACAGGAATGTATAACAATAAGAAAGGTTACATTCAGTAATTCACTCTATTCAACTTTGGTTTACATCCTGTTTAGATGTATTTGAATGAAAAATTTTAAAATATTTTCAAATTTCACAGCTAAAAGAGTTTATTTGTTTATGTCTGATAGGGATGATCAAAAAAGGATCTGCTAACTTGTGTAAAAGTAAATTATAGTTAACATGATTTTATTATAAACCGTGTATTTGCAAAATAATAAAAATAAATGTAGATATCAATCAAATTGCAAAATATATTTCAAACATCCGTTTTGGGCCAAGATTTCAAGGCATCTAAAATAATGTCAACATTTTATATTGTGCGAATCCACAGATAATTAATACCAGCAAGGTGTTAAAAATAAAAGAATAACATTAAATTTAGGTCACATGACTAAAAATGGTAAAAGGAGTATTTAGTTATCTCTTTTTTTAATATAAAATTATTTAGAAATACCCATAATACAAACATGGTCAAATGAAAGATAGGGATGAAGAGAGAACTTTAAAACTGCCTCGCACAGAATTCTTATGGTGTCATTTGAGTTTAAGGCCCACCTTATTTTTTAAGCCATGGGAATGTAATATAAAAAATTACCCAAAATTGAAAAACTGGTCAGCTTAATACTTCAGAGATTAATGGCAAACCATACTTTAAACATCTTCATACATAAATAGTCTTGTTATTAATTAATAATTAAAGGTGGATTAATTATTCAAATCTTCTATTCCTCTGAAGAATTATTCAGATTAGCTGCTCTAAGGGCTCGGTTAGATTGAAGTAATTCTCGCAACTGTGCTTGAATCAGTTCGTTTTTTTCTTCTAAATCATCAAGAGCATGGTTTAATTCATCTAATTGCTGGTTTAATTCGTCGACATCTGCAACAAATCAGATATACAACTAAATTATTCCACTAATGAGTTGATAATACTCAAACTAGCATGGACTGAATTTTACAGCTGGCTATAGCTTCAAAAAACAAACACACCTTGCTAAGTAAAAAAAATCTTATAAGTATAATACAGTCGGCCCTCCATATAACGAACTTCTATACAACGAAAGTCTCTATGTAACGAATTTTTTTACATTCCCTTGAATTTTGTGTTTAAAAGTGTTTCTATTTAACCAAAAAATGTCTATATAACGAACAAAATTTCCAGAAATAAAGATAAAGACAAGACCCGCAAACTTTCAAGGAATTGACCAAAATGGCACTTCTGTTTTTCTGTAATTTCCCAAAACAATTATTTATTGATTCTCGCCCTGCCTTATTTAATTTTGGGAACTCTTTCTTTACAATTTTCTATGAAATTAGGATTAACACAGCATAGAACTAAAAATCTTTCAGTTTTAATTTGGTATTCGGTCTGACCAGTTCGTTTTTGAAACTTTTTATTTGTTTGTAAATCGAGTTTATTAAAATGTCAAAACGGAAATCGCTGTCCCTTTCTGAAAAAAAAAATCAATTTATTAAAAGATTCTGACGATGGAGTCAAAAACAAAGACTTGTCTCTGAAGCATAAAATCGCTTCTAGTTCTATATCAACAATTTTAAAAAATCCGGAATCTATACTTAGGTTATACGAAACGAGTGGCGATTTAAAAAAAAGTTCTTGAGTATGCAAGTATGAAGACATTGATGACGCAATTTTACAGTGGGTGACAATGTTAAGGGACAAAAATATGCCTGTGACAGGACCGCTAATAAAAGAAAAAGCTGCTGAATAATATTATTCATCCTATATATCCATTAAAATATCATAAAATAGTACAGAGTTATTTATTTCTTCAATTTCTATACAACGAAATTTCTGTATAACGAATTTTTTCTCTTGAACCTTTAAGTTCGTTATATAGAGGTCCGACTGTAGTATCAACTCAACAGCTAGATGCTAATCCTGTTATTTATTCTGTTAGACCAGTGTGTTTATACATAGTTCTAAAGAGTGACTCATTTGATGACTACCCATCAAAATATTGTTATGACTGATACATCTAGACATATACCTGCTACAGTAAATAGGCATACTTTAAAGATCATAAAAGAAGGAGGAGGGGGGAATAAATATATTTATATACACACATCTTAAATATATAAATTATAGTCATCAAGATATTTTGATGAAAAGTCACCCAGTTCTAAATTATAGTGGAATAGATTATTTATTTCTACTATATTCTTGATGTTTTAGCATTTCAAACCTTGTTTGGGATTAACTATAACAAAATTTGTACATAAAAAACAAAAAGTCAATCCACAAAAATATATTTCTGAATAGCAGAGCGCTTTCAACCCAACAAGAGGCCATCATCATCAGTGCTAGCCATTAAATTAAGAGGAGGGTGATACAGAGGAGTCTTACAGATCAGCTGTCCAAGGTAGACAAGATATAGAGTCAATCTGAGATATCTGATCTGAAAGAGTAATCTATCACCCTTCTCTTTATTCATTGGCTAGCACTAACGATGGCCTCTTGTTAAGTTGAAAGCACTTTGCTGTTTAAAAATATATTTTTGTGGAGAAACTTCTTCTTTTATTAAGATGAACTCTAGTAACGCTTACCTTACTACTTCAAATTTGTACATTTTAATTATAAAAGACTTGAACTTAGAATGGGATCCATTCCACCTGGTTGCTTTAATGTGACTTTACTTAAAAACAATAAGTACATCATGAACAGTAGTAAACTCTGTTGAGGCATACCTTCTTCAGTATTAGTTAGATCTAGGTCGGGATTACCGAGAGCATTTTCTCTGGCTCCTGCATCTCCAGGATTTGTGTCATCTAAACCTCTCATTGATTCAGATATTTTGAATGGGTAAGCTAATACAAACACGAAATGAAATCACAGGAGAAGTGGGCGTTCTAGTCTGGCAAAAACAATAATACAACCTTTACAAACCTTTTAAAACCTCTATCTTATAAATCTTGGTTTAGTTTAATTTTGTCTCTCTGTTTTCATTACAAAACTGTTCATAAAAAGTGCGGGAAACTTTGTTTTTGTAGCAAGGATTTTTAATGAAGATCCTTGATTTGGGATCCCCACGCTTGATTTGTAACCACTTCCTCATATTTATGTTTCTCTTAAGTTTGTATCACAAGTTATTTGCTCACTCCTTCTAGAATTAATTTAAAATTAGTCTGTCTTTTTATCATAGAAATACTGTCTAATATCCATATTAACTGTTTCTGTAGTATTTGTTTTCTTACTCTTTTTATGCTATTCTCAACAAAATGATGAGTCTCAGGAAAAGAAAGGTTTGATTCTGACTGTACTTTTTTTAAATTTAAATATATACATAGAGCTAGTTATTGTTCCAATATGGGTTCCACTTGTTGCATACGTAGTATTGAAATTCATTGTCTTCATTTGTGTCAGTTGTCATTTGAGAAAAGTGTCAAACCAAGTTAGAGTTAAGAATAATTTCTCCATTATGCTTGAGGTCTGATTTTTGTTATTTCATCAAAATATGTTCCTCTATGATAGTAAAAAGATTAAATTAATCATTTAAATCTTAAATACCGTTAAAATTATCTAAATATCTTTTAAGCTTTGTCTCAGTGTCAAGGTTACTTGTTGAATATCACTTTTTCTCTTTAAGCTTGGAAACGAATCTTACTTGAATATAAATGTCTCAATTATTTCAATGACTTATTAAGTTTAGACCAAACAATAGATAGCTGTTGTAAATTCTCAAAGTTGACAGTTTTGACTGGTGATTAGGGCTATGATAAGGCCTTCATTTCGAACAATGTTGTAAGTATATGGGGGTAGTAACTATGTTGTAACTAATTCAACTAAAAGTTGATTTTGATTTTAATTTGATTGCAAAATTTTATGCATTTTGATTAAATTTAATGTTCTTTTATTAATTTTAAAAGAAATAATTATATATATCATTTTTCCAATGATAAAATGATACACTATGGGAATAATCCTATAGGGAAGTATAGGATGTTTAGAAAATTATTTACACCAGGAACTCAAAAACCTCCCCATGAAGTTGCTTACAGGTTACCTTTGTCCAATTGTTTATTATCATTTGTTTCAGGTTACTGCGCCTGTAAAGGAAGAGAGTGATTTTGAAAATGAAAAATCAGATGATGAAAACGACAGTGATTGGAGCAACAATGATCCCAAGAAAGGAGGAAGGCCTAGAAAAAAAATTAGTCCACTCTCAAAACCTGTACCAAATGAAACTTTATCAGAATATGAAAGAATAAGACTAGCGAATATAGAAGAGAGAAATGAAATGCTTAGGTTTGTTTTAGTATTGTTTAAATATGAAATGTAGAAAAAAAGAGCTGGGCTCTATTCTTTCTTCTTTACTTTTTAAAGCAAAAAAATATGAATGCTCTAATTAACTAAATTGTTGACTAAAAATAGTGAAACATTTACAAGTTTGGGAAAATACTATGTAATTATGAAAAGTTAAGAAAACTCTAAATTTACATACTTGTCACACTTTTATTTGTTGTGTAAGTTAATCTATCCATATATTATTATTTTATTAATATAAGAATATTTAAAAAGGTATATATAATTAAAATTGTATAATTCTCTCTTAATAGTTTATTAGTTGAATGTTGCTCGAATCTCTATTCTTCTACTACCTTATAATTTTTTGTTTTTGTAAAATTTACTTATTTTAGTTTTACTTTTTATTAAATTTTTGCTTTATTCGGTATTCTCTTTACAATTTCACATTTATTTTTCTTTCCACCATATTTTTTTAGCATTATTTTCAAATCTATTATTTAACATTACTTAATTTTAAACATTATCAAAAAAATTACTAGTGAAATCAAAAAACAGTTTTTTTTTTACTAGATTTGTAAATAGTTAAAATTGTATTTTGGGGGTCTGTTTGGACATGTTTAGTGATACCCAGAAAAAAAGTCCCGTAGAGGACCAAAACATGCGCTGTCTTTAATTTTTTGTAAATATCTTGTTAGGGATTCAAAATTTCAAAAATTATTTAGTTAATTAGTTTCTATTGGTTTACTCGCTATTTCAAACCGTTGACTCAAGATAAAAATTAACCATTTTTTTAGACATTTTTCCTCTTCCATTTTCTTTTAATACCAATTGTAAAAAGTTTCCTGGGAATAAAAATTTGTCCGAAAAACTTACGAAAATGACATTTTATTAACAATCTCTTTGTAGAATTATTTAATGTAATAATTTTTAAATTATTGGAGTTTTTCGAACAAATTTTTATTTTCATTCCCAGAGGCTTTATAAAGGAAACATTTACAGAACAGATTGTCATCTTTTCTTTTGATCTTTGCATTATTTGTCAGGACAATGGCCATTTCAAAGATGCAGTTGAAATTCTGTTTTACTGTCAAAAGAAATATTTACCAGGCCAGTGCTCTGCGGCTATACTAAACTGAAAGCTATAAGTTTGGGGAATAACTTATTCTGTAGTTGAATACATCATATCTAAAAATCATAATGTTTGATTGATTTACCTTTGAGTTATGATAGTAAATGTGTAATAATTTCAAAATGACAATTTTTAGTTTGGTTAAGTTTTAATTCAAAATCCTTTGTTAACTGTTTGCAATAGAGAGTAATCCAATAGAAACTTATTTTTAGACAATTCACTTAGCTTTAAACTTTATTTGAATTAATATCAAGATAGTTATGATAACTGGACACATTTTGGTCCACTACGACCACAGCTTTGATACTATGTTTAGGGACTTTTCTCTAAACATGTCCAAACATATTCCCAAAATAAAATATTATTTTTTAAAACTTTGCTGAAAACTCATTCAACCTATTAATTTTCTTTTTAATAATAATTTTTTTTTAATCAAAGAATCTTGAAACTTATTTTTTTATTTTTCTATGCATACTTATAAACAATATTCTTATTGTAACATTTTTAAATTAGGCTACAAGCCTTGGTGCTTGGCAAATAAAAATGTATATTTAAATGATAAAAGTACAATAAAATATATATATTTTACAGAAAACTTTCTTTATAAAAATAAATCGTTGAGATGTTTCTTAATTACTTTTGCAGGTCCATGGGAATCAATGTGCCAACAGAAAAACAGCAAAAAGCTCATAAAACTGTTAAAAAGGAAACTCCTAAACCTAAGAAAATGTAAGTACCCCATGGTACATGTCACCCCTGGTGAAGTGTTAATGGTACAAGACTATTACAATTGAACTTTAAATTCTTAAGTTAATAGAGAGATTATGGGTTCTGTTCAATCCCAGCACTAGGCTCTGGGATTTTTATTGGAGGAATACAAATTCTGTGTTCCCCGTCCTTCATAAGGGAAGCAAAATATGTTGGTATTATGATAACAGACTCTCACAAGCATACAGACACAACTTGGTAAAAACTACTCTGTAGGTCTTAAAAACACCTGAAACAGATAATTTAGGTGAAACCTGTTTTGGTTTTTTTTTTTGGCAAACAATACTTTTTCCTGTATACCTACGGTTTTATTATTGGTTTATTTCACTGTACAATACAATATTTACAAATTAAATACACTAAATAACTGCGTTTTTACAATATGGATACAGATTTATAAATATATAAAAAGAAAAAAAAAGAAAACAATGTATAATAATATAAGCTAGTGAAGTCCCATCAGGCCTAGACCTTGAGTGTGGAAGCCAATTTTGAAAATATTTTTTTTTTTTGGTTATGTGTGGTCAGATAGATAAAATATAAAAAATTAACAATAAAAAATTATGAAATCCAAAAATCAGTAAACATTTAAATTAAGCAAAAATTGTACATTTTTTAAATGGGAAAAAGTAAAAACTGGGAGACTGTATGTTAATAGTTATTTATGTAACTAGGCAGGAAAGAGGAATTTGCTGACTAGTTTAAAATTTTGCCCCTGAGCCGAAGGCGAGGGTGGGCTATAGAAATTACCTGCAGAGGCAAAGCCGTGGCAGGTAATTTACATCAGTAAATAGTATATACGTGTCAGTAACGTTTCCTTTCCTGCCTTGTTGCATACAATATTTTATCTGCTCACTTATTATAAAAAAAACAACACACTACTTAGTTAATCTTATTTATTATTATAATTTTCAAAAAGTATTATAAAAACTAAAAACTGTTTTCATTTAATTAAATAGAACACAAACATAAAAATGCTTTGCTGCTTGAAGCTATGTTTAAAACATCCGGTGGGGTGTTTTCAAAAAGATCATCAATATCTTCTACTATATTATCTGTCATGATTACGCGTTTTTCGTAATAGATGAACAAATTAGGTGTAAACCACTGTTAGTACTATACATTCCTCTATGGTGTAAACGCAATTATTTTTTAAGAAAAAAGAGGTAATAAGTATGAAGAGACTTGATCTTGACAAAACAAAAATCAAAACGAGTGTAAACAGCTGTTTTTTTAGATTAAAGTTTTATAGATCTACAATTAGATTTTTTAAATTTTTATATTCTTTAAAATCAATTAATTAAAGATATTATGAGTAATTAGTAATTAATTGATTTAATAGTAACTAACAGAAAATGAGAACATGATTTTTATCGAATATTTTACCTAAACAGCGATATATTTAATAAACTCATATTTTTTGATTAGTCAAAACAGTCAGTTTTTGCTATTTTCCTTGCCTAGGTAGTTTTGAGAAATATCCATGTATTTAGGCCTTACTTTGACTCTCTAGGCAGGGAAAGTACTCAAATCACTTTGCTGCCTGTTTTGAAGTAACAGATCAGCGAAACGCTTCTTTCCTGCCTAAAACTAGTTCAGTAATGCTTAATTTTGCTGCCGTGAGCTGATAAAAATATGAGCTATCGAGTGAACCTTGGTGGGCAACGTGATAACAGACCAGCTATGGTCCGTAATTCTATCTTGGATTCTCTGGCTGAGTGCACAACCACTTAACACACCCTTATACACATTTAGAGTTGTAAAAAGTGTTCTAAAAGACATGGACCCCAGATGATTGAACATGTGGTTCTCATTTCTCCTTTGTTACCAGTACCATTACATATTACTAAAATGGCTATTTCAGAAAAAAAGAGAAAGAGAATACACCTACACCTACTAGAATATCTGCTAGACTGAAGGGAAAACCTGCCGTGTATGATTCTTTTATGGATGAAAATACAACTCCTATAGAGGAGGAACCTGATATTGATACAAGAAATCTTGGTTAGTAGCAATATTGATATTTTTAGTTCTACCCAAGGAAATAAAAAAAAGTCATTGTGAACTACATATTTTTTAAATGTATTTATTGAAGCGATTTAAAAATATATTGTTTAACTGTTATTCCTCAAAAAAGTTATGACTAATAAAACAGGTGCCTGCATGGATGCATGACTAATATTTGCAACTTATAGTTTTGTACAACTTTTATTAAAAACAGGTTGCATGTTATTTAAAATTAGTGTTGAACAGTTTTCTTTGAAATGTTTGTGTTAGAATGATCCATTGCTTATTGTGTTTATTCTAGCCGAACTTAACTAAACTTTGATAATTAAAATTGAGGGATTTAGTAAAAATACTGCATTGGATGTCTACATTTTCTAATAATGTCTACTAATATTATATAACTCTCATTAAAAAAGTCAGAAACTGTTTGTAAAAGCGACAATTATTTCTCTTTTTCCCCTAGAGAATTTGACTTCTTATTAACTATTGCCTTTTGAAAATAATAGTAATCTTTAATCTTATTAGACTTTCCTTGGAAATGTTATTTTTAAGGCCGTTGGGCACGTGGTAGAAAAATTTTTGGAGAACGTGCTTATGAAGATCTCAAGTCTAGAACTGGCCGGTCTTCTATTTTACCAAGAAAATATTTTGAATAGTTTTTATTTCAACTTTAAGAACTTTTTTTTAATATATTATTTTTAATTATCGGGTCTTTCTTTTTTATGTATTTTTAGTTAGTTGTGCTGTTTTAATTATTTTCATATCAATGTTGTACTTATTTCTTGTCATTAATTTTTATTTTTAAGAGATAACGTCCAGTTCACTTTTAGTTTTCAGTTAATCGGTTGTTAGTCTAGTTACCATTATCTACACTTAAACTTTGCAAATAATCAATTTATTGGCAGTAAAATATCGCAAAACCTCTAAATTTTAAAGAAGCGCACCGACTTTGATGAAACTTAGCAAGTAAACTCTTTTTACCTCCCTCTTCAAAAGTTATAGGATGAAAATGTGTGCTTTTTATTTTTAACAGGTTAAAACTACCCTTTTATAAAAAAAAATTGAAAATATCATATTTTTACATTATTTAAATCTTAATAATGTTTAAATATGTTGAATGAAGATTTACTTTTTTTATTTAAATGTATTTTATAATATATATGTATTTTCTACCCTTAAAAACTACCCTTTAGTGCAAAATTTCCCAAAAAAAAATTTTTTAAAGCTTTTAATTATTTAATGATGCATTTTATGGAGTATTAGAATTTATTATGTATACATGGTTAAATGTTGTTACTATTTAATAGTTTTAATTCTTAAAAACCACCCATTGTGATGAAATTATATAAAAAAATGTTTTTTCCGAGAAGAGGTGGCACTCACCCCCAGGGCAAAAGCACACATCGGCGCCATATAACTTTTTTTCCTTGACATTTTTTCTAAGTGTGTTCCAAATTTCAAGGCAATCCAAGCGGTTCTTTAACATTTAGACCTAAAACCACTGATAAATGGACTAAATGTTTAATTCAAATTTGTATATTTTTATATATTGTTAAATATGTGTACATGATTAAGATATTATAAATATAAGTGCTAATATTTTGTAGTTTTCTCTGCTAATATCTTCTGGTTTTCTTTTAATATTATCAATACATGTTAATTTACCTTATATTAATTGACGATTGCCATTAACCATAAATATATTTAAGCCTTACCAGCCTTATATTTTATGTTTTGGTTTAGGTTGCATTTATTTTTGAGGTGGTAGTATTTTTGGTCTATACTTAGCTTAGTTACTTTAAGGGTTTTGGATAAAAATATTTAAATTGGTTGTGTGATAATATCATGTTAATTTTTTACTTTATCAGTTATTGTAAGTACATATTTTGTTGGCTATGCCTGTAGACAATTATAGCTAAATGTGCCACTGACTTCCTTGGAGCAAGGCAGATTCAATATTCTACTGCTCCTGCTAATTTTACACACATTTACAAATTTTGCTATGCAAAATACAAATGTAACACACCCTGCAATTTTTGCAAATTTCGCTATGCAAAATGCAAATATATTTACCAGGTTTTTGGAATTAACTGATTTTGGCCTGTTCATAATATGAATATTTCACTTAATATATATGCTTTTTATATATAGTGCACCGTATGGATTGTTATTGAGAACCTTTTGTAAAATTTTACTAAATGATATTGCCTACAGTTGTGAAATTAAGATACGTTAGAAAATTATTTTTGAGCAGTTGCGTATAAAGAGTGACGTTCCATTATTCATTGTAAAATTAAACTTATATTTAAGATTAACAACTCAAGGTAAGCATTCTAATATCACTTATATTAAGATTTTAACATTTTTGGGTAAAAACGAGAAGTAGCAATAATTAGTATTCTTACGGGATTTGGTTTTAAAAGATTTAAATGAGTTAAAAGAAAATTAATTAGCTTTTATAGTCTGTAGTTTTTAAAATCGACTTGTCAAAACTTTATCAATGAAATGACCATGGATAGAAGAATTCATTATAAATAATGAAGTAGGCAAAATTTTTCACAAAACAAGTTTATTGGTTTCGCATTGATGATAACTTCTTGTTTGGTTGAAACTCTTTGCCCAAAAAGCTTTGTTTTGCTGAGAAATTCCTTTTTCTTCATTATTTGTAGGATTGCTATCTCTTTTTTGTTCATTATATTTATTTAAGTTCCTTAGTCTTGCAGATTACAATTTATTACTTTTCTTCCACAATTCTAATTCTTTATTTATTATCTTTGTGTTGACTAATTAATCTTTAACAGGCTTAATAATGAAAATGTTTGATTTTTTCTCATTAATCTGGCCTTATAAATATTAATTTTTTACTTCTATGCTTCATGATAATTTTTTAGGGACACAAAGGTGGAAAGAAGATGAACTTGAAGGAAGAGAAACATTTTTAGAAGAATTAAAAGACAAAATAAAAGATATTGATTACAGTCCTGGTTCTTTAGACTTGTCCTCTTGTTCTCAAGCTTGGTAAATATGTTTATTATTTTATTAAAAACTGATTCTACGTGGGAATACCACTAGACTTTGTAGTGAATTTTCAATAGAAAATGAAGTTTATGAGGTTGTTCAGATGACGTTTAAATATATTATTACTTGATGATGTATCTGGCTCTAAGTCTAGTTTTCTTTGTAATATATTATTACTTAAGGATATGTTCTGCCTTTAGGTCTAGTTTTATTTGTAATATATTATTATTTGATGATGTTTTCTGGCTCTTTGTCTAGTTTTATTTTTAATATATTAATACTTGATGATGTGTTCTGGCTCTAGGTCTAGTTTTATTTATAATATATTATTACTTGATGATATATTTAGTCTTTAGTTCTTGTTTTACTTGTAATGTACTATTACTTGCTGGTGTGTTCTATCTTTAGGCCTAATTTTAGTTGCAATATAAAATAATTGCAACTAATTATTTTCCTCACACGGTATGAAAGAATGTTCATGGACCTCATTCATAATTATTGACCTCACACGGTATGAAAGAATGTTTATGGACCAAAAGGACCATGGATAATTCATTAAAAACTATTTTTTTAAGAACTTAAGTAGATTTTTTAAGAAGTATATGTATTGGAACTCAAGTGTGTTAACTAGAGAATAATAAATTAATTTATAGTTTATGAATACTTTTTATAAAAAATTGTTGCAGATATTATCTTGTAACAATATTGGTTATACTAATATGTAGTAAAAATATAGTTATGTATTGTAGTTAATATATAGTTTAAAATATGTCTAATTGTATGTTTTAGTTTTCGTGATGTAATGTTATCTTTAAACTGCAATAGTGTAACCAAAGTGGTTATGTCAAGGATTCAAGCTCTCTGTGTTCATCCCAGTACAAGCAAAAAGATTGTTATTGCTGGATCCAAAAATGGCTCTCTTGGTTTGTATTATTGTTATACTTAACTGAAAAATGATTTGGGCTGATTTTATAAATTTGGCCTAATATCCACATTATATAGTTAAAATTAATAAATAAAAATTTAGATTTTAACCTTTTTAATACCATTTCTTTCTAAAGATTAGAATAAAGTTGTGCTGTAAAATTTTCAAGTTCCAAAAGTAACTTATACTCTGTCTTTTGTTTCAATTTTATATTTACTTATTGTTCTTAAAATTTTATTAACTAATTTATGTAAAGCCTTTGTTTTATGGCTCTTAGGCCCAATAAAAATATCTTGTATTTAATTTTATTTAAAAAAAATTAAATAAGAGTTTAAGTCATCTATTATGCACGTATAGATGGATATATATATGAGGCACATAGTTTAAAAAATAAAGTATAGACACCTACATTCTTTAAGTAACCTAGGTTAAATTTACAGGTATCTGGGATGTTGATGGTCGAGATGAGAACTGCTGCATTGAATTATTTCCTAACGAGCGTCCTATAAACTGCATTAGTGTTGATACCTACAATCCTAATGAAATATACATAACAAGTCACGATGGAACAGTCATATGTTGTGATATCAATACAAATCAGTTTATTAGTGTAAGTATTCTCCTTTTTACACCTAGAATCATGAATTCCTTTTTTTAAACGGTTTAATTTTGTGTCCTTATAATATTTACATCTATACAAATTTAATAAAAAAATTGTTTTTTTGTTATTTCTGTGAAAACTACTGAGAAAATGCCAACAATACTTTAAATATATAGTGTTTTTATTTTACTGACTAAATGTTTCTTGAATTATTATAAACCCAGATTATAATGTAATTGTTTACTAGTTAATCATTGTTATATTTATTTTTTAGCTTTATGCCACACCGTACGATGACAGAATAAATCACCTAACTTGGCATGATCAACTGGAGCCAAATACTTTTCTTGTATCACATGGTAATTTCCAAACTGATCATATTTTGAAATTTTAATTTTTGTAAAAATTTTTTATAGTTAATTTAGGCTTGAAATATTATTAATTAATATTTATTATTGAATTATTGATTTTTATCATTTTAATAAGTATAGTGTTTGTTATGAGCCAATACCATCTCTATGATTGCTATTCTTTGAATAGAATGTTTTATTTTTCATATGAGGAAACATTTCCCATTGAAAGACTGCTGTCTTTGTTATTCTGTTACCCTTTTATTTTTCAGTCAAAATGCATGAAGGAATTATTTGTGCTTGCTCTAAAAATACGAAACCAGCATTTCACCTAAATTATTTATGTTCTTAAGACCTCCTGAATAGTTTTTACCAAGTTTTCTGTCTGTTATTATCACGCCTCCTGGTGTTTTTATGCTAGAGAGTTGATAGACCAAGAGCCCAGGGGTGTTTTGTTTATAAAAAGTGTAATGGCTGGAACCGTTCTCAATTTTTCGTAAATACCTTCCTGAACAAGGATCTGCAATTCTGCCGACTCGTATCGGATGGGTGTCCCAGGCAGAAACTTTGACCCCTAAATTGCGTTCTGCCTGGGACACCCATCCGATACGAGTCGGCAGAATTGCAGATCCTTGTTCAGGAAGGTATTTATGAAAAATTGAGACCAGTTCCAGCCATTACACTTTTTATTAACAAAACACCCCTGGGCTCTTGGTCTATAACAAAGAAAACGTTCAATTCAATGCAGACAGGAAAGCCAAATAATTAATTAATCACAATTAAAAATATGTTATTGTGTGGGATGGGATGACATTAACATTTTAATTTATTTTTTTAATCGCACTTTGTTAACACTATTTTCACGGCAACCAGCGTTTTGTTTCTAATTAAATTCTACTTGTAAATTAATTAAGTAAATTTTTTATAATTTCGTTTATTTTCTTATTTGATACTTGGGCTCTTGGTCTATAAAACTTGGTACAAAAATCAATTTTTAAGTCTAGTTGTGCTAACCAGAAAATAGTTATTATATGATGTTATTAACCCTCAATAATGACTCTGCAACAATTTGGCAAGAAAAATGTTTAAATCGATTTCAGATTTTGCACTCATATAGTCATATATATAAAACCAACATATTATGTTCCCAGTTTCATTTCATTATTAGCATTATTTTAATTTTTATTGAATGACTTGTATACATTTTTTAAAAATTGTTTCCAAAAATCTAGTTGGGTTGAAATTTGGTACATGAGTATCCTTCATGTAATAAATAACTGTACTAAGTTTCATTTCAATATGGCTTGTATGTCTACAGTTTTTGTGGTATCATTAATCTTAAGCAGCGTCAAGTGAAATCAGTACCTGGACGGGTAACCACAGGAAATAAACCGTTTTTGTCTGTTAATAATTTTTGTATTTACAGGTGATGGGAGTGTTTTCGTTCTAGATAAGAGAGAAAAATCTATTTCTAAGACATTTAAATGTTTTGATAGATCTTGTAGAAACTGTGCAACATTACCCTAAGGATAACAACTATTTTCTCGCATCATCTGGAGCATTGTACGTTGTATTGTTTCAATGTGTTTCATATAAGTATTCTTTTGTATTTCTGAATTATATTTCATTAATATTTTATTGAGTGCATTTTAGTATTGGACTGTTTTTCCATATATAGTGTATGCATTGTAAGGGACTTTAAAATAAAACTATGAAGCATTGTTGCATTTTGAGTTTATGTTCAAACATGCCTTTGTAAATAAATCTTGATTCTATGAAATATCATTCATACATGCTTATTGCACTTATGATTTTACATTTATATGCCAAAATTTGCCAAATTAGTTTTGTATTTTCCTTCAAAAAATACTTTTCTAAATGTTTATATTAACCATTTATTTTTATATTATTTTATGTTTGTATTTTTTATTATTGCTATTCTCTTTCTCTTAAATATTTAACTAAAATGAAGTTTTAATATCTTTTCTTAATTATTTTATAATTTTTTTTGTTTTCCTGTGTTGTAGAATATATGAAATCAAAAATTTAAAATTAATTAATAATCAGTATGAAAGTAAATTCTGTGATTTTCAGTTCTGTATACGCTTTTTTATTTAGAAACCATTTAAATTAAACATTAGCATGTTTGTATATAATCTAGGCTATGGTTTGGCCAATCCCCTCCAATTAAGAAAGCAATTATTATACTTAGGAAATCTTCCCTTTGAACAAAATAGTTATTAATAATTTATTTCTACAACAAATTAATTAAATAAAAGTGCTTATAATGTTATGGTGGACAACTTGTTTCTAATATCTTTGCATTGTTCTAAAAATTGAGAAAACTTTTTGTCTGTTTATAAATTTCTATTTCAAATTTAATTTATAGGAATTGCGGAGCAAAAATATTTGATCTAAGAAAAGGGAAGCAAATTTGTCACCTTGAATTCCCTAAAGGGTTGACAAGTTCTTTCTTCTCCCACAGTGGCATCAACATTGTGACCACTTGTAATGACGATTCAATTAAAGTCCACGATTCAACTGATATTAATCAACCCCAACTGAAAGGTAATTTATGTAATTAAAGCTTATAACACATGTTAATGTTAGATGCGTCCTTTAGATCCCTGTTTCTGTAACTGTATTTCCTCACAGTTTAATGTTCTTACGTTGTAAAAATTTATTTTTGTTTCATGACAAAGCTACTCACAGTTTCTGTTAGTTTTTATGTATTTAAAAATTGGTCAAGACGTTGAGCTGTATCCCTTTTAACTTATTTTTAATATTAATAGTCCAAGAACTGGATGATAAAAATTAAATTATTGTGGCCAAAATAACTTAATTTTTATTAACCCGTTCTTGGACTACCAAAATTAAAAATAAAGTATTTAAAAAGTTAATAACTGAAAAAATAAAGAATTAAGCCCATTAAGTATAATTTTTGTATTTCATTATAATTTTTAATGAACTTATTTTAAATTTATTTTTATTTATATGTTTTCACAAGTTTTTATTATATGTGTTGTAAAATTTGTTTTCTACTTTGTATATTTTCATGATTTTGTGCTCATTTTTTGTTACTATCTAAATTAATTATGAGGAATGTTATTTTTAAATTTAATATTGCAGTGTCAACCCCACATAATAATCACACAGGGAGATGGTTGAGTGTATTTAAAGCTCAGTGGTATCCAGCTAGGGACGATATATTTCATATAGGTAGCCTTATGAATCCACGAAGGGTATGTTGCTTCTATCATCAATATGTATAGACAGGAAATATGTAAATGTTAAAAGATGGCAAATAATAGACAGCTATGGGAAAACAATTAAAACTGCTGTGCAGATAACTATTGTTGCTTCTATAAGCAAGTTTATTATACTTACTGTTTCTCTTTATTTACCTGCTATTACTTAAACTTTTTGAATAATTAATGAGATACTAGGTAGCGCCATCTTTTTAGTGCATTTTCAAAGAGATTTTTTATTTGGAGCTTAAATTTCAAGCTTTTGAACTTAAATTCCTTTGTGAGGTATTTTACCACAAGATTCCTTTACTAATTTCACAAAATATTAAGAAATTCTGTGCACTTCTGCTTTTAAAATACAGATTTAGCTATAAGTTTCATCATTAACTCTAATGTTATATTGTTCTGTGAGTAAAATTGGTGGATCAAGTGAAGCTAGGAACTGATTGTATGTGTCTCTATACAGTTTTTTTTTATCTTAGATTATTTTAAAAAGGCATCTTTATCCATCATATCTTAAAATACAATTATAATACTATAATTTATTATAATTATTAATATATAATAAATATTTATGATGTTATAATTTATTTTAAATTTATTGTCATATGGCAATAAATTTAAAATAAAATAATGTAACAATAATTTTTAATGGATGTATTTTTGTTTAAATAGATGCAAATGTACACTGATAATGGAAAACTGTTAACTGAGCTAAGGAATTATGATTTGATGACAACTTGTTCACCAGTCATGGCTGTCCATAAATCTCTTCCCTTTGTTGTTGGAGGAAACAGTTCAGGAAAAGTCCATGCATTTGTACCTCCTGAACAAGACTAATTTGTCACGTTGAACGTGTTCCTATATTCCACCATTCTATAAATGATAAAGAAACGGCCATGCCACTCACCGTACTTAAAAGTATTATTAGAAAAATAAATTTGCTTGAGTACCTGTTTAGATTTTTTAGAGTAAATTGACATAAAAATAAGGGGTCGGTGGTAGAGACAGTGTTCTAGCTTTTAATCAAGGGAAGTCTAGTTCAGTTTACCACTCTGCAAGTCAGCGTCACTAGTACAAACTGCTTTGTTGATTTTTAGCTATTGGTAACCAACCGCCAACAAATCTGTCTATATGTACTAGTGACGCTGTCTGGTGTCTCGGTGTTAGAACTCGAGTCCTCTGGACTATTACAAATTTTAAACCTAGATTATGTATGTTCATCAGCTTTTTTCTTTAAAAATATGAAAAACAAAAATGATGCAATTATTTAAAAATAAAATCTATGTAAATTAAATTGTTGTACTTAGCGTTAAATTAAAATAGCTTGAACCTGTTGTTATAACTAGAGAAAATTAGCAGAGAGGCAGGATTTGTGGTGCTGCTAAGAAGATATTGGAGGAACTAAAAGTGACAGAATTTGCTCTTGACTATGTAAAGGGTGGGAGTTAAAACACTGTCTCTACCACCAACACCTCATTTTCACATAATTTTAGGGAATTATTATTATTATAAAACTTGTTTTATACTTATATTTATACTTCTTGACATATTCAAACTTTTATTTACCATTATTTTTTTTCTTTTTTACTTCATCACTTTAATATATAACCTCCTTTTACTGTTGATTATTTTTGTTTGTTAATTAAATTAGTTAAAAAAATAATTATTTATAAAGTTATCAAATCCATAATTATTCATCACTCAATTGTACTCTTAATTTTAATTTGACATTTATTTAACCATAAATTTTATTTTAATTAAAAAAAATACTCTTGGATTTAAGAAAATTGACTCTGCTAGCAGGTAAATAAACCTGCTTGCTTGCTGTTATGAATATTACCTTACTCTTTGTATTTAAAATGATAAATTACATGTTGAAAGTTGAATAATGTTAATTTATTACATTTTTAAAGGTTTTTGATTATTTTACTTCTATTTTGTTAAATCACACTTAAGTTTTAATAAAAAAAAATCTTTGTTTCATTACAATAAGCTATTTCCACTGTTTGTAATTTTTGTCTTTGTTTGATGTTTATTGAATAAATTAAGTTTTGTTATAAGAATCTATTAAAATTTTGTTTCCAGTATGTACAGTAAAGTGATGTAGAAATTCATATTGTAGGGGTGGGGAGCGGGACACAGTTGCCCAACTTCCCCGGAATAGGCTGTTTTAGATGGGCCTGCTTAAGTTCACCGTTTCTCCACTCGAGGCAGGTCGTTTCACCTTGTATGGCATATATAAAATAATTAGTTCTTCATTTTCAGGATTTAAATTATTTAAAGGGATCTTTAACAATGAATCTTATTAAAATTATTAAAGGGATCTTTAATAATTATTTTAAATGTATAATTTTCATAAAATGATATAAAAATATAAACACTGTGTTATATTTAACTAGACCTGATATCATGATAACCATGATATGCAGAAATGGAAATTAATTTGCGTGTTTATTGCTTTTCTATTTGTTCTTTTAATGGAAAAAATGCTAAATTTATCTTATTTTCTAAACAAATAATCTTATAAACAACTAAAAATGTTCTGAAAATTTGTCTTGTTTACATTCTAGTTTATAAACGTCTCAATTAAAAAACTGATAACAGTTGTACAAGGTGAAAACTAGTGCTCGGTGCGATAGTTGATGCAACTAGCCCGTTTTTTTAGGACCACCTCAAACCAGGGAGTTGGACCACTGTGTCCCGCGCCCCCACCCCTTGTATGAATTTCTACATCACTTTAACGTACAGTTATTACTTAGTTATAAACCTTAATCAATGTGGTTTTAAATATCATCATTATTTGTTCCTTTTTGAATGAAAAATATTGATTTGTTATAACAAAACCATTTTGTACTGAAAATTCCTTAATATAAATAGGTGTATTGTTTACTTTCTGCTTGCAGAATGTAACTAACTACTCCTTCTTAGTTAGTTACTTTTTTATCTTAGACTTTTAGTTACTCACTAGAGATTTCTTAGTCACCTAGCTACTAACAGTTAAATACAATTAGAAGCAATCTTAAGGATCAGATGAGCTGGATATATATGATGTCATGCTACTATCTCACAGATAATAATTTGAGGCAGTTACACATGTCTCACTGGTACAGTTCTCTATGTATTAAGGTACCTTCTAGAATGATATTTAATTTTTTTAATGATAAATAGGGAAACTTAGTTCTATGATAAATTTTTATTGTATTCTTAATTTAGGTCCGAGTGATTAAAAGGGACAAAATTTTCTATAGTTTTGATGAATTTGAATAATCTTACAAGGTTTCGGAGCTGATTTGATGTAGGCTTTGGCAAATAAGGTATTAGCTACAAAATAGGTACATTACTGACTCACACTATGATGGTTTGCGCAATGAAATGTGATACTTCTTTTAGATGCACCAATATTAAATTCTTTTATATGAGGTTAAGAAGCGGTTCCTAATCCTAGTATGTCTGCTCAAGTTAATATTTGCTATTATGTTTTTTAAACTATTTCCCAAATATGGTAATAATGTTACTACTTTTGTTAACTTTGAAGCCAACCATTTTTGAGTCCACATTAAGTCCTAAGAAATTTGATTCCTATATCTGTAACCCATTCTACTACATTTCAGTAATTTTTCACTGAGCTGATGTGCTTGACATACTTTGCTGTTTTTACTCAAAACTGTAAGAAATGAATATTTTAACAATCTCGTGGCAAAAATTACTGGAACGAAGGAATATGTGCATCAAATTTTGGATACTTTCCAAAACTTTCTATACTGTAGTAACTTAACTACTTTTTTATTTTACAAGTTACTGTAACACAATATCCACATTTGGGTGTTCTTAGGTGATACTGACCAAAATGCTATTGGTATATTTTAACTCCGAGAGGTTGATATACTGGAGGAAATTTTTAAAAGTTTAGGACTGTGTTAACCTTATTAATAGGATTTCATGTTGTCACACCTAATATGTTTTACCTGTTTTTAGAACATATATACAGGTTTCTAAATGTATCAAGAATACAAAGGGCAACAGGCACCTCTTATTAGATTTTAAAATTCATATAACCATTTTCCACCATACATCAAAATGGATTGATGTATGAATTCAAATAATTCATGCTCGTTTTGAAAATGGGCTTTGATTTCCTATTAATTCAGGGCAAAGATCATTTAATAATCTAGTAGGTTAAATAAAAAAAAACACCTTTTATGACTAGAAACAAATATTTTAATTACAAAAAATAATACAAACATTCCTAAATTCATTTAATTACAGAAATGCATTTTTTTGTAAATTTAGTCACATAATTTACTCTTAAACATAAATAAGCTCAAAGATTTCTTATGAAATCATTTACAAATTATTGACTAAAAGCTAATTAAAATTGTCAAAATATAATTTATACAGTCTTTTTTTGTAGTTTGTTAATATAAATAAACAATTTAAGGAGTTTAGAAAAAGGTTCTGTCATGTATAGAGTCTTATTGTAAATGTTATTACAATAAGTCTTTTGTAATAACATTTTAAGTCTAATAGCTTTTAGACTTAATGTTTAAAGTCGAATAGCTTTTAGACTTAATGTTTGAAGTTGAATAGCTCCTTGACAACAGAAGGAGCATGCAAATATATATTTTTCACGTATATATATTTGCTGCTTCTGACAACAGAAGCAGCAAATATATATTTTTAAATCGCGGAAAGGAGACAATTTTGAGCACTGAGCACTGAATAAATAATAAATAAATAAATAAAAACCATTTATTTGCACACATAACAATCATTTTTAACACAGAATAAATAATGCTACACTAATAATGAAGCTTCCTGCACAGAATTTTCAAACTGCTACTATTATAGCCTCAACATAATTTACGATAGTATATTTATTTTAATTTCTAAACATCAAATATGCATCTAGAACCTTTTTTCCAAACAACTTAATAATTAATTTTAAGAAGACTAAGTATTTATGAATAAGCTAAAAGACAGGCCATCGTCCAATTGGGTAGATAAAAAAGTGTTACAAGTGTCAATGTATTGCTTGCATATATATGTGAATCCACCACGGCTAGAGTTAAAGCTTGCTTAATACCAGGCAATATTTTATCAGTATTCTCATTTCTATAAATACAGGCTGCAATTATGAATCCAGACAGTAATATACCGGGATGACAAATCCAAATAGCAAGTCTTCTAAGCCATCTGAAAATTAAAATATACAATTTAATAGTATAATAACACCATTTTTTTTATGAACTATGTTTTACATAAATTGTGTATAAGCATTCCTAATTTATAATTAAATTTGTAGAAACAACAGTTTATACCTGATAAAACAATTTTTTCCAAAATATTCCTTATTTATTTAACATAAAAGTAAGTATTATTTGTTTTTATGGCATATGAGTAAAACTGTAAATCTTTTTTATATTTTTTTTTTGTTCGGAAGGTAAAAAAAGCCGCCTGAGTGTGGGGAGTGCAAGGCTAAATATGCACTAATACTAGGAAATTGCCAGCTTACCCCGTCACTGAATCACAAAAACTATGCATCTGCTGCCATCGTAGAAACCGCTGACAGGGGTAGACCAGTTGGAGGCAGTTGGCCGCTTAAAAAAAATACCATTAACCTAGATGCTGACCTTTTTTATAGTTAAAATTTTTTAAAAAATTAATGATCATTTTGGTTTACATTTATGGTATTACTAATGACAAGACCTTTTTAAACACAACAGTTGACATCAAGGGAGCCAATAAGGTTAGTCCTGTATGTTAAACCACACCCACAATGTCATATCAGGGCAAACTCATTAGTTCTTTAACACTATTTTTCATACTGTTAACTAATTTTAACCATGTTTCTTACTATAACCAAACAAATAAAATAACAGAAACAGTAACGTTACAATAAGTCTTTTGTAATAACATTTTAAGTCTAATAGCATCATACCCATTTAAGTCTAATAACATCTTACCCATTATTTTTTGATTTTAAAAGTAAAAATGGCGGAGTAACAAAAACTCCCACTACTATTGCTAAGCTGAAATTATGCATCGATACCACAATGAGTAGAGTAGCCAGCAGAACTTCTAAACACATCTCTAGGAGATACCATGGTTCTTCAGTGCCAAAACTAAAACAAAGACACTTGTTGAGTACTTATGACTAGTGAAATGTCATTTTAACTTATTAACAAATGAATTGATGCTGATAATAAGATGAAACTTGACACATATGCCAGTCTTATACATGGCTACATGCGTGCCAAATTGATCGCAAGATTTTTTGGTGTTATATGTATTATCTAAATTTTTGCTGAGTCATTATTGCGGGTTAATGATGCCATAAAGTATATTTTATAAAGTTTCAACTCTCTGGTATGAATACACTAGGAGCTACGATGATAACAGACATACAACTTTAACAACCTGAAACGGATAATTCAGGTGACATCCTGGTTTCAGATTTTTTTGCAAACACAATACTACTTTCCTTTATACCAACGGTATAAATGAGGAAAATTAAAAATAATATAATAATTCAATACTGAATAACCTATGAATCAGTGCTCTGAATAAAAAGAAATACTTCAGTACTGTACACTAAACATATAATACCGTTTAGACATAGTCCAAGGAAGTACAAATAAAATTAATGTAGCCACTGTATAACCGTAAAAGACAGCATCTTCTGTTGATATAAAATTAAGAAATTTGACAAATATTTGTGGTGAACTGTAAACACAGAGTCCAAGTAGGTAGCACAACATTATTACAACTCCTGTGCCAACACTGTTCAAGTTGGGGTACTCCTGAAACAACAACAAAAATATTAAATCAAACATTTTTTGTACATATCTCTACACAAATAGAGGGACAAACAGCTCTTTAGAAGGCCAATGTTCCCACCTTTAAAGGGATGCAATATCTGAAAACTGATTTAACATACACAATGAATATTTTTTTTTTAATAAAATCTGCTACCTGATAAAATCAGAAGCTTAAAAGTAACAATAAATTACCAATAGAAATAAATCGTAAGAAAGTCGATAAAAGAAAAATGATTCGTGAAATATTTCTAGCAACAGGTCAATGAAAGATAAATTTAACTCCAAACAATAATACATATATCTTTAATTTTATGAATAAAAAAATACTCTAACATAAAAATCTCTGTTTATAACATACATAATTAGATGAAATTACATCCATAATTCTATTTACGACCGATGTTCAATAAAAGATAAAGTAAGAATAAAACATATCACTTTTTTAACGAAAGTAATTTTAGGATGCAATTATGAAATTGCAAACATGGATAAACAATAGTCTACTGAGCAATGCAAAAGAAAATTCTTAATTAATGAATTACTTAAAAATTTAAGTAATTCAGTTATGCTCATGTTTATACACATGTGAAAACCCTAAAGATTTAGGATAATTTTAGTTTGATTAAGACTTCTGACACCTAAGAAGTTGCAGGAAGTTTTTTGTAATATAGAAACAAATATTTTAAATTTTACTTGTATTAACTAAATTAGTGTCATCAATTTATTAAATTAGAAACCATCATCAGCTTAAAATTTTAACTCATTTTACACAAAGAATTATAATTAACAAAATTTGTTGTCATAACAATTACCTTAACTGGTTGATCAGCCAACAATGTCTCTTCATTATCTTTATCAGCATCCATAGCTTCATTTTTCTCTTCATATGTTTCTTTCTTTTCTTTCTTTATTTTAATTTGATCATGGAACAACTGATCGACCCAAATGCTATTTAGATGTAAACAAACACTGAATGCCTTAATAAATAATGCACCTGCTAAAGTCCCAATGCAAACCATATAGTATCCTTTTTAAACAAATAGTAAATAAAATTTAAGTTTTTTTAAAAAAAATAAATAAGTTTTAACATGAAGAAATAAGTCAGTTTACAAGATCTGTAGATGTAAACTAAGTAGACTATCATTCTTTAGAGAAAGGTCTCTATAAACTATAACAACATAAAATTATTTTTAATTTTTGAAAAAAAATGTTATTCTTTTAGGTTAAAGAGGCCCTATTTTAATTAGGATAATTTATTTTATTCTTGAATCACTACTAAACACTATGGCCATCAGCACATCTACATATAATAACCAAATATATATTAGTTACTATTCCTTATTTATACTGAAGGTACATAGAAAAAGTATCATGTTTGCCCTAAAAAACCTGAAATCAAGATTTCACCTAAATAATCAGGTTCATATGTTTAAGACCTCGTATTTGTCCTAAACAAGTCTGTGTTTATGTACATGTGACAGTAATAATTGTTTATGCCAGAGTGTTGAAACTTGGTACAAAAATCAATCTTTAGGTCTTTTTGTGCTTTCCAGACTTTTTTGATGCCATAAATGGCTCATCTAAATTTAAAAAATTTATCAAATACAGAAAAATGATCAAATTGATTTGAACTTCATGGTTTCTGTATAGACCACAATGCTAACAAACCTTGGCACGATGCCAAGAAATGAGCCAAAATGAAAATCATTTGAGTTGAGAAAAAAGGTCTCTGGTACTCCATATCTAATTTCTTCTAATAGCATAAGATAACTTAAAAAGATCATTCTTATTTAAGAAAAATCTTTCTTTCTTAAGTGCACGGATTCTTCCAAAATTGATAGATAAAATATAGTGAGTTTTTTAAATAAAATCTTAATCTAAAAAGTAACAATACCAAAAAAATTACCGATAGAAATAAATCGATCGTAATCTGCAAGTAAATAAAAGAAATATGATTGGTGAAATCTTTCTAGTAAGTTGTTAATACTTCTATAAACACCTTCAATTACTCTGAAAGCAAATAAATATGTGGTTAAAACTAAGCATATTATATTTTAAGGATGTAATAATGTTTTTTTTACAAAATGATATCTTTTTAGACAACACATACATGGTTTATCTACACAATAAAAACAAGTACAACTATAATATGTTAGTTAAAATAGAATATAAGTATGTTAGTTTTATGATTACTTTTTTATTTAATGTCTTATTTATTATTAAGACATTCATTTTCAAGCTTTTGAGGAGGAATAGGTCCTAATTAATACAAAAAAAAAACTAATTTTGCCGAGCTTTCGATATAATTTAATCTTTTTCAACCACCATGTAACTGTTTTTGTTATTATTTAATATGTTAAGCCTTTAAAAAGATTAAATTATATCGAAAGCTCGGCAAAATTAGTTTTTTTTTATTAATTAGGACCTATTCCTCCTCAAAAGCTTGAATATTTAAAATAGAGGTCCCTATAAAATTGTTTGACATTCATTTTATAAAGCTTAAATTCTATTTTTTTTAAATATTAAATTAAAATAATAACAAAGCTTCAAACTACAAATAATATAATTTCCTTTTAGTGAATTTTCAAAGAAAAAAATGAGCTTATGAGATTGGGGTCTTGGAGGGGGAAGGTGGATTTTTTTTGAATGTGCATGGAATGGCATAGTGTAAGTTTGCAGACACAAATAAGCTCAAATTAAAGCTTTTACCTAAGAGAGAGGGGGGGGGGCTTAAAAATAAAAAAAATATTTTCTTTTCCAAACAAAATAAGAGCCTTGAAGCCCATTTCTAGCAAATCCTTTACCATAGAATATAATAAAATCCAAGCACATTAATTTCTTTAGAATAGAAGGGACATAAAACTTATAAAATAAGAATTACCTTCCAACTTGATAATAACTAAGAGCTGGCCCTTTGGTCCCTCTGAATCCCTCAATTGTAACAGCCTCTATCCCAAACCTGAATTAACAAAATATAAATATTTTATCTCAGACAATATGAAATAATTCCACATAGTTTTGAAGTAATTCATATCCTCCACTTATGTTTGGTAATAAATTTTTGATAATTTTGTTTGAAAAATAATAAGTTGTTTGATTAATAACCATTGACATTGAGTCTTTTTATACTTATTTAAATGAGCCATGGTCCCAAGTTGAGAGTATTACCACCTCTTTTATTTGTGAATGAGGCCCAATTAAAGCTCAATATTGTCTTTTCTAAGATATTTCTTATACCAAGTTACAGGAACCTAGTATGAACTGTAACCTCTTCTATACTTATGAATGAGGCTTTTTTAGGGCTTAATGTCCTTCAAAACTTAGTGAAAGAGTCCCAACCAGAATTTTCCTACCTCTTGGACCAGTGTAATGTCTTTTATTCTATTATGCATGCTTTAATTCTGCCTTATAGTTAATAGAGTCTACTTTAAAGCTTAAAGACAATAGGAAGTTTAGCTTTACAGCAGGGGCACGTTTTGTTCCTAGTTTTCATAATGTTATCAGTTGGTCAGGACTTTCAAATTCACGAAAAAAGGAAGAGTAGCCATTGTAATATTATCAAGGCTCTCTTATCAAATATACCAATACTTATTGGAATTACAAGAAAAAGAGCATTATCCACCTTAAGGAGGTCTCAAAAACAGGGGTACTTGACAGGTAATTACCACTTTACTCCAATAGTTCTACCAATTTAATGTATTTTTTGATTTTCCGAAGTCTGAGGGCCTCATTTTAGAAGGGCTTTCAATCCTCTACCTTCACTTCTAAGAATGGAGCAGCTAAACAACTATGCTTAAAATTTATTTTTTTCTCTCATTTCTTAAATATTCTTTCACTATATTTTACCTTGTTGAGTTTTTTTAGAGCAAACATACACTACCTCTTTTCAAATCTATGCAAATGTTGGATATGTTACAAGCAAAGTTGGAAGGGGAAAGGTTAATAAATTGTCTGTTGACAATGTTTACATACTGCATAGAGGAATATATAGTACTGACATACTGCTTGATACTGCCAAAACATTAGATTTTAAAACTAAACAAATCATTTTGAAAAGCAAACCTTGCCACATAACATAAAAATATACATATAATAAATAAGATAGTTAAAAAAATAAACAAAAAGTAGAGCACAGTACCTGTGATATAATCCATGATTGCCATCAGGAACACCACTAGCTTGGCCTAAAACCATAGATCCCATAGTCAAAAATGATTCTAGATATTTACTCTGTATTGTGCTTGAAGCAAGCTTTTCCTATAATTGATATGACAAACAAAAATTAATCAAAAATATTATACTAACAAAAAAAATCAATACTTAAAAAAGTAAAGATAATAAAAAAAACATCCATTACTAAATTCAGCTATATGGGTTACACAAGAGGTTAATGTAGGCTATATAGGTTACACACACAAAACATTTCTGAATCTTCAACATTGTTAGGCTACGGATAAAAAAAAAGAGTCTGAAAAATAAATATATTATGGTTCTCAACCACTTTTCTCTGAAATACCTTATGCTCATGTGGCTAGACAAGACAATAGACTAATAATTTTCCAAACAATGTTGTTTTTTTTACAATGAAGCTTTGTTGCAATTTAACTTGAACTATAATGCGTTGCATTAGAAACATACATCAGAATTATTATAAAATCAGTAAAAAATAATTATATAAAAAATTATGGCTACCATGTCGAGCTTTTCAATGTATATTATTCGATTTATTCCTTTTAATTAAATTTTTAGTGTTCACCATTTTTGCCACCATTCTTGTAATTTTTCGTTATTTTTAAAATGTTGAGTATGTACCATATAATTTCTTTTTCTACTCTTTAAGAGTAGAAAAAGTTTTTTTTCATTTGGTCTGCCATATTGGCCGCTATTTTGAAATTATTTGTTGGAATATGACCAAAACCTATACAGCTCTTGATAATTCTATGTGTATAAATTTTTTAATCAAAATCAGTCAATTTTTACGGCAGTTATATTTGCCATCCCAAAAATCTGAAATGTAAGAACTCACTGACGTCCGTTCAACTAGTAATGCCTTGCATTACTAGTTGCAGGAACTCAGATCAGAATCTAATAAAAATTGGCTGTCATTTTAAAATTATCACTTATTTTGATAATTTCATACTAGATCTCACTCTCAGATCAGAATCTAATAAAAATTGGCTGTCATTTTAAAATTATCACTTATTTTGATAATTTCATACATGTTACATATTTGTCTTGTTCTTCTCTGCAAGAGCTTTAAAAAATATGTAACATGATTTTTTTCAATAGGTCCACCCTTTTAAAAATATTGTTTGCACTATAACCAAAAGCTATACAGCTCTGAAGACTAACCATTACTACATGTATACTACGTTATATTAAAATCGATTAATTTTTTATGACAGTTATAGTGAAACGTACAAACATGGACAGCATCCCTATCTTCTAGCAACAGAACTCATTAAGTTTTGTTCAATTATAAATGATATTGTTTGAACTCCATAAGAATTTTAAATCTATAGCATAACTTTATGAGCAGAGTATAAAAGAATTGTTACATAACTTAGTTTCACAAGCATGCCTATAATGTCTTTTAAATATACATGCCTAGTAATGTCTTTTTAACTCTTGTTTGGAAGAGCCCAAAAACACTTTTTTCAAGCTTATTACATTATTTGTAATGACACATTTACAATAATAAAATATCTCTCAAATAACTTATAATAATGTTTAATAATAATATTCTAGAAACTAAAGTCCAGCAGACCTAGAAATAAAAAAATACCTACCAACAAACATTGGTAAAAATGTTCACAATAACTTACTCTTTTATCAAAAGTATGTCCAACTCTCTCTTTGTTGCATATTCTGTGAATTAGATTATATAGGTCTAAATTAGGTAACTGACCATTTAATCCAAGTAGTTTGACATCTAAATACCTGGCACCTCCCTTCTCTAAACCACTGATTTCAACATTTATAGCAGCCTGGATTGATCCCCCTCGTCCTTCAAGTTCACCAGCTTCCAGTATTCCTAAAAGCAAGACTTCTTTTACTTTTCCACATTGGATAAGAAAAGTATTATCGGGTAAAATGTTTCATTAAAAATCTAAAACCAATATTATCTGTTTTGGGTGTTTTCTCCTCTTTATCTCCTCGTGGGTGGTTATTACTTTTTTCTTTCTGTAAGAGTATATGTTCAGAAACACTGACTGTTTAGCACCCATTATATTCAATTTGTTACTTTTCTACCAAGTGAAAACTTATAATACCAATGGTTACTTTTAAGGTTAATATGTGCTAGTTTCTCTAAGTAAACTCTCTAAAACATGGACCGGTGCAAGTTCAAATTTATCATTATTTTTTGGTTGCTATTACCCAAATAGGGTTTTTTGGAGGTCAACTGCTGGGTTATGTTCCTCCATTATAGTAATTTTGTTACCTCTTTTTGCAACCTTAAAAAGATAGATACCATAGCTCCCACAATAATATTACCTGTGTTTGGAAACTCCAGGTATAATAAGAACCAATATCCCTTTATTCTGGTATAGTGATGTAAAAATGAGAAGTTGATGTAGAGATAGTATTCTGACTTCCACCCTTTACACAGCCCTTTTAGTTCCTCCAAATATCCCTCCATCATTTTAATTTTCACCAGCTATAACAACCTTTTCAAGCTATTTTTCTAATTGGTTTATATAGCACTTAGAACACAAGTTTACTTTATATTATTTTTTTACTGAATGTTACGGTTTCAATTTTGTCACGGATTTCATAATGGTGTTTTTTAAGCTTAAGTAAATAATAAAGATGCTCCAACTTTCTATAAGATTAGGATAGAACGTCAAAAATTAACATTAATTACCTCTGATATGTAATGATTATCTCTTTTAAGACTATAAAGACTTATTTTTGAAATGTGTACCAATGAAAATCTGGGCTACATTTTTTTAGAAAAGGACAAAACTAAAAAGTCTTTAAGAGGGTTTAAGAAATCTTTGAAAACAATAAAAATGGCACTCTTTGTTGACCATTGCTTAGCAACAGAGCAGAATGGACCAAGTGGCGATGACTTGCGGCATAGTAGTTGAACCAGATTCCCTCCTTGAATGAAAGCTGGTCCATCTCACCTATAGGGAAAAAGGTGGGAGTTGGAACACTGTCTCTACAGACAGTGTTCCAACTCCCACCTTATTTTTACATCATTTTATATTCTGGTAATTTTTCACTAAGCTATATTTTGACACATATCATATATTTATCTAAAAATACTAGTTTGTTGTGGTTTTGAACATAAATCTATAATATATCAATCAACACATTGGTGAAAAATAACTGAAATATGGTGATATAAGTATCTGTTTTCTTATGATATAATTATTTCCAAAACAGGTGATATTGTTGTATCCTCTAATTTCACTTTTTTAAGTTCATAATATTTAGTATCATAATAGTGACAAAGTAAATAAATACAATGAGAAATTAAATTGTCAATAACTTTTTAACAAATTAAAAAAAATACCTGGAGTACCACATGTAACTCCGTGGTATGCCTCCAGCCAAGCTTGAGCACCAAGTTGTTCATGTTCAGTAAACAGAAATATTATATCCTTAGCCCAATACTTTTGTTCTGAAATAAATATAAGACAATTATTAAGCTAATACAAACAGAATCATATTAGGCCAGCCTCTTTTCACATTAAAATTTTCTTAGGAGAGAACCAATAGGCAGAACATAAAAAATACAGCTTATGCATGCATAATAGATAATGCTCTACATCGAAAGTTTATCAAGCTAAAACAGAAAAATTAAAGAATATAACTTTTTTTAATTTACCATTTTCATAAATAAATCTAAGCAAGTTCAGACATTCAAATCAAATATATAATTATTAAGTTATTAATTAATTACAGTGTAATTGAATCTTACTTCTAAAATAATGAGCAATAGAAAGAACAAGAGCTAGACCAGCATTGGTCGAAGGAAAGGTAGAGGTTGGTGGTCTGTAAGGAACTGCTAAAACAATACTTTCAGTACTTGCATCCCCTCCTAATAATATACCATACACATTGTTTCCTGTATATTTCTGAAACAAATAATGATACAAGGTAAATGAGATAAAAGATATGGTTAGCATTATGTAGACTTAACCAGGCTAAACCCAGTATTTTAACACAACATCCAAATCCCAAGAGCATAGTTAAAAGGCTCGTTTTTGAAGAAGTACTTCAAAAATCAACAATGAATAACCAGTTTTTAATTATAAATAAAGTAATAAATCCACAATTGAAAAGGCGATAAGTAAAATATAGGGTGATTTATACTAAATTTGGATGGGACATCAATAAATAGTATAAATTAGTGCAATGAGTCTGGGGGAGGGATTGGCACCTCTGATTCATGTATATAATCAAGCAAAAGAAAAAAATAATGGTTAGAATAATAAAATGATTACATTGAAAGATATCTATCTTACAAATATACAAAGATTTTTTATTAGATTTAAACTTAATGTCCCTTAACACCCATTTTGATTTTTTCATATTTTAAAACAAAAGAAAACTAAATAGTAAAGTATGTACAGAACAACCTAGATAGTAGAACTAGAAAACAAAGTTGCAAGAAAAATAATCTGCTGATAATTTAAGGCAAATAAAATTTTTACTAGACAAACAAACTAAAAGTTAATATTTAAACTTCTTTGAAAACATATTGTGTTGTTTATCATGACATCTTTTAATGAATTTATTGCTAATAATTGTGCCATAAAATAATAATAATAATTTAATAATAATGCCATAAAATTACTCAAAAAACTCTAAGCAGTTAAATTAAAATACAAACCACTCCAGGTCTTAATGGGTGAGATAAAGTAAAATTCTGGCTGTAAACTTGAAGTCCCATTTGGGCCATTTTGGCTTTGATCCAGGCGGCCGGTATTCCTGCATGTTTATCTTTTTCTATATCTAGCTCAGATTTTAATGTCCTAGCAAGAGTGCCTTCATTGTAATCAACTACAACCAGACCAGGCAGCAATGCATTCTCTGATAAATAAGTTGCTACGCATAAAAAAATAAAATAAAGAACAGATTATGATGATAAAAATGATACTTTGTCTGAAGGTAAGAATAACACTTCAAATACATCTGAAATGTTATAAATAACTTTTTTATTTTTTTTTAAATAAGTTGGTGAAGCATAGAAAATTAAATATATCCTATATCAATCTAATACAAATTCTTAAAAATTTGAGTATTATATCATCAAAACAAAGTCCCACAAACAAACCCTCAAGAAGGGGGGTTAACTTAAATGAGGAAATGTTAGTGGTGCGGACAACTTATGAACAAACCCCAGTATCTTTCCAAAAATAACGGATTATATTTTTAAATTCAAATTTATGAACACCATGGAAACTTTCGGTTATGACTAGTATAACTGCACTTCTAACTAGCTGACAGGACCAACCAATGAGGGTGGTCCTGGATGTAAAACCACGCCCACAATTCCATAACGGGTTAACCGATATGGATTTAATAGTTTCCCAAGCTGTCAACTGATTATAACCGTGTTTTTAATTATTCCACTACATTTCTTACTTTTAATTACAGTGGAATAGTTTGTCCTCTACTATACTCATAATATAAATATAATTATCTTACCAGAATTAATTTGATCGTGAGACAAAAGGCAATACCAAACAACAGAAGCAATGTACAGGAAAATACATATTTTTCCTTGGTGGTTAATTATAAATCTGAACGGTTTCCCATGGAAGCCAGTTGGGTCAGTTAAATATCCCATTTCTTCGGATTAACAATAAATATTTCAAATAATTACATCTAGTAACAGTAAAAAATAATTTAATATATTGTTGTTGTTGTTTACTTCTAATTTTTAGAGCCTTAAACTTAATATTGCAGGCTTAAATTGGTTTGTAGTTATAATTGTTTTTTGAAGTAAGAGAAAATATAATAAAAATTTATAAATATTATAAATTTAATATATAAACAAGAAAAACACGAATATTTGAATTTCGCGGACTGCTAACAAAAATATAGATAACCCAGGTTCATTTAGATCTGTGGTTTGAAGTTATGCAGAATCGAGTTTTACAACGGGACATGTAAGGTAGGTACCATGCAAGGATTTTGAATAAAGTAATGTAAATGTAAGGTTGGTACCGTTTAGGTTTTATATTTATTATGATGCCTCAGTAGTGTTGGTATGGTACCGAGTTGATAAAGTGTATTACTACTAGGAATGAAAATATTAGTTAAGAAAATATTACGTACGGACTTACGGACAGAGGGATTGAAATACCTCAGGAGTGTTGTTACGCGGTAATAGCATCTATTATTATTAGAAATTAAAATATTAGTTGAGAAAATATCAATAAATGCATTAGTTTCGCTACTCTAAGGTCAGTCCGTGTTTTTTGTTTTGATTGCATACGTGAATTTACCGGGACGGTTTATTTAGTTGTGTATTTTTTATTTTTTTTTTTCAAGTCTTTTTAACAAAGATCTTGAATAAATATCTTTATCTGCTCACGGCAGGAAAATGAAGCATTACTGAACTAATTTTAGGCGAGAAAGTAGTATTTCCCAGATCGGCTGGTAATTAGTCATGAATGATAAAAAAGCAGTCATGAATGACAGCACTTTACCTGCCTAGTCAGGAAAGTAGCATTTCCCAGCCGCTCCTGCCTATGCTGGTAAAGAAAGTTAATAGATAATTTTTGTAAACATGATTAGTTAATAATAAAAAGCCTATTGAATTTATTTCATAATTTATATAATGAATAATTACATTATTTAACTAATTAAAATTAAAATAAAACAATTTGTAATGTAAATCTTTAATTAGAAATAAATTTTTTTGATTATATTAAAGGCAACACTTTTTGTTTTGGGTTTATTGTCTCATCTTTTTTTGTCGAGTCATTCACTACTTTTATCATACGAACCCGTATTTAATACAATTTAAAAGTTAGTTTATTCTATAGCGATTCTATAGCGTTTTGTGATGAATATCGTCGAAGATATAGCCGAACGTTTCGAACATACCCCGCCGGATGTTTTGGAAATAGCTACAAATGCCAAAGAGAGCCTACTACCTGGCAAATATGGAAGTAGGTATGTCAAAGCATATGAAGTGTTCAAAGAATGGTGCTCAGAGAAAAAAGTAAAGAATGTAAGTAAAAACATTGTGTTTTTACTTACATACACAAAATCGAGCGCCACTCTGTGGTCTACTATCTTGATGATAAGATCTGTAATATCAGTCAAAGAAAATGTAAATTTAAACATTATACAAACGTAATAAGTTTTTCAATAATGCTAGTTTTGATTTATTACTGTTCGCAGATAATATATTGTGTGGAACAAGGCAGGAAAGGAGACATTACTGACTCGTATATTTGCCTTCCTCGGCTTTGCCTCGTCAGTCAAATTATATATTACCTGCCTCGGCTTTGCCTCTGCAGGTAATTAAGATAGCACACCCTCGCCTTCGGTTCGGGGGCTAACTTCGATACTAGTCAGTAATATTCCATTTTCCTGCCTAGTTACACAAATAACTTATTCAAGATCCTTGTTTTTTAGCCATCGTTAAAGTATTAATAATAATCGTTTAAAATTAAAAAAAATACAATTGCATGTATATCGGTCCGGTACGGTCCGGAAACTGTCCAAAACAAACGAGTACAAAAACAAACATTTGGCGTTGGTGGTTTGATTGGAGGGACCTCTTGAAATTTGAACTTTTCATCACAACATCGGATTCGCTACGCTCATCCTCCCTCATTCGGACTCGCTTTCCTTTGGTCCTTAGTAAAGGAATAAATAAACCCTTATCTATTAGTAGTAGTTGTAATTATGTAGTTAGTTAGTTGGTAGTAGTAGTATTAGTTAGTAGTTCCTTAGTAATAATATATAAACCTTTATATGTATTGTATATTACTAGTTTTCTTAGTAGTAGTTTATATATTATACTTTAGTCCTTAGAATATAAAAATTACCAAATTTGAAGTGCAATGCATTAGGACTAGTGTTGGTCCTCATATAGTAAATGCATTTTTTGCTTCCACGCGGTCACCCATCCAGGTACTGACCTCGCTCGATGCTCCGCCATGAAGCCTTTGGTCTTCATTAAAGTTAACTAAAAATACTTTTTAGTTAACATTGGTCTTTATGCGGAGTGAAGTTTATGTTAATTTAACATTATGAGTTAAGTTAACTGCCATTCAACTCAGAGGCCCAAAACACATGGAAAACGACACCCTACTCGAAATTTAATTTTCATTAACCGTAATTTTGGTTTTTGATCATTTGTTGGGGTTTTTTCGACTTTTTGGTAACTAAGAGTGGTCTTATTAACTTCTGACCGGTTTCAATTGATTCAGCGCCCAAAATTACATAGATAACGACACCCTACTTAAATTTAATTTTTTGTTGACCTACATTTTGGTTTTCGGTAATTTACAATGATTTTTTCGACTTTTTGGTCACTTGGAGTGGTCGCATCGACTTCGGACCGGTTTAATTTGATTCAGCGTCCAGCGACGGATGGGAAGGTTCAAAACGGCGCGGGAAATGTTTACCACCGGTGCCAGCCCCCCCCCATTTCCTCCTATTCTTGTGAGGACGAGGCGTATAAACACTATTTTGTCTTGAAAGCAAAAAAATACTCCTTAAACATTATGTTGCAGCAATTTGCTGCATAATATAAATAAAAAATATTCTTAATGATATGATTAGGTAGTGACTTTAGTTCTATAAAAAGTATTGAACGAATTTATTCATTTTTGAACGACACTTTTCATTTTTTATCCTGTGATACCTGTTGATTTTTTAAAAAAAATTTCTAGTCCTTTTTGTTAATGTTTTTATTGTTGTTCCTTTTAAATTTTAATAATTAAATTCATGTAGATCTTGATAAACAGATTTCTGAAGATTCCTACAAGGATAGGTGAAATATATATTAATAATTGAATAATCGTTCAATACTTTTTATAGAACTAAAGTCACTACCTAATCATATCATTGAGATGGAGAACTTTCAAGGGCTACAAAGAAAAACTGAATTTTTATACTAGTACATGCAAAAAAAAAATATGAAGACATAAAATCAGTTCCTAGAAGTCGGCCGCCTTGAATTCAATTGTTTGTTAGGAAGCCGCGGCGCAGCCGTACCGATTGAGATAAAATTAAAAAAATATCAGTTTAAAATACCAGTTACTTCTACTGAATCAATTTACCGAAATAAAATAACATAGCAGATAACAAGTCTTTTTGTCTTGCTATCTAAAAAAAATATGTTCGTGTTTTTATGTGTTATTATGTGCAATAATAATAATAAATTTATACTTTAATAAAATTAATTAAACTTAATTTTACATTTTTACTTTTCCTCTGCCATCTAACGAAGGTATATAGAAAAAGTATTGATTTCGTTTTTATCTATTAGACAGTATTAAAGAGGTAAAAAAGGCATAATTTACACGAAATTTTACGATACTTTCTTTAATTGACTTTTTACAATCGATTACTTTTAGCGAATTTAGCGACTAATAACATTGACTACTTAAAAACTAAGAAAATCTATTTTTAAAAAGTAGTTGATTTTTCCCGTCGCTGATTTATTTCTGTAATTTTTGTATTTTTTTGCAAAGTCAACCAACCGGCGACTGGCGCCGGTTGGTCGCTGATTGGTCGACCGGTTGGTCGCCAGTTGATCTACCGGCGCCTCCTGCGCCGGTCGCCAAATTTATTTTTTCTTTGCAAAGTCGACCAACCGGCGCCTCGGGAAATTACCCGAACGCTCTTATGGCCCATCCGTCGCTGTCAGCGTCTCAAAAACATAAATATTGACCTTTTTTGCGGCGAAAAATATTAACCGTGAACTTTGCCGATTTTTTGAAAATTTCGCTGACTCAGCAAACCGGGTTAATGACGTTACAAAAACCTGGTTTTCTATAGGGTTCGTGTCCTCCGAAGGATGATTTTGTACCAAGTTTGATTAAAAAAAAATATTAAGATAGAGTGTTTACAAAAAAGTGTCTAGAAATACATATTATAGTCTCGCGAAACGTATGTTTTCGTCATTAGGGACCTCTGAAACGGATTTGTGTCGTGGTCCGAGGTTCGACTTCCGCCATGACGCCTATTCCATGAGCGAATTCCCAAAGGAAATCGCTAAAATAAATAAACTGGTGAAACAATTATAATTATAAAACTTGTACGCGTAATTAAACTACGTTGATGTATGTTAGAACCAAATTCACATATAATTTAACATTATAATTTTAATAACCCGAACCTTTAAAAAAAGTAATAAGAAACTTTTAAACACAGTATTATCATAGGTATAGCAATTCTTCAAAGTTAGCAAGAATTAGATAAAGACACCGCCTCTGTCAGTAAAGGACTTCTAAGAAATGTTTTGGCCGCGGCTTCTTTTGTTATGGCATGTTTAAGTATTATCAATTTCTAAAAATAATATCTGTTTAAGCAAATCTGTTATTTGTTTATAATAATCTTTTTACATAAATCTTGGTAATTTTTTGAATTGTTAATAATAGAAAAATTTGGCGACTAAAAAAATTTCGTTCGCTCAAAGGGTTCAGAAGGGCTACTATGCAGAGATGTGTGGAGACATTTTGAATTTTCCTTACGTTTGGGATCTAACTATTTGTTGTGTGTGACTATGTGGATGTATGCATTAGTTCTTAATCAAATTTCAAATTCGACATTCCCATGCTGAATGCGGAGTGAACGGCTAGCGAACGACACTATTGTATACATTGACCCACCTGCAGCCTTAACGACTGAATTCGACATTCCCATGCTGAATGCGGAGTGAACGGCTAGCGAACGACACTATTGTATACATGCGCCACCTGCAGCCTTAACGACTGAATTCGACATTCCCATGCTGAATGCGGAGTGAACGGCTAGCGAACGACACTATGTATACATTGACCCACCTGCAGCCTTAACGACTGAATTCGACATCCCATGCTGAATGCGAGTGAACGGCTAGCGAACGAACACCTATTGTATACATTGACCCACCTGCAGCCTTAACGACTGAATTCGACATTCCCATGCTGAATGCGGAGTGAACGGCTAGCGAACGACACTATTGTATACATTGACCCACCTGCAGCCTTAACGACTGAATTCGACATTCCATGCTGAATGCGAGTGAACGGCTAGCGAACGACACTATTGTATACATTGACCACCTGCAGCCTAACGACTGAATGGATTTTGGTGTGATTAGCATATAACATTCGTCTATCACTAATTTCATCATACTAATTTTAATTAATAATCAATACTAATTTTAATTTTTACAGCTTGAGTACAATCTCTGAATTGATTCTCTGCGTGGCCTCTCAAGCAGCGCCGAATTAAGGGAGGCGGGTCAGACTGGGGGCCGCCTGGGCCGTAAAATTGAGATTTTAGGTATTGTAAAATATAATATAAATCTTAAAAAAAGTTAGTTTTAAAAGAGACAATTTTTATTTAATTTAGTTTATTTTTTAATAAAACTAATAAACTAAGAAAAGCTATTTGTCAAAATAAGATTGTCGAGGTGCCTTATCTCATTTTAAAATAATTATGTTTTTAACCAGAATATGAAAAAAGTCATCTGACTTAGACCTTAGAATGATATATGTCAATCAATAAAATAAATAGGATAAATATTTTTTAAAAATATGTACATAAGACTTATTCTAGTATTTAACTAGTAGTTTTATATTGTAGTATTAATTTTCTTGAAATATTTACCCTATTTATTTTATTGATTGACATATACATTTTTGAGTTCTGAATCAGATAGCAGCTTCTATACTTCTATACAGCCTAGTGTTGTTATGATGTGATAAAATAACTCGTACACCTATGACATTCACCCTTCTTTATTTTTGTCGAACGTACGTTTAAGACAATTAGTATTTTAATAGATATTAAGTTTTTACTGTAATCAATCATTTCTTATTATAATAAGAAACGGGCGTTAATAATAATGCCCGTTTTAGGGCCTTTCGGCCCTTCAAGGTATTCGCCCTGCGGGAACAAACTCAGGTGGGTCACATCTACAAAGTAAAGTTGGCGAAATCTTTTAACAACAAATTCTATTCATAAAAAACTGAGAGCATAGCCCGGGCTGTGAACCCCGGACCTCCGGTGCCGAAGTCTAGTACTATACGACACGCGGCTATCGGATGCAGATATATATTAATGTTAAGATCATACAAATTAAAAATCTTATTTTTAATTTTTATTTTTTTACATTTGTAGTTTTAATGCCTATACTATTACATTATGTTCTATAAAGTTTTACAGTATCATACTAGATGCTTACAAAGCAAGTACCTAAGTATTTAGCAATACTATACGCCATATTTTTTACACATGAATATAAAACTCGTTGTCGTTTAATTAAATCTTTTCTTTAATAGTTTCTCGCTAATAATCTTGATTTTTACCACGGTTTAAGATCCATAATAACCAGCAGTCTTGATTGTGACTGCTATACCAATATTATTTTAATGATGCATAGCGGGACCGATTATAAAAGCTTATAAGTTGCGATGGTTGAGGTGGGGGGCAAGGGGGCGCAAATTTCCCAGTTCGTCTGGTGTGCTTAAATACCTGCCTAGGTCCGGCTCTGCTCTCAAGCCACTAAAACTATTTAAAAATAATACTCAAAACAATCATCGTTGTTGTATTAATCAATAAATATGTATCAAAAAAGAAAAAATAGGACTGCAAAATCTAAAAAGTCCCCACTCATCTAAATCTACTCAATAAACTGTAAAAGTGTTAACACAAAAAACTACTGTTTGCTACATTAGTTTTTTTCCTCTGCGTATAGCGTAGGAATAACAAATTTTATATTCTATTAACAGGCATAAGATGAATCTAAAAAGTTTTCACACATTAAAATCTATTCAGCAGTTTAGAATTTAAAAGCGCAAAGGTATAGAAGTATCATTCGCTAGCATAATTTTTCTCTCCGCTTGGTTATACAAAACTATGTCTCTAAAATTGGCAGTGCACACCATTATTTGCACTAGTTTAACGTGCAAATTTCAGTTGGTTTCTTATAAGGTTTAGCGCATTTCATCAAGTAGTGCTTGATAATTCAGTAACTGCTCAAGTCATTTAAAATATGTAATATGGTTCCTTTTAAAAAACTTTCTTAATATATTTATTATTTTTATAGTCAAATTATTTTTTTGCTTTACATTTTTTTCTGACAAATTTGCGTCCCCTGCAGAGCCGTAGTTATCTGGCCAGTGGCGTAGCCAGATTAATTTCGGGAGGGCTGAATATATATATTATATATATATATATATATAATATATATATATATATATATATATATATAATATATATATATATATAATATATAAATAATATATATATGTATATTGTGCAATGTTTTCAAATTATTTTTATATCTTTCAATTTCATGTTATTTTTTTTTATATATTATGATATTAATATTAAAGTTCATGTGTTAAAAAATATATGTTGTGTAATTTATTATTTTTATATATTTTTATAGGTTTTATTTTTTCACAACATTGCGGGTTTTAGGTTATGTAAAAATTTTCGGGGGGGGGGGCTGAAGCCCCCTCCCCCCCCTGGCTACGCCACTGATCTGGGCTGCAGCTCTGATAACTACGCCCCTGTCTATCACACTTTCAAGTAAGGAGTTTAATTTTAAATTATTTAGAAGAAATGGAAATGATTACAGATGTGTAGTTTTTCCAATTTTGTAATTAACTATTGGGTACAGCAAAAGTTAATTATTTTGAATTTGCTGCGTACAGCAATGTATTATGGGTCATTCCATGCAGAATCAGCCAATTTGTGCGGTCAAAATTTAAAAGTGAATGATACTTATCTATTTGTCTTTTGCTTATTCTAAAAGGAAATGGTCGAATTTTCTCAATATCTTAATCCGTTTCCTGACAGTGCTTGTTTGTTTCTTGAAAAATGTCATTTTTTTCAATTTTTTGATAAATTTTAAAATAATTGTAACTTGTTTATTAGTTGAGATAATTGAATGAAAAAACAGCTGTTGTAACCAGGAAAGACTATATTTTTAACTAATACCTGGTTTTGTTTTGGGTGTGAAGCGTGCAAAGCTTATTTTAACCTAAAAATGCATAAAAATAGCCAAATTTGGCCCAATTTTATGGGAAAAAATATATGAAATATTAATACACAATCTTGATATTTTTACAGTGATGACCCCAAAGATGCCCTTAACATAAATATTATTAGGTTTTTAATATTTACAGCCCTTCATGATTTTTTAAGTGTGCCGGAAGTAAGTAATTGTATTCAATGTTTGCCCTATTTTGACAAGCTATAACTCTGATGGGCAACTTTTAAAAATCTGATATTTTTACATTAAAACACTGCATACTAGTGCTCCAAGCTCAAAAAGTTTTAAGATGTGATATCTCTATTTTAGAGAAATTAAAAATTAAATTAAATAAAACTGTTTTTATTTTTTTGGAGTTTTTAAATAACTTATTTCACAGCTATGTAGATAACTTATTTCATAGCAGTATATCGTATTTAGCGAATTTTCACTGATAATTTTACCTATGAGATGGTTTCATACATACAGTATCGTATGTGTGAAACTGATCTGACACCAAATTGGTCTGCTTATTCAATGTTTTAATAACCATGTTAGGACTTGGCACATCTTAAAATGATTGTATGTTATTTTAAACTGACGAAGGGTCAATTCTACTATTCTTAATATTAAAGAAATTTATAGAAGTGATACTTCATGTATTGAAATGAAAAGTTGACAATATAAAGATAATAATAAGAAAAAATAAATGTAATTTAACAAAAATAAAATGCTGGATTTCGTACCTAGATAATGAAGTTCTTTTAAATATCAATTTATTGCTTCTTCAGGAACTATGCAGTGCATGACTCTGATTCCCTGATATGTTTTACATTCGCATACCCTTTTTCTAGTCTTTTTGAGTATGAATCAATGTCTCTGTGCCAACATAAATAAATGATATCCCTTTAATGGAGTTGGAAAAAAATGCATGAAGGGATATCGGTGTTAGAATACCCACATCATTTAACCACCACATCAATAAATAGTGATAAATCTCCCTAGTATATGATTATACATATAAAAGTATGTATATATAAATACCAATTTCTCTAAATAAAAATAAAGATATCACATCCTTGAAACTTTTTGAGCATTGAGCACTAGTATGCAGTTTTTTAATGTAAAATATCAGATTTTTAAAAGTTGCCCCATCAGAGTTATAGCTTGTCAAAATAGGGCAAAAATTGAATACATACTACTTCCGGCACACTTAAAAATCATGAAGGGCTGTAAATATTAAAAACCTAATAATATTTATGTTAAGGGCACTCTTTGGGGTCATCACTGTAAAAATATCAAGATTGTGTTATTAATATTTCATATATTTTTTCCCCATAAAAATTGGCCAAAATTTGGCTATTTTTATGCATTTTTAGGTTAAAATAAGCTTTGCACGCTTCACACCCAAAACAAAAACCAGGTATTAGTTAAAAATATAGTCTTTCCTGGTTACAACAGCTGTTTTTTCATTCAATTATCTCAACTAATAAACAAGTTACAATTATTTTAAAATTTATCAAAAAATTGAAAAAAATGACATTTTTCAAGAAACAAACAAGCACTGTCAGGAAACGGATTAAGATATTGAGAAAATTCGACCATTTCCTTTTAGAATAAGCAAAAGACAAATAGATAAAGTATCATTCACTTTTAAATTTTGACCGCACAAAATTGGCTGATTCTGCATGGAATGACCCTATAATGTTTTCCTTTTTAGAAAAGAGTCGCCTATCGTAATCGGTTTCACGAATTAAATTTCCAAGAATAGCCGAAAGAAGGTAGAAAAGATCTTCACTCTACATTTATTTGTGGATATTTTAGTGCATTGAGATCTCTGTTACATATATCAAATGATTTAACACTAAACCTTTTAACTAACAAAAAATAAAACTTAAATGCAAAAATGGTTTAAGAGAGTACATAAATATATATTAAATTTTTTTAAAAAGAATGAATTGGAGTATATACATCAGTTGACATATGTACAAATCTTTAACGGCGTGGCGTGTGACTGTTGTCTTTGCTTTGAAAACAACCCTATCCCCCCTTGTCCTAACCCTGTCTTGAATTGACCAATACCGATAAGTTATTGTGACTCCTCCTCGTAAATATTGCACTTTAATCTTTTAAAAACTCAGTCTTAATATTTCATTCCTTCTCTAGTCCTTGTTATTGTCTTGCCAACCTGTTGCTTGTAGCTCTAGATTTGATAAATATTCACCATGTCGGCTCACCGTTTTTCTTCTCTTTTAAAAGGTATTTTATTATTTTTTTCTCTTTTATTTAATATATGATTTTTATTCTATGTTTATTGAACACATTTTTGACTCTGCCGGGACTAAAACAATGTTATTAAAATTTACAGTGATCGTTAATGAATTTCTCGTGATTTAAAACCCCTTAGACTGCTGTGTTGTATGTCTGTATTTCTTCTCATTTTTGTTTCCGTAGTGTGTTTATACTAGGAAGTTCTTTAGAGATAACCAATTAACTGCATGAGCTCCGAAAAATATTCAGAATTAAATATTTATAGCATCAATAACCCATGAAAATGATTTTAGGGCGGGCGGGAAAGCTCAAATTTTTGTACATCCAAAATAGACGCCTAGTTTTATAAATAGAACCAAGTTTCATTTATAAAACTTTGGTTTAAAGATAAAAGTTAATTTTTTCAAACATATTTAAGATTTAGTTTGCATGTAGCCATGTATAAGACTTTATAATATGTGCCAAAATCATATCATAATCAGCAGTAGTTAAATTTTTATCAAATGACTTGTGTTTTTTTTTAAATTTAAACCATCGGAAAATAATCTAATTTATTCGAAATTTGGTACAAGTATATGACTTTACGTAAAAATAAGTACACTAAATTTCGTTTTACTATATGACTCGTATCCCCATGATTTTTGGTGATAACGAATGAATTTACTTGAAAACGAGCGAAACGAGTCCGAAGACATGTTAAAGTATAAATTTAACGACGAGTACATTCTGGGGTGAGGGAAGAGAGTCCGATGTAATAAGGAAAAGTGTCGAGGTACCCCGTACTCGATATTTTGTAAATATATTTGTGTTTTCTAAAATTATAATAAAAAAAATCTCCTCGAGAGTACAAAATGTAATGATGTATTTTAGTGACCCTTAAAATAAATTTTAAAACTAGGATTTTACTTACAGTCTGTAAACCAAATAAATTTACAATAAAATATTGATTTTCAGCATATAATTTCATATGTATATTATGTAGTATAGTTGTCAGTTCAGTATGTTAATGTATATATGTTTTTAGAGATATATGTTTCATATATTTCTCTATAAAACATATTGTCTATATAAACATATATGTATGTATATATTTTTTCTCTCATATATGTTATTAGAGCAATCATTACTTAAATACAGCACCATTGGTATAAGACGCCATAAACAGGTTAACAGTCTGTTAAATTATAAAGGAAATGCTGAGGTTTTAATGGTGGTAAAATTATGGGTATTTTTGAAGTTATTAATTATAATATTTAAGTTTAGAGTTATCAAAGAGGTAGATACTGAGGTAGTATTAGTATTAACGGGACGTACTAAAACACGGATCGCTCAGGAATCATTAATCGAATAATTTAATTAATTAATCGAAACATACTGACCAATTGACCAATACACAATTAAATAAAAAGGTCCGGGAAATTCACGTACCTGTATAATTATTCTCAAACAAGAAACGTAGACCGACCTTATTGGAGCGAAACTAACACGTCTATTGATATATTCTCGACGTATATTTTTATTTCTGATACTAATACATAATGTAACCACACACCAACGCTATTGAGGTATTCCGATGCCCTCGTCCAATAAAAATTAGAAAAACGCGGACCGACCTTATAGCAGCGAAACTATTGCATTTATTGATATTTTCTAAACTTATATATTCATTTCTAATACTTATACACATTGTAACCACACACCAACACTACTCAGGTATTCCAATATCTCCGTCCGTATGCCTGTCGAAAGTGTGAAAAATGCAGATCGAGTATGTAGGAGCGAATTTAATGCATTTATGAAGTAGTTAGTAGCATTGTTGCAAAATTTAAAGTTAATATTCTTCGCCGCAAAAAGGTCAATATTTATGTTTTTGAGACGCTGAATGAAATGACACCGGTCCGAAGTCGATACTACCTCTCTAAGTGAGCAAAAAGTCGAAAAACCCATAGTAAATTACCAAAAACCAAAATTTAGGTCGATAAAAAACAAATTTTGATTAGGGTCTCGTTTTCTATCTATTTTTGGGCGCTGAATCGAATGAAACGCGGCCCGAAGTCGATACGACCACTCTAATGGCTACCCCAAAAAGTCGACAAAAAAACACTATATAAATTATAAGACTAAAATTACGGTAAATGAAAATTAAATTTCGAGTAGGTGTCGTTTTCCATGTTTTTTGGCCTCTGAGTTGAATGGCCGAGTGGTCCGGAGTCAATACTCGAACTCACGGTACCTGGGTTCAAATCCCGGTAGGGGCCATAATTTTGTATCGTTTTTTTTACTTAATATAAGTTTCCAACTACAAAATAACTCTGGCGCGGTGGTCCGCGTGTCGGGCGAATTTCCTTTGGTTGCGTGTTTCTGTGCTTAACAACGATCCTGGTTGGAATGATAATTTTATAGTTCTTTACGTTATGTAAGTTTACAACTACTAAATAAATAATTCCGGCGCGGTGGTCCGCTGTCGGGCGAACGAATTTCATTTAGAATGCGTGTTTCCGTGCTTAACAACCCATTTCTTGCTTAAGGTTCCGGTTCATGCTTTAGAACCTAAGCAGTTACTCAATTTTCAAGCACTGCTCGTAACTCATTTTGTGCTGTATTTTTCAAAGGAAATGCGCTAAAACCTTTAAATAACTGACTAAGCTTAAGATGATTAACTAAAAAGCTTTGAAACTAGTTGCAAATTAATAGTGCGCACTTCTAATTAGAGGCCATATTTTTTACAAACCAACTGGATAATTATGCCGATTTTCCTATGAAAAAATACAGGAACCAAAATGAGTTACGAGCAGTGCTGACAATTGATTAACTGCTTAGGTTCTAAAGGCATTGAACCGGAACCTTATGCAAGAATGGTTGTTAAGCACAACACGGGCATTCTAAATGAAATTCGCCCGACATGCGGACTACCGCGCCAGAATTATTATTGTTATAACACACTTATTCTTTACCTGATGAGTTCACTTAGTTAAAGTTGTCATACTTTGATCTTGATATTAGGGCAATATTTAATAGGGTACTAATGGGGGTAATTTGTGTTTAACATTGTAATAAATACTTTTTTATGCTTGGACGATGTTTTTTAATCCCTGTAGTTACTACTGTTAATTAATTTATATTTTGCGAGCCCCCCCCCCTTTGTTATGCGGGTCTGGTATTCATAGTAAACAGACCAAACTTAAATTATTATTAAGCTATTATTAAACTTAAAATATTTTAAGCTTTGCTTTCTTAATATTAATATTAATAATTAAAAGCATATCTTTGAGCCTAAATAAGTAACATATATCTAAAATGACACTTAAAAAATGTGGTAAGTTAAACCTTAGAACGGATGAATAAATCAAATAAAATACTCCCTCTCATGGCCGCAGAACCTGGCTTTTATGAGAGTACTCTTATATTATAATAAATTAAAGAGTATATATTACAAGGGTCAGGGGGATAAGAGGACGGAGTTATACTACATATATATACTATATATTTTTATTATAATAAAGAGAATTTAAAAAAAAAAAAAAAAAAAAAAAATACACCATAAACTATCAGAACTAAGACATTAGTTTAACCTTGGTTAGAAGGAGGTTACCGTCTCATTAAACAATGTTTGATGAAATTTTTATTTGAACTACGGACGGGCCATTAGAATGCCCTCAGTAGGTTAGAACGTATTTAAAAATTCTGGGCGGTGCGTCCGCATGTCTGCACGATTTCATTTGGAAGGCGTGTTTCCGCTGGCTTAACAACCCATTTCTTGCTTAAGGTTGTATGCTTAGAAACTAAAGCAGTTACTCAATTGTCAAGCACTGCTCGCAAACTCATTTGTCTGTATTATTCCAATGGAAATGTGCTTAATTATCCAGTTTTGGTTATACAAAACTCTACCCCTAAAATTAAGGCAGTACGCCACTATTAGTTTTGCACAAGTTCAAAGCTTAGGTACTGTTTATTCTTTCTAAAGGTTTAGCGCATTTCCTTTGAAAAAATACGACAAAATAAGTTGCGAGCAGTGCTGTCAAGCAATGGTCACCAGTTTTCCATAATATATATGAATCAGTGGCTACATATGCATTTTCATTATGTTAATCTAAGTTCTTATATAGTTTAATTTTTTTAATGGCGCAAAAAGTGTTCGTACTCTTCATCCTTGAATAATGTCAATAAAGACGATTTTATTGTAAGGCGATGAAAAAATTACTTAACGTCTGGTTAATTGTTTATTGGCCTGCTAACAGTTTACTTACAGCCACTAGGTTTACGTAGTTAGTTGAAAGTAAATTAAAGTAAAATTAAATATATTTTTTTAATTAAGTTTATGACTGCGCACCCTAAAAATTATATGCAACATAGCTGTTAACGATTTTATTGCTTGGGAAAATAAAATTATTGACTCTTTTGTTGATTTACAAATTTCCCGCAGTAAATGAATCTTATTTTACAGCCTAGTTACATAATCTTCCGTTAGATTTTAAATTAATTTTAACAACACAAAGATTTAAAATTTATTTTTAATTGAGAATCTGTAAAGATATGTATTATATTAAATATAGTTATATAATAAGATCCCTAAGTCTATATATAAAATAAAACTGTAAGACGATAAGAACTAATAATATCAGATAGAAATGTTAAATAGTATCGACACAAACGTGTAAACCACTTAGAAAGTCCAATGAGAAAAACTCATTAAAGTTAAAAATTTGATTAATAGTGGTCCATTCTTCCAAAAATAGATAAGAAAGGTGGCTGGTAGCAAGAAGGAGCAAAGGGGGGAGCCCTTTGTTTCCTTTCTTATCCAGCCACCTGCATTTGATTATTTAAGATTTCTCTTTTTAAAGCAACTTCTTTTGTATCAATCACGTATATTGATATATACGAGAAAATAAAATGGATTATTATACTAATTATACATTACTTATTGCAAGTGATAATTACTCCGTTAACTTTCTTTAAAGAAAGCATAATACAAAAATTATTCCTCTATGGTAATTTTTACTTTATCCTCATTAAACCGTTGGTATATAGAGAAAAGTATTGTTGTTAGCAAAAAATCCAAAAACCGGGGATGTTCAATTCAATTCCATTCCATTTTTACGATGTGACTTTTGCAATTGTGTTAAACAATTTTTAAAATTGTAAAAATCGGAAATAATACTAATAGACTTTAAATTTGCGTTAAGTAACTTTTATCTAGGCTGCGCCTCGTGGCCGAGAGTCATAAGGCGTTAAGTCTTTACCTGACCTTTGACACCCACGGAGTTTGGAGTTCGCTTCCCGAGGTTACGCTCTCAGTTTAATAGAAGCACGGCAAGAATCAAAATCCAAACAAAACAAAATATTCTTCCCTTAACCGGGAGAGGGTTAAAGAAAAATTCCAAAAACTTTTGAGAACGGAAAAGTTTCTTCCCGTCAGGCCTTAAAGGCGTTTTTTGTAATCAATCCCAAATGCTAATCGTAGATCATTGTGCGGGTTTAGTAGCGTTTGCGGAAATTTCCCAATTTTCCGCATCGCTACGCAAGCTGTTTAAGAAGACGTCCCATAAGATCACATAGGGTTGGAATTGAAGCTGTCACCGCACGCAAACGCCCGGACGCATCGCTACCGCAAGCATTGTCAATTGCACCTAAGGTATAATAAACCTTATCAATTGTTTTTCGGCTTCCCGCCCATTCCTTTGTATTTTGATTGAATTTTTAACCTCTACTGCTACTGTATAAGTTGCTAAAAGGTTGTACTAATTATTGGTTGCTATAGCGAGGTTAGTCAGGTTTACATTTTCGATGTTTTCAAAATTTACCCTATATGGCCTCTCTAGTAATATAATCTCTATGTAACCTTTACCCATAATAAGGTACGTTGTTTTGTGTTTAATATGACAAGTAAACCATTGATTGTTTTTGGATCATAAAATTTTAAACAGCATCGAGTGTGAGTGGTGCTGAATGGGTGACCGCTGGAATGAAACGAATCTATTTACTTAAGGACGAGCGAATCGAGTTAGAATACGTTTTGCAGGGATAAATCTAAACTACTTTTATATTCGAGATTGAGCACGAGTCCGAAGCTGAAAGGAGATTGAGCGTAAAGAATCCGATGTAATTGAGAAAAATTCGCAGGGTACCCCGTACCCGAGTTTTTATGTATGTCAATCAAAGAAATGATAATTGTTTTACTGAAATATATTATTATATCATTAAGTAAGTTTCATAAATAATTAAATGCTTTAAACTATAAACTAAAAAGTCGGGTACTGGTAACCTCCGTATTTTTCTCAAATTACGCTCTCGCTTCGCTCGGCTCAGGACTTAAGGGTTATCAAAAGTCTAAAATGTTGCTATTTCAGACTCGCTTGCTCGCCCTTAGATTGTTATGATTGTCTAGCTGATTTATAGATTATTAAAAGTAATGGTACATAGGCATTCAATCAAATAAGACAAGGTAAACTTAATTATTACATTAAATAAATAAAAACTTTTATTTTCCCGTATAAATATTTACTTCGTACACCACAGCCGTATTTAACAGGCGATGCGGATTCCATACGCATGTTATACGATTTCCGGTTCTTGCACCGTATGTTGTATTGTCGATCGAGGTGAGATGACGTCATACCTGATCCCGCCAAAACATCGCGTCTTGGCGATCGTATTGTGAAGGTTCACTTAAGTTACAAACTTAAAACCAAAAAATCCGACAGGTACCATCGGAAGTTTTCTCATTACAATCGGATTCGCTCATCCTCCCTGCTTTTCGGACTCGCTTCGCTCGTTCCTCCATTCTTAAAGGACGAATCTGCGGAAGTTCGCTAAATTTATACATGCAAGATGCCTTCGGATTCGCGTTCGCCTTTTCTTTAGATAGTATATGCACCCATATCATTCTCACCCATACAGCACTGACCACAATCAATGCTCCTTAGATCCAACAAAAAATCATGGATATACATGTCGTATTGAAAACGGCACTTAGTGCCACTATTACTTAGGTTTAATGGT